>ML686134.1:186013-197341 GCA_007922175.1 Pelusios castaneus
TTGCTTGGGAACCAACGCCTGTGTGGCTAGTGGATTTACACCCACTGCCTGGGACCAATTACACGCTGGTGGCTGGTGTGGACTGACTCAGGAGTAAGCGGTCACCCAGCAGAGCGGGGTAAATTGGGGTTCAGGAGTGGGGTTCAAGCGGTCATAGCAGCACACCAGACTGCATTTGGGGAGCAGCCTGTCACACTTGCTCACCAGCTTTGTTATTGCCAAGTGGTGAAGCAGCTGCTGTTCTGCCATTCCCGTGTCATCTTCGACTCCAACAATCTGTACGGGCTGGTCCTGTCTGTCGCCATCATTGGCGTCGAGATGGGTTGCATCTTTGTGTCCTACAACCAGATTCCATAGGCCCTCTTCAGGCTGACCTTCCATGTTCCCCAGAGCAAGGCCCTTAGCACCTGAGGACCCATCATCTTCACCCTCCTCACATTTGGGCTCTTCCTCCTCAGCCACTGCTTTGGCCACAGTGTCTCCCAGTAAGTCCACCTTTCCAACCCTGACCTCTGGTGCCAGCCAAAGTCAACCCCCAGATTTACTGGGATCAAAACCAAGCAGATCCACAACAGAGTGTTGAGGATTCTCCACCCAGGGAAAGATGCCCCTCAGGCATGTAAGGTGACTTCAAAAACTTTTAAAAAAGAAAACAAAAAAAACTTTCAAAAACAGACTTCAGCATGAAATTGCAGAGCTGGAACTGATTTGCAAACTTGGGTTCAGACTGGGTCTGAACAGGGACTTGGAATGGTTAACACACTAGAAAAAGTGATTGTCCCTGTTCACACATCCTCCCCTTCTAATCATCTGATGTGAATGGGCCTCATCTTCCCTAACTGAATTGACTTTGCTAACTCTTGCCCTCCTTCACCCTGGCATGGGTATACACCTCTCAGCCATAGTTTCCAGTTCAGGCATCTGATGAAGTGGGTTGGAGCCCACGAAAGCTTATGCCCAAAGAAATTTGTTAATAGTTAAGGACTCTCGTTGCTTTTTGATGTACACAGACTACTGCGGCTGCCCTCTGGACCTAGAACAGTTGTTCTCAACCTCTTGCCTGCAGGACAAAAGTGCCATGCTCCCCATGCTCCCCCCGCCACCACACAGCCGCCTCTGCCCTCCCTTGCCCTTCCATACTCCTGTACACACTGATACTTCCTGAAAAAAAATAGAGGTGAGGCCTTTGCACGTTTTCACAAAGCATGGTTACATTAACAAATGTAAACTTGCTGTTTACAGCTGTGGAAGTGACATTGCTGTATGGAGGATGGATATTATTTCAGACTTGTGTTTAGGTAGGAAATGTAAATTTCTGCTTTTACAGAATCAAATTGAGTTTGTAAACCAGTGTTTATTTTTTAACTGTTTAAATGCTGTTAATAATAAAATCAATTTCTATGCTTTATCTATCCAAAATTTGCTCACCATCCCACCCCCCGAGTGAGAAAAAAATTGCAATGTGACCCCTCATATGAAAGGGCTGGGTACCCCTGTATTAGAAGGAGAAGACACTTCCACAGAGCAGCAGACAGCACTTCAGCCCAGCTGCAGAGCGGGGAAGGGAAAACTCTGGCACCAGTGTGAGGTCAAGACCGAGAAGGCTTTGAGTCCAGCCAGTGTCACCATGCCCACAACTCTGCTGGAGGAGCCAGGGACACCTACTCCTGTAGTCTGGTTTATAGACTCACTAACTCACCTCCCACCCCGACTAAGGCCCAGTCCCAAACACTCTGGCAAATAGACACCGAGGAGGAAGTAAAGGACTCGTCCAAGGCAGGGCAGATTTACCCCAGGCCTGTCCTGCTCAGGGAGACAAGCGGACCCTGGAAAAGCTGAGGGAGAGTTTTGCCACAGTCCCATCCCCACAAATCAACCCCTTGCCTAGGATCAGCACGTTACTGTTTCTTTTCTCTTTTTCTCGGGACACTAGTCTCGACCAGGCACCCTGCTCAGCTCTGCTCCCCTGCCCAGCACAGGGGTAAGTACAGGACCCCAGGGCAGAGGGGAGGGAAGCTGGGGGGTGAGGCTGGTGGCTGGTCTCCCAGGGGGGCCCTGGGCAGGGTGTGGTGCCCAGGAGGGAGTGAGGGGCTGGCAGACAGGCAGTTTTGGGTGAGAACTGGAGCAATAGTGGGGGGTGGGGGGTGGGGGTGAGTGACTGGGCAAGACCCAGGTCGGCCAATAGCCGCCCAGCCGCAGTGGTTTCAGGCCAGGTGGGGCACAGGGTGGGGGGGGGTGGTTTGGGGCAGTAGTGTGGGGGGGAATAGGTGATTTGGGGGAAATAGTGGGGGGGGCAGGGCAATAATAGGCAGCAGGGTGGGCTAGCAGGGCCTAGGTGGGGCAATAATGGGCAGCGGAGGGGGGCGTTAGCATGGCCTAGGTGGGGCAATAGCCAACCAGAGTGGTTTCAAGCCAGGTAGGGCACTGGGTTGTGGGGTGGTTTGGAAGCAAGAGAAGCAAGTGCCGAACTCCCTAGGGTGAGTCTGTGGAGTGTTTGAAATAGCTCAGGTTTCCAGCAGATCTTTCATAAGAAAATAATAAAAAAATTGTTTAAAAAATGACCTGCTCATAAAAATAGATACTGTGCAATATAACCCGTCCTGGGACATGATGCTATGGGAAAAGAGACACAGCTGGGAGGATGCTATAGAGAGGGCTGGGGGAGAAGGATGAAGAGGGCAAGTGTGCTGGAGAGAAGTGGAGGAGAGGAATCCTTGAAAGATCCAAAGGGGGAGCCGTGTTAGTCTATTGTAGAAAGACAACAGAGTCCTGTGGCACTTGTAAAGACTAACAGATTTATTTATCGCATGAGCTTTCATGGGAGAAAATCCCACTTCGTCAGATGCTTTGAAGATGGGAAACTTACAGAATGGGAGGAAATTAAATGCAGGGGAGTGTGTGACATAGGATCAGGTCAGGCTGTAACTGCAAATCAAAATAGGTGTTAGGATTCAAACACCGGGGAACAACATATAGAGGAAGGTGAGGTCAAATCACCTGTTGTAATGAGAGGAAAATCTGTAATCCCTGTTTAACTCCAAGGCAAATGAGTCGAATTTGCTGACAAAGGAGGCGCTGTCATCATCATGAATAAATTGGATTACAATCAGGAGGCTTATAAACAACTGTCCAACACAACATTGTACAACCACTCCTCTCTGACCCCACTGAAGAATACGAAAAGGAACTGCACCTCCTACTCAAGAAACTCCCCAAAGCTGCACTGGAACAAATCAAGACAGACACACCGCCATGACCCCAACCAGGGATAGTCTATCTACTGCCTAAAATACATAAAAAAGGAAACCCCTGATGCCCCATCATCTCTGGCATTGGCACGCTTACAGCCGGATTACCTGACTATGTGGACTCTCTCCCCAGACCCTATGCTATCAACACACCTAGCTATCTGTGAGACACTATGGATTTCCTGAGAAAAATCCAGTCCATTCGTGAACTTCCAGAAAATACCATCCTGGCCACTATGGACGTAGAGGCTCTTTACACCAACATCCCACACAAAAACAGATTACAAGCCATTAGAAGAATTATCCCAGATGATGCCACAGCAAAACTTGTGGCTGAACTTTGTGACTTTGTACTCACCCACAGCCATTAGATTGGAAGATAATGTATATCTTCAAGTCAGCTGCACTGTTATGGGTACCTGCATGGCCTCAAAATATGCCAACAGCTTTATGGCCGAATTAGAACAACACTTCTTCACATCTCATCCCAAAGCACCTATACTTTACTTACACAGTGGTTAAAGTATAATTTGATGGGCCCCGGAACCCTCCTAATCTCCGGGCCCCCTTCCCGTATTGTCCGGGCCCCCTGCATGCATGTGTGGGCCCCAGTCCAGATAGGCATTTGCAACCACTTCATCAGTTATCACACCATAAAAATACTTCTAATTTGATATGGCATTTATGTCTATAGCAATTATTGTCACAAACTAGCAAACACTGCATAACACAAGACCATCAGATCACCCCCTCCCCTGACTCATTAACTCAAGTATGATGATGAAAGCTCATGCAATAAATACATCTGTTAGTCTTTAAAACTGCCACAGGACTCTGTTGTCTTTCTACAATAGACTAACACGGCTACCCCTTTGGAATTTGACTATAACAGCACGTGTATTAGTTACCATGAGTTCAGTGTTCCTTGGGTCAGAGGAAGACACAAAACCCTCAAAGTTGCATGAGACAGCTTGTCTATGCATATAACAGTCAGATCCACTGTTCTGGGCCCCTCCAAGGGTAGAAGTGAGCATTGGATCCCACAGAAAGGAGGAAAGCTCTGCAAGGTTACAACATTTTGGATCATTAATGTGTTATGTTCTTTCCTCTGCTCCAGGACTGAACATAGCTTGAGAGGGGAAAAAAGTAAATATTTTTTTCAAGTTGATTTTATATTACATATTACAATTCAGTGGGGAAAGAGTTGGGTTGCCTGGGACCTCATATTTGATTAAAGGAAAGGAGAAGGGGAAGGAAAGGAAACTGAGGATTCCCACTGGAATGTACTTCACTGAATTACTTTTTGGCTATGTCTACACTACAAACAGATATATGAATGCAAAACAAACTGCTTGAAATCCACACAGCTTCATATCCACATCACCCCAACCTTGTCTGCTAGTGCCCACATCAGACTCCCTCCTTCCCCATGTCCTCCTCAGCCTCCATCCCTATTCCCTAAGGTCCCTGCCTCCAACCCCCCACTCCAGCCCTCCTAACCCGCCAGCCCCCAGCTTCCCCCATCTTCACAGCACCCTCTTCAGCCCCCCAACCTCCTCCACACCTCCCCAGGCCCACTCCAGTCCCCCAATCTCCTCCATCCCTCCCCAGCCCCCCACCCAGTCCCCACTCCAGCCGTCTATAGTCTCCTCCATCTCAATCAAGCCCACACCAGCTCCCCATCTTGACCCCTTGATACAGCTGTCCATAGTCCCCATCACCACTACTCATCCCCCACAAACTCCTACCTCGTCTCCTTGTCCCCATGCACCCTTCACCTCTCCCCAGGCCTCTAACTCCATCCACCCCTCCCCAGCCCCCCCATCCTGACCCCTTGCTCCAGCGACTCGCGAGCCCGGACCCCTCCATTCCCACCCCCGGTCTCCTGCCCCGTACCTTACCTTAACCCCTGCCTACAAAGGCCTGGGACCGGATCACGCCATGCTGCCGGCCGCTGCCTCTGCTCCTACCGTCGCCGCATGCCGGCCCCTTGGGCCAGATCCTGCCCCTCTGCCACGGGTCGCCGGCAGAGTGGCCCTTGGGCCGGGCCAGGCCATTCCCGCCCTGAGCACGCTCTGTCTGAGCATGCTCAGGGCGGGAGATTTGAATCTCCCCAGCATGGCCGCAGCAGGAGTCTGCAGCTTTGCTGGGGCCCCTGGGCGGAACGCAGCATTCTGCCTAGGTTTTCTATTTTTAGGGGCCCCGGAATGCCATTTCAGTGCGTTCCCCCTTACTTTAACCTCTGTACTTACACTACATTGATCTCATCTGGACCCACGGTAAAGATGCCCTTGAAGATTTCCATAGAGATTTCAACAATTTCCACTCCACAATCAAACTTAGCTGGAACACTCCACACAGGAGATCCACTTTCTGGACACTACAGTGCAAATTAGTGATGGACACATAAAGATCTCCCTATACCGCAAACCTACTGATCACTATAGTTACCTACATCCCTTGAGCTTTCATCCAAGACACTGCACACGATCCATTGTCTACAGTCAAGGCCTAAGATATAACCACATTTGCTCCGATCTTTTAGACAGAGACAGACACCTTCAGGATCTCTATCAAGAGTTCTTAAAACTACAGTACCCACCCATGGAAGTGAAGAAACAGGTTGACAGAGCCAGAGACAGAGTCAACTACTACAGGAGAAGCCCAAGGGAAAAAAAACCAAACCAAACACCACTGGTCACCACCTACAACCCCCAAGTCAGACCTCTTCAACACATCATCAAAGATCTACAGCCTATTCTACAAGACGATCCTTCACTTTCTGAAGCCTTGAGAGACAGACCTCTCCTCGCTTACAGACAGCCCCCCAACCTTAAACGCATACTCACCACTAACTACAGATCAAACAACAGAAACATTAAAGCTGGAGCGTATCCCTACAACAGATCACGCTGCCAACTTTGCCCCCATATCTACACTGAAGACACCATCATAGGACCTAATCAAGCCAGCTACTCCATCAAGGGCTCATTCACCTGCTCATCCACCAATGTGATTTATGCCATCATGTGCCAGAAATGCCCCCCTGCCTTATATATTGCACAAACAGGACAGTCTCTGTGCAAAGGAATAAATGGACACAAATCTGACATCAGAAATCGCAACACTAAAAAACCAATAGGGGAACACTTCAATCTCCCTGTTCACTCCACTGATGTTGAAACAGATGAATAACAAATCACAGCTTCAAAAAGAAACTGCAGAACTCGAGCTTATATGCAAATTTGACTCAGTTGCCTTGAGGTTAAACAGGGACTATGGATTTTTCTCTCTTTAGAACAGGTGATTTGACCTCACCTTCCCCTATGTGCTGTTCCCCAGTGTTTGAATCCTAATATCTATTTTGATTTGCTGTTACAACCTGACCTGATCCTGTGTCATACACTTCCCCGCATTTAATTTCCTCCTATTCTGTAAATTTCCCATCTTCAAAGCGTCTGACGAAGTGGGATTTTCTCCCATGAAAGCTCATGCAATAAATAAATCTGTTAGTCTTTAAAAGTGCCACAGGAGTCTGTTTGGAAGACGGAAGGATGCAGTGGGGGTGGAGGGGAGTTTTGGAAGGAGAAGAAGATGGGTTGCTGGTGGATGGGGTGGTTGGAGAAGTGAGTGGTGGATGGAGAAATGGGATGGAGACATGGCAGCTGGTAACTGGGGGCGACATGGAGGGATAACATGTCTGGCTATAAAGTTATGATCATTTATAAAGAGTCTTTCAAAAAGGCATCAATTTCTTGAAATGACTGTTCTTCCTCTGTGATTGGCCTGTGGGATGTGAGCAATGGGGATACCTCCTAAGATAGTAGGGTTCTGGAAAATGCCCCAATCTATATTTCCTAGAGAGGAATTGGCTCAGAGAGTTTGCTTCTCCTGAAAGTCCTACGTGGCAAGTTTATGATCTAAACTGTTTTTAAAAGATTTAATTAAAAAAATCTACCATTGCATTAACGCTTTCTAACTACATTGTTATTGTTATCTATTATATCACGTTAGTGTTTGCAAAGGACTCTCCCACCAGCACTTGCGACAGATTATTTGTGGCCACAATACTTTAATATATCAAGTGTTATAAATAACTGAGCTCTGTACTCCGGCCTTCCACAGAGCTGAAACCTGAGGAGAGCAGCAATAAAGCACTGTACCCAACTGCTGGGCATTATCTGAACATTCCCTGATGTCATGGTGGGTTACCTAGAAGCACATGGCAGTCTCACAGAACACAGGAGCAGAGCTGGCTGAAATGGATGCTTTGCAGATAGTTGGAAATGCTATTTTAGTGCCTGGAGTTTGCAATCACTGGCTTTTTCATAAATATCTTTAAGTAGCTATTTCCCAAATGTCTTTTGGTTAGGAAGAAAGGGTCAAAATAATCGATAATGTAACTCCAGTGAATTCAGTGGCATTACGCTAGGAGCAAGTTTGTCCTACAATGATTTTTCATCTGGGATACTTCATTCTCTTTGTGTGTGCATGATGTTACCTGGAAATGCAGGTCTAATCCTGGCTCAGACCCTTGTCAATAAACACAATGTAGCTTTGCAAGGTGCAGGGGAAGAAGTGGATTCCAAAAGCCTCCTGGGCCCTGCTTTATCCTGGCCTAACAGAGATAATAGGTTTCCAGGAGATAAAAAGTGGCTACAAGGAGGATGGAGAAAATTCTTTTCCTTTACCTCTGAGGCTAGGACAAGAAGCAATGGGAATAAATTGCAACAAGGGCGGTTTAAGTTGCACATAAAGTAAAACTTCCCAACTGTCAAGGTAATTAAGCACTGAAATAAGTTGACTGGAGGGGTTGTGGAATCTCCATCCTTGGAGATTTTTAAGAGCGGATTAGACAAACATCTCTCAGGAATGATAGGGGAGATGGATATTAGTTGAGAATTCTGTTCAGGTATAAAACGTTAGTTTCCACTCTTCCAGAACCAAATTTAGTTGCTAAACCGGTGTTTATTGTTTGACTGTTTACATTTTATTACTAGTAAGATCCATTTCCATGCCTTATCCTTGCAAATTTGCTCACTGCCCCACGAAGAAGAAAGAATTACAGTGCCCCCTCAGACAAACAGGTTGGACACTCCTGGCTTAAACCATTACAAGTTGTTTGACCTAATACGACATGCCATTCAGAGAAAGAAACTGAGGCTAGACAGAATTAACGATCTCTGGCTATGTCCACACTGGGAAGTTAGTTCGAATTAAGGAGGCTTAATTCGAAGTAACTAAAGCCATGGCTACACTAGGCTTTCATTAGTTCCAATAAAGGGCTTCCTTAATTCGAACTAATAATTTCGAATAGGCTATTCGAACTAAGGGTTCATTCAAACTAGTTAGTTTGAATTAACCAAAGTGACCATGTTAGTTCGAACTAATTGCTTAGTTTAAACTAACCGGCCCATTGAACTCAATGCAATTCGCTAATTCGAACTAAGCAAGTGCCCTGAACTAACTAAAATTAGTTCCAATTAGTTAGTTCCAATTAACTAATTCGAACTAACTTTAGTAAGTGTAGACATAGCCTCTGAGGCTTTAGCACAGAGGTGGACAAACTGCAGCCTGTGGGTGACATGTGGCCTGAGGAGACTTTCATTGGGCCCTCTGCCTGGGCCTGTCTGGAGTTTTGGAGTTGCTAGCCCCCACTGGATGCTTCTTCTTTCCCCACCATGTGGGCCCAGTGGCACCTTCCTGGAAGACGCACAATGGTCACTGCCCCTTCTGGCCCCACAACTTCCCCTTCAGCACCCTTGCCAAGTGCAGTGGCAGCACACCCCTACTCCCCCCGCTCCCCGAGTCCTCATAGACTCTAGCGTCAGAAGGATCCAGTACAATCATCTAGTCTGACCTCCTGCACAATGCACACCACAGAACCTCACCCACGCACTTCTGTAACAAACCTCTAACCTATGACGGAGTTATTAAACTCCTCAAATGGTGATTTAAAGACTTTAAAATACAGAGAATCCACCAGCAAGTGATTTATTCCACTGATCACCATTCCTGGGCATATGAAGAACATCAACAATGGAGAACTATTGATATGTTTCCGTGTGTGTGGTAACAGCTAAGTTAGACCCCATCTTTTTATATGTATTATGTTTTCCAATGTGCATTACTTTGTATTTATCGATATTGAATTTCATCTGCTATTTTGTTGCCCAGATGTGTAGGTCCTAAGACATTGAAAAGCATGGTCAGGAAGATGGTGAGCTGGGATGGGAAAGACTGGGACACCCTATTGCCTTATCTAATGTTCACAATTAGGAAGGTTCCCCAGACATCCATGAAGTTCTCCGATTTTGAATTGTTGTATGGTCACCATCCCCACAGCATTCTGGATATCGCCAAGGAGGACTGGAAGAAACAACCTAACCACGGGTGTAATGTCATTGACCATGTTGTTGAGATGCAGAACAGGATCACCTGAGTCACCCCCGTAGTGTAGGGAGCATCTCAAGAAGGGCCAAACCTCCCGACAGATCTCTTACAATCACCTAAGCCAGAAAGTGAAGCTTCCAGCCCAGTGACTGGATGATGGTGTTGGCACCCACAGCAGAAAGCAAACTCCACGCCAGATGGCAGGGACCATATGAGGTAATAGAAGCTCTTGGAGAGGTTGAGTACAAGCTCTAACAACCTGACTGCTGAAAACAAGAACAGATTTATCCTGTAAATCATCTGAAGCCCTGGCAGGGTAGAGGTGCTTTTACTCTTGCCCTACCAGCAGCATCCCAAGAGGATAAAACACAGGGACAAGTGAGGGTATCCCCTGAGCTGACACCCACACAATGGAAAGAGGTCAGGGAAATGATTGAACAGAACCAGGATGTATTCTCAGAAGAGCTGGATAGGACCACCAAGGCACTCCAGCATTTCATCACTGAGCCTGGAGTAAAAGTAAATGTTAAGCCCTACCAGATTCACAAGGCAGAGAGGAAATTAAGGCCAAGGTTAAGAGGATGTTGGAGCTGGGAGTCCTCAAGGAATTCCATAATCAGTGGTCCATTCCAATAGTTCTAGTACCCAAGCCAGGTGGCAATAGGAGATTCTGTAATGATTTCCAAACGGCAAATGAAGTGTCCCTGTTTGATGCCTACCCCACACCCCATATCTAGGATGAGTGAGCCAATTGAACAATTGAGAAAAGCATGGGTCTTATCCACCCTTGATCTGACCAAAGATTGTTGGCAATCCCGTTGGCACAGGAAGCTAAAGAGGAGATTGCCTCTTCTACGCCAGAGGGACTGTACCAATATACCGTCCACCATTTGGGACTACATGGGGCTCCTGCAACCTTTCAGCAGCTCATGGACAAGCTGTTATACCCTCATGCTAAGTATGTCTCCACCTAACTTGATGACATGATAATACATCGTCCAGATTGGGATACCCACCGAGAAAAGGTCGAGGCAGTTTTAAGCATTTTAAGGAATGTGGGTCTTACCACAAATCCTGCCAAGTCTGCCATGCAGTTGGCAGAAGCCAACTATCTCATGTACATTGTGAGGAGAGGGATGGTGAAGGCCCAATTTAACAAGTTAGAGGTAACACAAAGCTGACCCCACCCAATATGAAAAAGCAGGTCTGAGCATTTCTCAGAATAGTTTAGTGCTATAGGTGGTTTATTCGCTACTTTGCCACTCAAGCCCCTCTCTGATGGAATTGGTAAAGGCCCATGGCCCAAATATAATAAAGTGGTCTAGCATGGCTTGTTATGCTTAGTAAATGTACAGTGAGATCTTATTCAGGGCGATAAGGCACTAGCAGAGATCATTACCAGCCTCAGCATTGCTCAAGTCAAACCACTGGCCAAGTGGATGAGCTCGAGGGTGGGGCGGGGTCCAATCAGTCGTGACACGATGCTCCTTGCAGTTGCAGAATGAACCCCAAATCTCTCATTTTCTTCATGCTTTTTATAGGGTCCAAACTACATACAAGTTATGAAAACTGCTGTGTCGTGCTGTTCCCATGTTTGATGTGATGATCTATCACTCACAGACGTAACAAACGTGATGTTTTTACAGTTCTGTTCCTATTCCAAACTTCATCAGGCCGTGTCCCTGGG
>ML686135.1:1882-83234 GCA_007922175.1 Pelusios castaneus
AGGGTGGCCTTCAAAGAAATGCTTTGAGGGACTGCGGTGTGTGGGAGACATACACGGCTGAACTGTCTGGAGTGGAGCCCGGACATTTATCGCCTGGGACTGCAAAGCTATCATGTTCTTTAGCAGTTCTGTTTGCTCCTTCATGACGCTTATCAGTTCGTCCCTGTGTTTCTGCCTCCTCTGCTGGGATTCCTCTCTCCAGGCTCTATTCTCCCTTGCGGATTCTTGTGTTGCTTTCAGCAGCTCGTTAAACATATCCTCCCTGTTTCTTCGAGAACGCCGCCTAATGTTTCTCATTCGGTCAGCTGGGGTAGACACCGGCCTTGTGAAGCTCAATTCTAATACAAAAATAACAATATAGACATTGTTAACACATAGCATAGATAGCCAATTTAACCTTCCAGTATCACATTCCACTGGAAGGTACAGGGCGGTCAACACACTACGCTGCGCTGAAGCAGACAAGGTACATTGTAATAGACGGCTTACCGGGGGCTAAGAATCGGAAGAGGGCACACAGATGGAACCCAATATCCCTCTCCTCAGAGTGCCCCTTCCATCTAGAATACATCTCCTACATGCCGCCGGTAGCAGGCCGGGACCGTATGCTGCTGCACTGTGTGCTGCCATGGTTCCCAGGGCTGTGCTTTGCAGCTGGAGAGGCAGAGTGTCCGTCTTTGGGAGCGCAGACACAAACGCTCTCCCATCTAACCTGAGTATTAGGCTCTGGAGGTACATCGAGGAAACCTTTTCTGACCTAAATGCAGATGATTATTTTACAATCACTGCTTGTATTGATGCCCTGCTAATGAATGCAGAGTAAATAGCGTGCACAGCGGGGACCCGCAAGCACCCCCACCACAGACAATGATATTTTAGCAGGAGCAGAGCTTAATGAAGGAGAAACTTACCTGAACCCCCCTCTGCCGCCTCAGAGAACACGCTGCAGTTCAAGCCTTGGGTGGACGTCTCAGCGGGGCTGCTGAAGAGCTCCTGGCTACACGTGGTTGCGCTTTCCTCCGTGTCATCCTCCATCTCCTCCTCCTCCTCCTCCTCCTCCTCCTCCTCCTCAACAACGTCCTCATTCTGCTCGGCTCTGGCAATCACCGGACGAGGAGGGGCTGAAGTGTCCACGGGACTTTTGGCAGTGGTTGTGGGGTCCCCACTGAGGATGGCTTCTATCTCCTTATAGTACCTGCATGTTGCAGGCGCTGATCCAGAACGGCGGTTTCCCTCCTTCGCTCGGTGATAGGTAATTCTGAGCTCCTTCACCTTTGATCTGCACTGCACTGTGTCTCTATCATGCCCTCTCTCTGACATGGCCCGAGAAATTATGCCAAATGTGTAATAATTCCTCCTGCTGCCGCGTAGCTGCGCCTGCACTGCGGACTCTCCCCAGATGCTGATCAGGTCCAGCACCTCTGCCGTGCTCCAAAGGGGTGCGCGTCTTCCACGGCGGGCCGCCATTGCTACTGATGATCGGAGCACAAACACACTCCACGAGGAAGAGAGCAGGAAGTGAAACAGACTTGAAATTTGAAAATCCCGGGAATAAGTTCGGGGCAGGGCGGGGACAGTTTCGTCACGGCCACAGAGCGGGTGGGGGGAAGACCAGAGAGGACGACTTGGGAATGCTGGGACAGTTCCGGACTCCAGTCAATGCGCGGTAAGCGTACACACGAGCTCAAACGCGCAATATATGATCCGCAACAGCTGTTACCACTCTCGTCGGAGTGGTTGTTGGATTGCGCGACAACAAGGCACTTAACGCGCAAGAGCCTTGTTGCACGTGTGTACGCCGTTGTTGCTATCGCGCGGTAATGAGCTTTAATGCGCGATAAACTGATCGTGTGTACAAGGCCTAACAGGGCTACCCCTTTGGAATTTGTCTCCTTAATGTTTAGGAATTTTCCAGGTAGAATGGTCTCAGGGAGTATCCTGATGAGCCATTAAGGATACAATGGTTGTATTCTTTATGTCCTCAATGGCTCATCAGGATACTCCCTGAGACCATTCTACCTGGAAAATTCCTAAACATTAAGGAGACAATGGTTGTTCACACCCTCCCGTCTAATGACACAAGTTAAAGTATGGATATAACATCAAATTCTTAACTTCTAATCCAAATAGAATTCCTAGACATAAACTATATAATCATTCCCAGCAAATGACTACCTTTCCATTGATACCAAACATGACATAGTTCCTATGGATTGTAGCGTTTATGAGATATCCATTGAAAATAGTATCATAAATGCTTCCCTAAATCCAGTGTCACAGTGTGCCCACATGCCAGGCTCCCCCTATGCCCTCCCGGCAGGGAGGGCATTGGTGTAGTCCTGGGGTAGCCCTAAGTCGACTTAGGGCTACCCCAGGGCTACACTGGCTTAATTCGACTTTAGAAAGTCGAATTAAGCCTTAGGTCGAATAGAAAGGTGGTTTAATATAGTCGACTGAATTTTCATTAGGTCGACTTTATTTTCCTTAAGTCGACTTAAGCAAGCTGGTTAAGTCGACTTAAGCAGTGTGTCATGTAGACGCAGGGCACATTAAGTCGACTTAAGCCAAGCTTAAGTCGACTTAATTTACCAGTGTAGACGCAGCCTTTGTGAGGAATAATAAAGTTGCAGTTACATTCTCAGTCTTAAAGACAATATTGGGGCTAACCGATATATTGATTGCATTTCAGCTAATGAGTGACTGCCTGCTCAGGGAGCAGAAGTTCCTCATATCTGTCTTACAGATTTTCAAAGCTAAATCATGTGATAGGAGCAGAATTGTATGTCAGATGGCTATAAGAGGCTTGGGAAATATGGTCTATGGGGCACCTGAGAAGGTAAGATAGACTACTAAACAAAGCGCAGCATAGCTAGAGAAACCAAGGAAAACAGTTGTTTAGGACTTACACATTCTGCTCTCTCTCACACCCTAGTGACCTCTTTGCAGTCAGTACAGAGCAATCTGGATCCCTTGGTAAACTGGGCCTAAGTAAAATATAAGCACTTTAATCTGACCAATGGAAAAGCATACATCTAGGAATGAAAAGGATAGGCCATACATACAGGATGGGCGACACAATCCTGGGAAGCAGTGACTCTGAAAAATACTTGAGAGTTATGGTAGATAATCAGCTCAACATAAGCTCCAAGTGTGCTGTTGTGCCCAAAAGAGCTAATACCTGTAAAGGTATAAAGAGAGGGATTTTGAAGAAAAATCTAGAGGTTATTTTACCTCTGTATTTGGTACTGAGGTGACTGTTGCTGAAATACTGTGTCCAGATCTGCTGATAAATTGGAGAGAATTCAGAGAAGAGTCAGAAGAATTATCAAAGGATTGGAAAATATGCCTTTAATGATAGCCTCACCAAAGGAGTGATAAACTATAGTACAGTGTTTGGTGCATTGTATTTAGAACCCAGTCTGAAATATAGCTAGAGGTCTTTGGCAGGGAGATGAAATTCCCACAGCTTCCTAACTGCTGAAGATAAGATGTAAATGTGATCAATGATAAGTGTTTTTAATGTTATCTGTTTGTACATGTGAAAAAGCACAAGAAGATTCTTCTAGAGGTACTAATCAGGTCCTGAAATGAGAGGTCAAATTCTGAAATTGGCCAGTGCCTTCAGGCTCTCATGAACTAAGTCCTGAAGGAGCTGAAGGAGAAGGACATAGGGTCTACCTTCTGAGACCTCACCACATGGATCCGGACCTACTTGGACAATGTATGTGAACAGAACTCTCCAACTCCCATTCAACTGATCTTAATTAGGCTCCATGTACAATGAATGATGGAGCCTTATTATTCATCGGTCATGTCAGAGTGAATATATTTTAGTCCTCAGGGAAGAGGTATGTTTTAAGAAGGAGAAAATTAAGAGTTTGGGCATGACACTCCTGTCCCCACAATCTCACCCTTCTTTGCATCTTTATTTCCACTTTGTGAGAATAGCAAAGGAAGTCTGAATACTAGGTTAAATGGTTTCACCTTCTTCAGCAGCAGAGAGGACCACAAAAATGAATATATGGAATACATTAGAGAGTGCTGGGCCTGTTCTATACCAGGGCTCAACTGTGGGTTCAGACTCAAAATTGGGTCACCAGAATGTTTCTAAGGTGTGCATGACTGCCCCCGTGGCTTCTGTCTGAGAGCTTGAGGTGCCAGGGAGCTGCAAATTTGAAAGCCGACACACACAGGATTCCTGGCTCTGTCAGACAGGCTGCTCAGAAGCTGGGGGTCTGGAAGACAAGGATACCCATCAGCCTGCTAGATGGCCAGCTGGGTGAACCAGCAAGGTTTTTAAGGCTGCCTCGCTTTCTGGAGGAATGTTGTCAAAACTGAGCTGTCTCTGGGAAATATTTGATGACCAAGCAAATTCTGACCAAAAATGGCCAATTCAAGTTTTCCCAAGCAGTTCTAGTTGGAATCACTCTATTCTCTCCTCAAAGAGATGGCAGTGCTAGGTGCATGGTCTGTGTGTCCTTTAGTTACCAACCTATGGAGCTTACTTTGCTGCAGGAGGACGATGGTCCACGTTCCTTGGCGTTTGCCCTGTTTGGCATCTTGGCCTGCTCTGCAAAGAGTAAATGGAAGGCCTATTTTTCTGCCCAGGTTCGAGAGAGCTGGGTTACTCTTCTGCTGCCCCTACAGGACCCAAGCTGCAAGGTTTCAATAGTAAGAACTATAGTGACTTATTTTCTAAGCAAAAGGACTCTTTTTTTCCCCCAGTGCTATTTCAACCTGCTGTGGAGGCCCAAATTTTCCCCTCAGTTCATTGCTCTCCTGCTGAGTCAATTCCAGGCAGGGTGGTCCTTTATCAGCCACAGCTGCCTCCTCAGAGTCCAGGATAGGTCATGGGTCTGATCCCAATAGGAATATATTTTGGTCTGTCTCTGCACACCAGGCCCACTCCCAGAACAGAGAAAAAACCATGTCTATGCTTGGAGAAGCGATTTGCATAAATATCTGTTCCAAAAAGACTTCCAGGTTCAGTGGGTACTCTCCTGCTGCCCCAAAGTTCATGTGAAAAATAAATGTGTTACTCTTTAAAATGCCACAAGACTTCTTTTTGTTTTGTCTTGAGTTTCTGAGTCTGTAGACCAGATCCTTAACTGGTGTAAATCAACAAAGCTACAATGAAGTCAACAGAAAAAAGAAAATTAAAAAAAAATGCAGAAGGACTTTTCTTCTAGCTGTCCACATGAAGCTCCACTAGCATACAAGCAGATAAAACAGCACTGTGATACAATTCTTACCAACAGAATTCCATAGCATTGCTATTACAGCTGGATGGGCAGTGTAGGTTACAGTTCTGATTCAGTTTGCATCTGGGTATTAGAATGGAAGTTATAATTTGAATAAACAATGGATAGTCACATGACCTCACAGAGATTACTTAGTCTTTTCTGGGCAGGGGAAATCCGATCAGTTCCCTCTTCATGTTCTACAATGCTGTTGCAATGGAGGCAAATTTCTAGTTAAATATTTCTCCTGGAGAATTTCTGCCTTTTTCTAAAAGATACAGGGAAATAAACCCCCAATTTTTTTAATACATTAGGTACTTCAAAGTTTCATGGACTTTAAGACCAGAGAGGACCATTATATAATCTTGTCTGACCTTGTGTATTTTGCAGACCCCAATGATTTATCTTGAACTAAAGCACTTCAGTCTTTAGGGGTACATGTACACTGAAACCTTAGCTTGACTTAAGGAAGGTTAAGTCAACCTACAGACTCTTGCGTCCACATTGTGCTTTTATTGTTGACTGAAGCACTTCCTTAAGTCGACTTGACACCAACTCTTAAGGTCGACTTAACGCTTAAGTCGACTGTATAAAGTTGACTTAAGCCAGTGTAGATGGATATGTCTACAGTGGAGGCTCTGTTAAGTCGACTTAACAAGGTCGACTTTAAGTCGACTTAAAGTCGACCTTGTTAAGTTGACTTAACGGAGCCTCCAGTGTAGACATACCCCAGGAGACTAAATTCTTGTATGCAACAAGCAGAAAACCAGAGAGACTGGGGTGCTAGCAAAGCCTTAGGCCCCTGCAATGGTAGAGAATTGATGAGAGGAGATATGCCCAGCTGATCCTTACAGGCAATCAGTGCTCCACACTGCAGAGGAAGACAAATTCCCATCCCCAAAGGTTCCTGTCAATGTGACGTGAGGAAAATTCTTTCTCAACCCCAATTCTGCTCATCTGTTGCATGGGACCCTGAGCATGTGAGCAAGACTCAGGAGCTAGGCCTCTGAGAAAGCAAATTCTCTGAACCATCTTGAAGCACTGATCCACCTCATCTAGTGCCCCACCTCCTGCTATGGTTAATCCTGGATGCTTTAGATGAAGGTTGGGGGACTTCCCCCTTTCATCTGTATGTAACCCCTTTGGGGTTTAAGACAGCATGGTCCCATTAAACCTTTGCCTTACGGGGGAGGCACAGCTTATTCTGAAAGGAGAGAGTTCTGTTTGTGGGGGAGAAGGTGACAAAGAAGGTGACAAAGAGACTGAAGTTCCAGGAGAAGGGCTGCAGCCAGAGGCTCAGAGAGGAGAGAAGCACCAGAGTGGCTGCCTGGTGCCACCCAGAACAGGAGCCAGAGGACACTGTGCCAGGAGGAGTCGCCTGAGGACAAACTGGAGGTGAACCCAGTGACACAGCCAACCAAAGCTGCGGGGCCATGAGTATGGGGCCTGTGACGGCCTGGGACTAGGGGGAGGCTGTAGTTAGTTAAGTGGGGAGGGCATCGCTCTGTGGTCACAGAGAGTGGCAAAAGAGGTACCAGAGGGTTTGCCGGGGATAGTTGCTGGTGCCGAAGATGACCAGGAGCAACCAGGATTCAGCGCCAGACTGGAACTGTGCTGGGACTCCTGAAATCAAAGTGCAGAGGCTGTGCTCGCTTGCTTTCTGCCCTCTCAGCCTGCTGCACCCCTGGCCCTTCAGAGTCCTGTGCTAGTTAGCCTGTTTTCCTGCTGCCCCATCTCCCCTGTTGTTCTCTCCTTCCTCCCTCTGTAAATAAATCTTCCCCATTCCCATATTCATTGTGCTGTCCCAGCGTGGGTGTAATCACTCTGGGGGGGTTGAAACAGGTGCCCCTGGGTTGGAAGGGAACTGTCCCTGTTGCATTCCTGTGTGTACCCTTCCTTTGCTAGAGCTGCCTGCAGGGCAGACACCATCTTGGCCACAAGGGTGCTACATGTAGGACATCTAACCATTTGCACATTGACTTTATGACCCCTGCAGGGAACTGGATGCACCCCTGTTCCGTAAATCTTCTCTGCAAGTATTTAAACTAACATAAAACAAGACTAGGCCCTTTTTTGAAATCTGGGGGCCTAAAATTAGGCTTCTAAATTCATATGGAGGTCTCTTAAAAAGTGTATTTAGGAGTCTAACACATTGTGTAACCTTCAGGTGGGCTAAAATTAATTAAATTGCCCTTCTCCAGTGCCTCACAGAAATACACCCCAATCCCTGTGGAGAAAAGCCGCTGGAGACCCAGGATCCAGTTTGTATGGGACTCACAGCAAAGATTGTTCAAAGCAGATAAAAACAAAGAAAGAAAAGTAATGAGTTTTATTAAACATTAACTTTATAAATCATATGATTTAAGAAACAAAATAATGACTACCATATAAATCTATAACAAGATGTGGCTAATTTTGGGAACTCACATTTACTATTTCACAATACATATAAACCTGAAAAAAAATGAATTTAAACAGAGCAGCCCCTCAGAAATGCTCTCCACTCAAGTGTCCCAAAGTTCTGGTGGAGTTCACCTGGCTCTCAGTGATAGTCTCTGTGTGCTAAGCTCAGAGGCTTGAATAGGAAGAAGCAGCTCCTTGCTCTTTGTCTGCTGGACTCTTCCAGGCAAACCCCTGCTCTTCAGTCAGCTTGCTGCTTAGGCACCACTCATTTATATATATATAGAGAGAGAGATACAAAGAAAGAAACCCTGAAGCAAAAGAAAACATACAACTCTGAGAATAACAAAGTATAATTAACTCTTCCCCCTTATTACAGTAAAGAACTGTTCATTCCTCCCAGTATTTAATACTACTCAAAGTATCCAATTAAAAGAACCCCCCTCTTCTTCCACTGGTCCCTTTTCTGCACCCAGTGCCCCAGACTGCCCTGCTGGAGGGTTAGCAATAACACTGACCTGAAGCAAAATGCTTCAGAGTGGGGGGGAAACAGGCTGCTGTCTGCTCCTGGCTCACTTCTCCTTGTGCACAGAGCACGTGGGCTCCTCTCAGTCCAACCACCCTGGCTGCTGGCTCTCAGGCATCTCACTCCAGCAGCAAGCAGCAGGGGACCATGTGGAGCATGCTCAGAGCTGCCCCTCCACAGACCAGAAACTTCTGGCTCTAACCAGCTAAATCTGCCTAGCAACACTGACCGAACAGATCTCTTAAAGGGAAACTCTCCATTTAGACTAATGGGTTACAATTGCATAGTTCAGCAAACAGACCTGGCCACGCTGAGGGAGGAAGAAGACTTACATGATACCCAGATCCACTTTTTGCAGTGTTTAGGTTCCTGGACAGTGAATTTAAAAGGCCAGCACCAATTCCGACTACCAGTGATAACCAGCAGAATTCTTTAATTTCAGCTATTCAGAATGAGGTCGTGTCCCTACTGGGCTATATGGATTACCATAATAAGGGCAAAATTACCCTGAGGATTGACTGTATAGCTGAGATGAAACTGGCTATTGTTGTGATTCTTCTGCTAGAAAAACTGCAAAAGGTTTCATCAAGTTATGTCTGTTTTCCATGTTTCCAGTCCAACTTCTACCTGACTTTATGGGGGAAATTCAGTATAGAACTTGCTTTGGCCCACTTTCAATGTAATCAGTATTCAGCCTTCTGTCATGCAAAAACTCAAAATTCAAAAAATGGGGAATAAAATTCAAGTGCTGACACCTTGATCTAAATATTAGATAACAGTATTCCATTCCCAGAATAACCTTCCTACAAATACAAGGAATTATTTTTGAGATATAGCACTGAAGGAACCGTATCTATATACAGACCCCTTTTTATTTATTAATACTTGCATATAGTAAAGTCTATTTCTCTATTAAAAGTGATCATGGAAGGTTGTTAAAGTGCCAGGAGGCCAAGAAGCAGTTCAGATTTGCCTCACTTGAATTGCATGGGGCCCATGTTTCATAATTTATCAATGACATTTTTCAATTAAAAAAAAATCCTTATTACCTTTAAAAATTAATGCAAGGAGCTTTTCAGCAGTAGAGCAGTCCAGGAGGATTGCAGTTTGCAGCCGCATTCCCTTTATAGTAGAACCCCTGGAATGCTCAGCCAGCCAAGAGATCCGTCTGGCTTTGAACATTCCAAAGTGCTTTATGACCTTAGGATTCAGCTCACACCTTCAGCTGCCTTCATTCATGGATTTATGGAAGCAGAACAGACAGAGATGGAAAAGACCTATTAGATCACCCAGCCCCTCTCCCTGCTAATGCAGAAGCTTTTCCATCAGCACTTTTTCCACTGTTTTGATCAAACTAATTTTAAAAGACCCTAGTGCAGGGGTCAGCAACTCAAAAGAGAAGAGCCATTCCCCACCGGACACCCAATAAACAAGTATTGCAAGAGCCGCATACAGTTGTGCCACTCTGCTCTTCTCCCCTCCCTCCCCCCCGCCCACAGCCTGGCTGCAGCCCCTTCCCCCACCCAGACCTACTGGCCGCCCAGTGTCAGGTTGCCAGGGCTGCCGGCCCCCCTCTCCCCCACTGCATGAGCATGTGGTGGCCTGGGGTGGCCAGAGGCAAAGCGGCCTGAACTCTTCGGAGTTCACCCAGGGCAGGGAGGAACATGCGTTCTGCTGGAGTTTTCTCTTCTTTTCGTCCCAGAATGTTGGCCTGGCAAATTTGTGGGTCCTAGAATGGTGTTCCGGGGCGTTCCAGCATACTTTAAACCCTGTATAGACATCTTTAGAATATAGAAATATAAAAACTCTATAGACTACAGAGAGAATTTTATCGTTGGGTAGCTGTAATTGCAAATGGTTAGCCAGACATGAGTCTAATTAACAATTTGCGGATGCTTATACCTTTTTCCGTACAGAACTTTTAAAAATCCCAGAGCAGAGTATCATTGCCATCTCTCCCATTTTTGATTTCTCCCAGGTCGTTAGTACTTTCCCTCAGAACAGGCCATAGACTTCCTTGAGGCCACACTGGATGGGATGCTATCTTTCAGCCCAGCCTCTGCCAAGGCAGCTGGTCTGTGGATGAAGACCATCCTGAAGGAGTGTGGCAATGCCATGCTGGACAAGGTAAAATTAGAAGCTGGAGAGGTTTTCTACCTGAGCTCTGGGCTTATAGATCTTTGCCCTCATGTGTAGTGAACAGAAGTCTTGCTGTTTCTCTCCCTCGGGCATAAATTCGATGCCATCTTGGTTCCTATCCTGAGATAGGAAAGAACAGAATCAACTGCAATGGATAGAAATAATCCAAAGGAGAAGGAAGATGTTGGGTAACTTATTTGTCGAGCCTGTTTTCACAGTTTTCAGCTATGAAAACACCAGACTGGATAAAATAGAACAGGACAGAATGACTGGCTCATGGAGGCGTCCCATTAGAATGCCTATGGCTGAGGGCTATGTAGTTAAAAATAGCAGTATATGTATTCCCACTCATTCTGGAGCCTGTGCTCTGAGATGTCCCTGTGTCTTGCTGGGTTTCTGAGCCTGGGCTCCAGTCCAAGTGGGAACATCTACACTTTTATCCCGCTAGTGCAAGCCCCATCAGCCCAAGTTGACCTGGGCTCTGAGACTCATTGCTGTGCAATTTTTTTGCTGGATAGATGTACCCTTTAAGAACAGAAAGAGTGAGGGAGAAAGCTGTAGTGTCTTTGGGATCCACTATTTTTATGTTTTTTTCTGGAGCTCAGTGCATGAGAGCTAGCACATCACAAATCTAACAAGGCTGATGAATGGCTTGAGGACACAGAACAGCACTTACCCTCACAGCAGAACTGTCATGTTTACACAGTGGTTTGAAGATAAATGGCTAGGACTGAATATTAGAGGTAGTCACCTCTTCATAGTTCCAGGCATTGGCCCACTGTATTTAAAACATTTGCCAATATTGTGCTTGTTATTGTTCATGAACCGTGCATCCTTCAAGGCAAACATTCAGATCTAGCTCCTTAAAGCAGACCTGCAAAATGTGTGCATGCAAAGCTTTCTTTTGTGCACACAAACTGATTAATTTAATGCACAGCTGGGCAACTCCACATTACATTATCCAGCATATATCTGTTCATTTTTACAGCCTGCTCTGAGCAGAAAAATGTATTAGTTTTGTGGGTTAAAGTTATGTATCCACATTTGAATATTTGTTTCTTAGAGGGATAAATTTCTAAAAAAGCAGCAATTTGCTAAACTGCTGTGTAATTGTTTTCATTCTTCAGAATGAATGGAAAGAATGAAAAAAGGACACATCTTTCTGGTATTGTTCTTTCTAGGTGCCAGATATTCTGAGCGTGATATATATCCGAATGCCTACTGTCCAGCAGGGCAGCTTGAGGCAGTTCCTGGTGGAGGCAGTGTCCATTCTAGCTCATCATCACTTAGAGGCAGCGATCTCCAGCTTCCTCAGCAAACGTCTGTCAATGGACAGATATATATTGCTAGCTACCTCATTCATCCTGGTAAAAACATAGATCCCATAGGTTCCATGGGAGACATAGGTCCCTGCCCCTGCAAGCCCAGCTCCATGATGGCCACTCTCCTCCCCCTGGGAGGTGTGGCTGGCTGGGGATAGGTGGGGAGCACAGCCTCAGGCCCTGGGAGCCCTCGTTCTGCCCCCCGCCCCTCGCTAGGGTCCACAACGCTTCTGCTCAGCCGCCTTGTGCTCATGGTGTGGGAGGGTGGAGGCGGCCCCAGTGACCCAAAACTGGGTGGCCAGGGCCAGCTGGGACCCGGCCCTGATCCTGGGGCCGGCCGGGCATCCCACTGCAAGCCAGCATCCCCAGAGCTGCATGGCAGCAGTTTGAGGGCCGCATACGACTCCAGAGCCGTGGGTTGCTGACCCCCGCCCTAGTGATTGGGTTTCTACCATTTTCCTAGCCAAATCACTGTCTTGTCACCAAGAAAAGCATTCCCCAATTATTCTCTCTTATGTTTCATCCCTAGAAAAAGAGACTAGATCTTTATTGTATCCTGGAGAATGTATTACAGCTGGACAGCAAAGGCCTAGAGAGAAAATTACTGAGCAAAAGAATAATATTAGCCTCACTCTGCATGAGAAAGACTGCGGTAAGTTATTTCTCCCAAGATGCTAACCAAATGATCCTAATCAAAGCTTTTTTTGGATAAAATATATACTGACTCTAAAGTGTATTTTCTTGCATTAACAACGGTAGAAACCCATATCTTCCACATTGGCAGTATCTTCCTCCAGACCAAAACTCAGGTCCAATACAGCACGTGAGCACATGTCTAAAATGGGACAACTCACATGCTGAAAGTTACATGTGCTTAAGTGCTTTGCTGGATCAGGACCCAAGACACATGATATCAGAGACAGGCCTATGAGTTCTTAACAAGCAATTCTTTCTTGAAGTCCTTTAGGAAATTTAGCTATTGCTGTTGATATTATGTGGAAGAATCTCTGATACTATAGTGATAAAAGGCAGCATAAAGCCCCAAGACAGATAGAATCTGAGTTATCTCCAAAAGAAACAATATTGGATTTAAGATGTAGTTTGCCAGTTGGAAAAGCCATGGAAAAATCCCTTTCCTGTTCCCGAGGAAGTCAGACTGCATTCAGCTTTTGGGGACAGTTTATTCCAGGAAAGCTCTCTAAATATCTTGAAGCTGTCTAGTCTATGTTCCATTACCTTTTCAGAGAAAAAGGATTAATTTGAATGTAAATATGTAATAAAATAAGAGGTATAGTAAAATTTGATCTTGATAGGGTAAAAGATGGAATGTAACAGAGAAAATAACGAATATAATAGCCGAGAAGATTTATTAGAAGGAGAAATTGTTTAGTTAATAAAAGATCAGGATCACAGGCTATTCATTCCAGCAGCAGAGTATATTAGAAGAAATCCAGATAGAGTATTCTTCACTATAAGCACTGGAGCTTCATTCCCCATTTTAAATACAAATGGACTAAACACTGATGATTTGAAGAAAAACAGTTAGTACAGAGATCAAATGTATGGAGTATAGTTGCTGTAAGTCAAATTATGTCTGTACAAATAGGAGAAAAGAGACTACTAGGAAGCTTCGGTCTAATGGATTTAGGACCGGGACAACATAGTGTTCTTGGAGTTGATGCATTGGAAGTGTTACAATGCATTACTGATATAAGAGGAAGCACACTCTTGAAGGATACAAATTAGAAATAGCATAAGATAGTTAATATAAGAATAGAATAAGATTAATGGACTTTTCTAAAATTAAGAATTGTTTATTATTATTTATTATTATTTTAGTTTAAGAAGAAGGAAAATTGGAAGAGCGAAAATAGAGTAATAAGTGAATATAGATCAGAGATTCATGAAATACCACTATGGAGTGATGAATTTGGCCATCTGTTGACAGAAGCAATAATATATTCAGAAATGGGCAGATTCCCACACACCTTCGTAATTGATACAAGAGCAGCAATGGCCATCTTAAATGCCAAAAATAAGCCATGGATATATTCTCCACTATCCTTCAAAGAGACAATATCAATGATTAGATTTCAAATGAGGGCAGAAGAAGTATATCTGACTTCACCTATAGGTGTCCAGATAGCAGATAGACAAGTGTGTGGAATAAACGCTGGAGTAAGAGAACTACATTATAATGGATACGGATATTTAGGAATAGACACTCAATTTACTGAAATGTCAAATCAATTTAAGGAGACTGTCCTTAGGATTTCAATAAAAGGAAAAACACTTATGTACCTTGTTAAGGTTAGATAAAGGATAGTTTACTTTAAACCAGGGTCTCCTTGTTATTTAGGAAAATAAGAATATAAAAAGTATATGTTCTAAAATATGATTAATTCTTTAATTATAGAAAACAAAAGAGAACTGGGAAAGCAGCAATAATGGCATTGATGAGGAGAGATGTGGTGAAGCTACAGAAAATGTACTTTACAAATGATGTGCTAGTAATGGCCAAATTAGAAATTTGAGGAGCCAGCTGCCAATTACAGGCCTTTTACATTAGACCGAGTCTCCCTTTCTCTATTTTAAACACCTATGGTTTGAATCCTGCCTCACCTCCAAACTGGAAATATTCTTATTACAATGAAAGAGAGGAGAGTTGGAGGAAATACAGAGACATCACCACATTATTATGTATATAGGGATGAAAAGGATTGAGCACAGATTGGGATTAGTCCAAATGAACGGAGTGAAGTGTGGAACAATTGGAGCTGATATTCTGGAGAAGATTGGAAACACCACTGATTTAAATGATATGATGATTAGAGAGTAAAATGTGTTAGCATTATTATCGTCTTGAAGTTGCTGATAAAGAAATATATATATATATATATACAGAGAGAGAGAGAGAGAGAGAGTTAAGTAGAAAATAATAATAAAAAGTTAGTTTTGGAAGAGGAAGATATTCTTTGTATTTTATTTCATTTCAGTTTCAAATTAATGGAAGATGAAGTGATTTTCATCTTAGCTTTTCTGGGTATTTGTGCATATGGAAATTCTACTATGGTGGTGTACATACAGAGAAGACAACTCTGACTCCAGCAACTGAATGGATTAAAGTATATGATGACAACACTATCCCTTCAGGAAGTATAGAAGAATGTGTTGGTCATGGGTTTAATATGACTAACTGTTAAATATAAGTATATCATTTTTTGTATAGAGTAGGAACTGTATAAGACAGAAGAGCAGTGTCCCACATAGCTGTCAATCTGGGATGACGCTCACTGTGACAGACAGGACTTTTGTGATAAAATATTTTCAATTCCTTGAATTTCATTGTATTAATGTAAAAAACAATAAGTGTAACATTTGTTTTAGAAGAATTTTGTTGCTCTAAGTGTCTGTTCTTGATCGACTGGCTGCAGTCATATTTTCTGGGGGTTGTTTAACTGTTAGACAGGCGGACCACCTTGAATTTACCTCAGAGATCAAGATACCATCACTCCCCAAAATGAGAACAAGAGAGAGGGCAAGAAAGGCAAGCACAACACTGACCAGTATTAGCAGTTATCTTACTGCTCAGATGCTGTAAGAGAGAAGAGCCAGGCCCTCTGAAAGAGCCGATCTGGGGTTTATTACTCAAAATGTTTTCTTTATTCATGCTGACGGACATGCAGTCTCTGGACAAGCCCTGTGATAGATTGTACATTCTACTACTTGCCCAAGGCTCATTGCTACAGTAACAGCCAGCAACCGGCGCAGATTTCAAATACGCCGTAGCTCCAGATTCCGGGCTGTTCTAAGTTCTGCTGTCTTGTAACTGCCATTGCTCCATGGGGGATTGCTGGAATTCTGTGCACTCTGTCTGTACCAAGGGCTCTTTGCAGCTAATGGCCCTTGAATTCATGTGGGAAGTTGGTGGCACAGCAGTATACATGCCAGCTCTGTATGTCTTGGGGATTTGTATATGCTGAGGAATTTCTAGCTGCCCACTTATGACTACTTTGCCCTGCTCCTTTGTAACATAGGCAGCAGGGGCCACTAGCTACCAACAGGGGACTTGAGGTCTAACCTCTCCCCTCTCTATGTACAAACATGTGATTTTTAGCAGTCTAAGTATCCAGATTTGGAAAATTCAGTCAACTGACATAACGTTGTCATATGTCAACCAAAGGCAAAATATGTTTTTAAACATCATTCCCTTGTTTATAAACCCCCTCATCTCACCTTGAGTCAATTGGGGCTGGTCATGGGGTTTAAGATGACTAACTCAAGCTCAGTTTTCTAACTTTAGTGCCTAAAGTTAGAGACTGAAAGCTGTATTTGGGCATCTCAATGTTGATAGAGATTTAGGAGCCTTAATCAACATTTCTGCAGGCAGCTGTCACGGGTATTTAGGCATCCAATTGCAGATTTTGGTGCTTAGCTGTAGTCACTTAACACCTTTACCTGTATTTGAGTTGTCCAATGGTAGGAGCTGCTGAGCATTCTCAAACTCCCACTGCAGCTGCTGGGAAATGAGTGTTCAGCACTTCAGAGCATGTGTAACCTTCCGGTGGGCTAAAATTCATTTAATTGCCCTTCTCCAGTGCCAAACATAAATAAATAAATAAACTCCCAACTCCTCTGGAACAGCAGCTGGAGACCCAGGATCCAGTCTGTAAGGGACTCACAGCAAAGATTGCTCAGAGTTGCCCTCTCTTCACTATAATACTCCTAAATACAAACATAACAATGAACTTTATTAACTACTAACTTAATAAATCTTGTCCTAAGAAAACAAAATGAGTTTAAACAGAATAGTCCACACAGAAAAACTGTGAGAAAGATACCCAAGAGTTCCAAAGTTTAGGTGGAATTCACCCGAATCTCAGCTATAGTCTCTGTTC
The DNA here is from genome assembly GCA_007922175.1 of Pelusios castaneus. Classification (NCBI taxonomy): domain Eukaryota; kingdom Metazoa; phylum Chordata; order Testudines; family Pelomedusidae; genus Pelusios; species Pelusios castaneus. The sequence goes on from ML686135.1 coordinate 18,408, forward strand.
AAGTCTGAAGGCTTGAGTTGAAAGAAGCAGTTCCTTCGCTGCAGGAATCTTTAGTAGAAATCCATGCAGGCTTCTTTTTCTCTTCTGAAACCAGCACCATCCAGTCAGCTCACTGGTTAACCAGCACTCAGTCACGTATACAGGTGCTCAAATTCTGTTGCAAAATGCTCCAGAGTAAGCCACAGCACTAACAAGGAATCTTGTGGAGCATGCTCCCAGCTACCACACCCAATCAGCAAAAATTTCTGGTTCTGGGCAGCTAACTCTGCCCAGAAACAACAACCCACCCTTCCGGGAGCAGTGGGCACTGTCCAGGGTTTTCTGCTCAGTCTCCCCTTCCGAATAACTAATTCTGAACCTTTGACCCACACACCCACTCCTGTTCTTTCATTTGTTGTCCCTCGTATCTAGTTGAATCCAGGCCCCTGATCTGGAGGGGAGTGGGGTGCGCTGGCCTTCTCCAACCCCAGAGACCTGAAGCTGCTGCTGCTGGCCAGGAGCCAGCCACGGCCAGGGACCTGAGGCCGCTGGTGGGAGCTCTCTTTTCAAAGCTATATTAGTTTGCTTAATATTGTCCTCCTGATATTCTCTCCACCTATTTAACAAGTACTTCTGTAATTTTTTCTTCACATTTTGTCTGTAGGAAAACTCTCTATACATCCCTTCATCTTACTGAAGCTGTTTACTTTGAGGGAGGTCAGCATCCTAGTAAATAAATGAAATAAAAATATGGTAAAATGCCTTTGACACTGTAACAATGTCCTACAAAGGAAGAGCTGGCTTGTACAAAAACCTAACTAAAGTCAAGGTATATCACGTCAATGGCTATTCCCTCATCCGCAAATCCAGTCATCTCATCATAGAAGGCAATCAGGTTGGTCAAGCACGATTTGCCCTTGGTGAATCCATGCTGACTGTTCCTGATCACTTTATTTTCCTCCAAGTGTTTCAGGATGGATTCTTTGAGTCTTAAAGTCTTTAAATCATGATTAGAGGAGTTTATAGCTCAGTCATAGGTTAGAGGTTTATTGCAGGAGTGGGTGGGCGAGGTTTTATGTCCCACGTTGTGCAGGTCAGGCAAGATGAGCATACTAGTCCCTTCTGATCTTAGAGTCAATGAGTCTCTATCTTACCAACTCCAGCACTTCTAATTTCTTTAGAATCTACCTCATCATTGATATATAACGCTACTCTACCACCTTTGCTTTTGTATCTGTCTTTCCTAAATAGCACATAGCTTTCAATACTTGTACACCAGTCATGTCTACTGTTCCAGCATCTTTCTGTTCTATTATCTGTTATAATGTCTGAGTTTACTTTCTCTAGCAGTAGCACTAATTCCTCCATTTTGTCACCTGGGCTGTTTGCATTGGAATACAAATAATTTAATTTTTGCTGTTTCGTTTGCTCACATTCCTTACCTGATTTAGCAGTCATTCTTCCACCGATATTGCCTATCAGACTGGAATTTACATTACCCTTCCTCATAATTTCTTACATACTTCCACTGGGTCCTGTGAAGGGTTCTGTGAGTCAGGGTATATAAGTAGAGAGTATGGAAAGGGATAGGGGCAGGGATGGGGGTGGGGAGAAAGGATTGGGCTGGGAACAGGGAGCCTAAATCATGGAGTTAGATGAATGGAGTTAGATGGAGTGCTAAATCACGGAGTTAGATGGAGAGCATCGAACTCCAGCACTTTAAGAACCCAACTGAGAATTTTGTTCCATATATATGTATTATGCATATAGAAGTCACTGAACCCACCAGGGAAACGCATTTCACCAGAGTTTTGGACAGACAGGAATGTTGGAAGGCAGAATAGTGCTGAGAGAATTTTTATTTTCACAAAAACTACTGAATACATTCAAAGAGGTTTTCCAATCTTAGAAAATGTATGGGAGCAGAATTTTCTCTTCATAGATTTGGCATTTTCATTCATCGAAGAAATAAAATGAAACATTTTGGTGTAAAATAAAGTACAGCCTGTGAATTCTTCATTCCTTTTAAACACACCACGGTTCCTCAGGAGTTTTCACTTTTCCTGCCTGTGGAATAGAAATTTGGAACAATTCGAGTATTTGTTTAAGACACAAACACAGATAAATATATACCATGATTGGTGTTGCCTTGTGAAGTTTCCCATGGACGGGAATATAGATACACGATTCGTGCAGGCAAGATTTGCTCAGTGCTTTAGGTTGCAATTTTGTCATTGTAACTCTGGAGTAATATCTGATTCCATGAGCAGTCAAGTGAGGCCCAGATTCTATAATACTTATACTGAGCAATCTCTCATTCAGCATATAATTCTACTGATGCCAATGGGCCTGTCTGGAAAAGCAAGGTACTACTCAGTGGTAGTGAAGTTAGCAGAATGGTGTCCTTAGTGATTTTCCAAGGCACTGGTGTACAGGGAACCCATAGTTTGTAGGATTTCCAACTCTATTAGCTGTTGTTGCAATATGGAGACATTGCTCTCCAACTCTAGAAATGGCATGCGGGAGGTATAAAGTGAATCCTGTTGTCTTGGTCTCAACTTTCATACCTTTGCTCACCTTGTGTTAGTACCTTACTCTGAGAGTAGACCATTGAAATCAATGGGGCTGTTTGCTGAGTAAGGTACTGCTCAGTGAAAAGTGTGACAAAATCTGTTCCTTTGTCAGGAATTGTATAAAATGTGACCAAATCTGTTCCTTTTTATATCAAAATTAACATCTTCCTCTGAAATTACCATATAATTTCTGAATTCCTTGTCTGTCATCATTTGGAAGGCTGAAGGTGCGTGGGTCCTGGTAGCTATAAATGGGGTACATCAGAGCACCTTGAACGTTTGAATGACCCAGTCCCAAAGCATGACCAAATTCATGAGCAGCGACAAGAAACAAATTTACCCCTAAAATAAGAGACAAACGAGAAAAGAAAATTATTTGAAAGGCATGATAGATTTAAATATAGAATGGAACTAAACATCACAAGCAGGGAAATTTGCATCTTTTTTCCATCATGATGAAATCCAGTAGTTTTATTTGATTTCTACATTGTCTCCTATGTCACTAAAATATGTATGTTCACGTATTTTAGTAAGATTATTTCAGAGCCTAGGAATGGGAGTCAGGAAACCTGAATTCTATTCCCAACTCTCTTTTGAGCAATTGTTATTGGTTCATCTTTTGATCACATGCAGATCACTTAAATTTTCTGTGCTCATCCGTAAAAGTGGGCTAATATTTTTATCCATCTTTGTAAAATGCTTTGTGATCCTTAGAACACAGGAACTGTATGTCATATAAATGTAAGTATGTTATAATTACCGAATGCCCTCCCCCGCCCCAAATATATATGTGGACAGAGGTGAAACTACTGAACAGTCCTAGTAAGCAAACAACAAAACATTTTATTAGAAGGAGCTGAATGTGTTGTGATGAGTACATGGAATACTTTACCCAAATTGTTTTGTGACCACCTTTCAGACTCATCGAAGTGGGTATCTCCTCCTATCCCTAAACCAGGCGCAAAAGCATGGGCCAGTATTCCCCCTCTTCCATCAAAGGGGTATGGGTCACGATGTGCTGCATGTGGAAAGATGCGGATGTGTCATCAGTTGACAGAATGATGGATTTTAAACATTGAGTTTCACATCTTGAGGTTTAGAATTTGCTTTTACGAACTGTAGATTATATTACATTAAAATGGCACTAAAATTATGTTAAGGTTGCAAAGTCAAGCACTCAGAAGATAGAAAATGCCACACTTAAAGTTGCCTATGCAAGCTGAATTCATCCTCCCTATGTGTGTGCATTATGGTACAGTTTTTAATTATATGATCAGATACTATTTTTTCCCTACTTGGGGTGTTCTCAGAAATGGCTGAATTGACTTAGCTAAAACTTCCTAAAAAAGTTCAGCCTGGAGCCAACAGTTTTTATGGCTTAACTATTGTGAAGTTATAAGCATCCAAAGACACAATCCTGAAACAGACAGTAATGGGCAGTATTAACTAGAGGTAATGCCACTTGCACCACATATAACACATCAAGTGAATGATTTTAGATAACCACTGCACCTCAATCGGTACACTGGTTTGATGTATCTTCTGTTACATTCTCCTGTAACAGTGTGGGATAGCCAGACCCTCATCCAGAAGTTGGCAGGAAGAGGTTGACTCTTCTCATCTGTCTATAAGAAGGACAACAATTTCTGCTGGAGTGGAAGGATTTGCAGGAAAGTTGTGAAAAATTCAACCCGGAAGACAGTCTAGGAAGACTGTGTTATTGGATGTTTGGGGATCAATTGCTAAGGGTTAGGCTATACTTAGAATGATGAAGTAATTCAACGTAGACACAACCTGCGATGACGTAAAGGAGTCTTCCATCAGCCTATGAACTTTTAAAATATATTCTAAACTTTTAAAAAAACATATTTAATGAATTCTTAAAGCATCAGCCTCACCATAATGTGCAAAAACAATCAGAATATCTGAATCTCCGCTGGCAACTTTTTGAAACTGCAGTGGAGTCACATCGCTCCACACCTTAAAAGCCTTTTCGATTGCTTCTTCCACCATATAACGAGGCAGATCAGGGGTATAGTTAAGGAACCTATTGGCAATACAAGAGCCATTGTCATTTAAAGTATGGAATAAGAGAGAATCATTGAAACAAAACAAAATACAAAAAGGGAAATATAATCAACCTGTAAGTCAACAATTTTTTATTCCATCTAGGATTTCCTGGAAATGTGCTGTAATCTAATACATCAGGGACTCCACACCTTGGTTTATCCATCATTTTCTCTGTTTCTGAATTTAATGTTCCTGTGACAGTCAAATGGAAAAATTTCTGCATCTCTATAATTTTCTCTTGTAAGGTATTGGGTTCATTAATGGATGGAAAGAACCTGTCAAGATAACGCTGAAAATAAAAAGAAATATTAGACTCAGGGTGTATTTCCATTATCATCCACTTACTGAAAATTGCAGTTGTGTTTTCTTGGGGATAATTATATCTTTAAGAATCAGTTTACCAACTAGTATAAGAGACCTAGATCCTTGGAGTGTTGAGAGCCCACAATATCTATTCATGGAAGTTACAGTCAGCCAGCAGCCTGCAGGATTAAACTTTAGAAGCAATAAATGACACATATGGAAAGTTAATGAAGAGCACGTGACTAAAGCATGTGAGATATAACCCAACATCTCTTGATTGTATTCTAGGAAATGCTATCAAAATGAAAATAGTGCTATTACTATATACATTGAACTGTTATGTCTATTGCATCCCTAGAAACCTACAGTGATCTGGACAAAAGGGAAGCAATTTAGACAGATATGAGGGAAGTTTTCCAATATATATGAACAAAATAAAGATGTTTATTGGTCTTAAAATATTCACTACCTTTGTCCTTTGAGAACTGTGTGTTTAATCTTACTTCATAACCAAATGCTTCAGGACTCTATTTTGTTTTCCCTTATAAAATACACAAGGGGTTTATGGAGGTTATGTTTACAGTAATACATGTAGATGTCCAGGAGTCTGATTTTCATTTACACTAAGAACTTTTCATAATACCAGACTGGCAGGGTAGATGGGAATTAAAATGAGTGTAAATTTACATCCATTTTCAGATCTCTTTACACTATCAAAGTGTAAAAAGGCCTTTATCTAAATGAGAAGCAGGTTCTTAGACCTGGAAAGGTATAGTTCATGCAGAAGCAATTACTCAAATACAGCACTTATGATTAATTAAAAATCAACATCATAAAATGTCATTTGCCAATAGTCCCAATGAACTTCTTGAAAAGGAACTACTAGTAATAGGTGAAGAGGGGGAGTTTAAAGAAAATATAGGTGAGATCTACAGGTTTGACCTGGGAGATTTGGATCTCCCAGAAAATTATTCTTAGCCAAGCGGTATTTGGCATGAAAATAGAGTAAGAGGAGGTGGAGGACAGGACCAAAGGATCATACAGTTTGTACTTAATACAAAATAACAAAAAAAACATCACCATTCATTGGCTGCGTCTACACTGGTAAATTAAGTCGACTTAAGCTTGCTTAAGTCAACTTAATTTACCCTGCGTCTACACTACAGTTTTCTTAAGTCGACTTAAGGAAAATAAAGTCGACTTAATGAAAATTAAGTTGACTTTATTAAACCTAGATTTAAGTAGATTTAAGGCTTAATTTGACTTTTTAAAGGACGTAAGGAATACAAGCATTGTGTCCATAATGGCTCATCAGTTTACTCCCTGGGATCATTCTACCTGGAAAATTCCTAAACATTAAGGAGACAATGGTTTTAAACACAAGCCTCTCTCAGGTATTTCAATAAAATAACATAAGTTAAAGTATAGATAGAACACCAAATTCCTAACTTCTAATCGAAATAGAATTCCTAGACATAAACTATATAATCATTCCCAGAAAATTACTACCTTTCTATTGATACCAAACATGACATAGTTCCTATGGATTATAGCATTTATGAGATATCCATTGAAAATAATATCATAAATGCTTCCCTAAATCCAGACAGCATCACACACAGGGCTCTGCCCCCCTTTGCCCCATTGCACACAAGGGGTGCACCCCCCCTGCCACCGTGGACCTGCCCAAGGTCTCCCTAGCCCCACAAAGTCGACCTAGAGCATCCAGTGTGGACGCTCTAGGTCAACTTTGTAAGTTCCCCTTTAAGTCGACTTTAATTTTAAGTGTAGACACACTAAATCGACTTAACTAAGTCGACTTAAAGTCGATAAAGTCGACTTAAAAGTGCAAGTGTAGACATAGCCATTGAGACAATTTTTGATGATCGTTATTGTGTAATCACCCTGTCCCTTTTTATATTATGGTTCTTAACAGAAGGAAGGGTTTGTTGGAGCCATGAATTCACCGAGGGTATTTTTAACTTCAGTTTTGCCCCACAATAAGCTGACATCAACAACCCTAAAACTCCCTCAACATTTTAGTTGTGGTGCTGTCGTTACTTTATACTCTAATCATAGAGAATTATAACATCTTTTTTTTCACAATTCAGTCTACCAAGTGTGATGGAACAGCTAGTCATCTTTGCATGGTATGGATTAAACATAGAGAGAAATCCTTGCACAATAATAGCAAGACACTGAATCCTTTTTATTTTAATGGGAGTTTATGGGGCATTAGAATCCAAAGAATAATCCATCCAACCGGTGTCAAGGATAGAACAGGTCTTGTTTTGCCGCAAACAAATGGAAGCACAGGATACAGCTCTACCAGGACACATCTAAAATAGTGTAAGCCTTCATTATTAAAATATGATTTTTATTTTACTGAAATATTATAGAACTATATAACATTGTATATACATAAAACATACACACAGACATATATCAGATGAATCCTTAATTTGGCACATTGGTTTTAGAGACTCCATTGACTTTATTTCCTGGTTCTAATTCACATTTGCAAATGGGACTTAGGCTCCTAAGTCACTTAGGGCTTTTGAAAGTTTTACTTTGTGCCTTCTAGTTTTTGTGAGCTGATGTAGTAACTATAGAACACAAAGGTAAAGATAAAATGATGTCATGAGCTCTCTGGAAAGAAATATAATAATTAGGATGTAGATTTAAAACGAAAAAACCCAGCATGTTCACAGTTCAGCTGTTCAGCCTAGAGATAGCTGCATTCATGCCATACCTGTAGACGCTTCATGTTACTGGAGCTCCATTGCTCCACTGTAAGTGGAACTGGGAGAGCAGGACTTCTGGGCAGGAACAAAGCAGCGCAGAGTAGAATATATCGCATGATGTTATCAAACGATGTCTGTTAAAAAGAGAAAACCTTAGGTCTTCGCTTGCTAATGATCCCAGCTGTAATGCTTATATAGGTACTCACCGCTATGTGTGTTAATAATTTATGTGAGTCATTTTTAGGCTTCCTCTGTGGTTTCTGTTATTTGTTGAAATCCTTTTAAGGTGTCTTTATTCCATAATGTAAATGAAGAAACTAACTAACTTTTTGTTGACAGAACTGCTGATGTCACACTGACAGAGCAGGCAGCCAACTTTCTTTATCTCCCCTTTCATGAGATTCAATGCTAAAACCACAGGAGTTCAGGGAAGTTAGCGTTCTTAATCTTAAATCAATAAATGTGCTTACTGTATAGCCTCAGCTTCCCAAAATTTCCTTGGTGCCATTAACACACATTGCAACACTTTTCTCACTTGATGCGCTGCATGTATTGATTTACTGCAGAGGACGTGACTAAATGGGTGTTAGTGCAGTGTGAGTGAAATCACTTAAAACTACTTACTTTGTGATACCTGGTAGTGTAGAACTTTCTATTTAAGATTCTGGCTCAAATTCTTACGTCGGTTATCTTGAAGTTCACTGTAAATCTACTAAAGTTAGTGAGATTTCTCAAGATTTAATTGAGATCAGAATCTGGCCCCTTTTATATGTAGAAATAGAAGATTATGGCATCTCATTATTTTTACCTCAGTCTCTGCAATGGCTTATTCGGTATAAAATAAAGGGATGAGAACTATACTATGGTATGCATATGAAAATACAGATGCTTATCTGAAAGAATAAGGAGTTATTCTTAATTATGCTGCTGTAACCTTGTGGATTTTAGTGAGATTGCAGTAGTGTAAATGAGAGCAGAACTGGGCAGAACTCATCTTCCTCATCCACTGAGCCAAATTCTGGCTTCTCTCACTCCACAGAAATCATTGCAGGCAATGGATTTATTGCACAGGATACTTCAGGGCAAATATCATCTTATTGTTGCTTTTTTGGTGCACATCTTAGTGACAGAGGACCTAATCTAGTGGAAAAAGTGAAATAGACCCCCCATTCCCCACCTTTCTAGCAACTGGTGCTGTAACTGGGAAAGAGGCAACTGCCGTATTTCATAAAAGGACTACTCACATGCACAACGTTAAGCATGTATGTAACAGTAAAAGAGGGGCCTAGGGCCCAGTTCTACGCTGATTGAAGTTAATAGAAAGAATCTTGTAGCTAAGCTGTGCTTTGGCACATCTAAGAAAGGGGTGACGGTTAAAAGCTGGGTGTCAGCCATTTTGTGCTCTGCCAGTATCTTTGGCCATCAGGGGGACGAGCTTATTCCTTACATAAATCAGAGAAATTCCAAGATCAATGAGCCCATAATCAATTAACACTAGTTAGAGCAGTGTCCAGCCTGCTATGGGCCTGCTATGGGCAAGGGCCAGAACTGAAGCAGAGAATCATACCAGTTCGCTAACCTCACTCACTATGGTGGACTCAACAGAACTGAGGACAGTAGAAAATCTGGCCCCAAATCATGAAATTTCAACCTCAAAGATGGAAGTTATTGAAAGCTATAGTAAGTTAGAATAAAAGCTCTAATGTAATATTAATTATACTGGGTGCTGCTTAACTCATTTGCTATGGTGGGCCAGATTTGACTGAAATGTACTTCAAGTGGGCCCTCCATATCATAAATCGAAATACTACGGCATTCTTGCAGCATTGCGGAGTGCTGTGCATGCGAAACTGCACTCTGCAACACCTCTCTCTCTCTCTCTGTTAGAGAATATGGTCTCATGGATCACAGTCTTGCATACCCAGAGCTCCATGAGTCATGAGACCTGACACTCGCAGCATTGCAGAGCGCTGGGGATGCAAGAACACACGCTGTCTCTCTGTTACGGATAGTGTAGTCCCACAGAGCACAGTCATGGGCTGGATGGAAAAGGTTTGCAGGCCGCATTCAGCCTGTGGGCCGCATGTTTGACATCCCTGGAGAATCTAAAGGTTCATACCTGGGACCTTTACTCAGGTAAATAATTGTTATATGAAAAATGCTTAGCTAGCTCATGTAGAATAGTCCCACCAACTGAGAAAGGAATTTTTTGGTGTAGGCAAAAGTGCCTATCAGCATTTGACAGTGAAATGAGGACTGATGTATCATTTCTGATATGACAACTTCTGTATTTTGCCTTTCAGTGTTTTTAATGTTCAGTTGGGTGAAAAAGTGAAGTAGAATCAACTGATTCATTACTGGATGTTTACTGGTCACTGTTCTTGGAAGGGAGGATGATACAACTTCTCAACAAATTTATTTTAAGCAACACTTGACCTTTCCTTAAATGAAAATTTTAAGAGTGGTCAAGTGTGTAGGCTGATGCCAAGAAAAAAGAATTTCCATAAAAAGACATTAAATCATGAGGCAAGTTTCCTTTTGCCCATTTATGTAGTGTATTATACTATGTATCTGCTATTACAAGAAGACCGTTTTAGTTTATTTTAACAGATAAGATATTCAATCCCTTCTGCTATAATGCGCATTTAGATGGCTTTAAAAAAAATTTTTATATCTGTGTCAGGAAAAGCTAGTATTATTTATGAAAAAAATTGCAAATTATGAAGGCTATATGCAGAATCTGTTCCTACATTCTGAAGCTTTAGAAAGTTTTACACTGAGCAAAACCTCCATTCACTTCCAGCCTCACCTCCATATCTCTCAAAAGACAAATGTGCTGTCTCTTCACTTTTAATGCTGAAGATCACTTACATTTTAAATGCAGAATCATGACAGGGAAGGTAGAAGAAGATCTGATTACACTAACCACATAGTATTTTCAATGTCCTATATGAATAATATTTTTGTGTCTCTCATTTTGGTCTTCATTACATATTTGGAGGTGGGATCCCTTACAATTAGGTAATGGTACTGGAAAATAACCTTTAGGCTATCTTGTATATTATGTTTCAGTTTCAGAAACTAGGCATGAATTTAACTTTAAGACCATAAGTAGACTCATTGATAACTTAAGATCTTTATTGAATCCTGGCTGATATGCGTTATAGACCTGATCCAAAGCCCACTGATGTCAACAGAAAAAACTCCCATTGACTTCTGTAAGTTTTGGAGCAGGTCTTAAACTTAAGTAGGTGCAAGCCACAGCTGCACCACCTCAGAGGAAGGACTGGAAGCACTGATGTGCTACCTCCCTTTAAGAAGTGAAGCAGATTTGCTCTGCAGTGCTGGCTCTACTTTGTGGTGCATAAAGGGAGGAGGGAGGCATAACTCCTTCTTTTCTTTTCCACAGGTCTGCTGAATTTCTCCGAGCTTTGGGGGGAGGGGGACCGAGGGGGACAACCATTTTTGCAATAGTTCTTACACTTCCCTCAGCATAGGGTCAGCAGCTCTAAGTGGCCCTTACATTGACTGTTTGAGAGTAGGAAAGTCTTACTTTTTCTTGCATAGTTACATAAGGATAGAGCAAAATCTATTCATAAATAGGGCCCTGTCTGGTTTCCAGAATGGGTTTATCATGAGAGGCAAGCCACAGAGCGAAGCCAAAGCCCAGAAGGACTGCCAGGGGCTCCCTTTCTCCTCCAGCATCCATACACAAAGTCAAAGGTAATCTCTGAAGAACTTGTGTAACCTTTGGGTGGGCTAAAATTCATTCAATTGTCCTCTCCAGGGCCTAACAGAAATAAACCCCAACTTCTATGCAGAAGCAGCTGGAGACCCAGGATCCAGTCTGTATGGGACTCACAGCAAAGACTGCTCAGAGTTACCATCTCATATTAAAATACTATAGCCTAAGTAGTATGAACTTTATTAAGTACTAAGAGAATAAATCTTATCCTAAGAAAACGAAAATGAATTTAAACAGAACAGTCTCCATAGAAACATTGTGAGAAAGCTACCTAAGAGTCCCAAAGTCTAGGTCGAGGTCACCCAAAATCTCAGCTGCAGTCTTTGTTCAAGTCCAAAGGCTTGGGCGGAAAGAAGGATCTATCCTCTTCTTCTTTGGCTGCAGGAATCGTCTGTAGAATTCTATGCAGGCCTCTCTTTCTCCCCTGGAACCAGCACCATCTGATTAACCAGCCCTCAGTCCCACATGCATGTGAACAAGCTCTGCTGCAGAACACTCCACTGGAGGGAGAAAACATCTTGCTGTTCACTCCTGGCTCAGCTTCTTTCATGAACACTGAGCACATGGGCTCTTCTCACTCCAGCTCCTGCCTGCACAGTCTGCTGCTTCTCATGTGATCTGACCACACCACCAGGAGGGAACCCACTGAAGCTACCACTCACTCCCTGTTTCCAGAAGTCTCTGCTTCTGGGCAGCTAATCTGCCCAGCAACAGTAACCCATCCTGAATAGGTCTCTTAAAGAGATAGCCTGTTTTAGGCATATGGGTTACACTTGCTCTGCAACCTAGTGGTGCAAAGTATGTGCAGTCCTCCCATTGGTCAGGGCAGTGTGTTTCCTCTGCCATGCAGATCAAAATGGAAGAGTTCACCTGTGCACCCCCAAGAGTGTGCCATTTCTCTGGTTAATACTCAGACAGGAGCAGAGAGACAGTTGCATACAGGCCTCAGGAAGGGACTTCCTCCAACTGTACACCAGCCCCCATGAGGACAGAGGCTGTTAATAGCTCTATTAGTGAGTCATTCTGGGCAGCCTGTCCTTACAGCCGAGTGCTGCTAGAGCCTGTGTGCACTGAATCAGTCTGAGGTGCTGAGTTGCCAGCATGCTAATTCAATGATTCGTTTCCCTGTTACAGAGAGTGAGAGAGTGAGATGCCTGCAGTGGCCATTTTGAAGGACTTGTTTAGTTGGAGAGCCACATCTTCTGGTTTGTGAAAGGAATATTAGTACTTTCCACTTGACTGCACCTTTTACACCTGTCAATGTATAAGGCAGAGGGGCATTGTTGGCACATGATGTCATAAATCACATTGGCACATGAGCAGGTGAATGAGCCCTTGACAGAGTACCTCACTTGATTGGGTCCTATGATAGTGTCTTTTGTGCAGATATGTGGGCAAAGTTGGCAGCATGGTTTGTTGCAGGGGTATATGCCTGCTTTAATGTTTCTGTTCTTAGGTCTGTAATTTCTGGTGAGAATCTGTTTAAGGTCTGTAAGCGAGGAGAGGTCTGCTGCCCAAGGCTTGAGAGAGTGAGGGATCATCTTGTAGAATATGCTGTAGGTCCATAATGATGACCAATGGCGTTCTGTTGTTTTCTTTCTTAGGCTTCTCCGGTAGTAGTTGACTTCTGGGTACCCGCCTGGTTCTGTCAATCTGTTCCTTCACTACTTCAGGTGAGTATTGTAGTTTTAAGAATGCATGATAGAGATCCTGAAGGTAACTGTCTCTATCTGAAGGATCGGAACAAATGTGGTTATATTTTAGGGCTTTACTATATACAGTGGATCGAGTGGTGTGTCTTGGGTGGAAGCTCGAGCGATAAAGGTAACTATAGTGGTCTGTAGTTTTATGGTATAGGTGATTTTTATGTGTCCATCACTTAGTTGCACTGTAGTATCTGGAAACTGGATCTTCTGTGTGGAGTGTTCCAGGTTAAGGTTGATCATGGAGTGGAAATTGTTGAACTCTCTGAGGAAATCTTCAAGGCTATCATTTCCATGGGTCCAGATGATGAAGGTACCCTCAATGTAGCATAAGTAGAAGAGTGGTACTTGGGAACGAGACTGGAGGAAGCATTGTTCTAAGTCAGTTATAAAAATGTTGTGGGGCCATGTGGGTACCCATAGTAGTGCTATTGACTTGAAGATATGAATTATCTTCAAATCGGAAATGGTTGTGAGTGAACAAAGTCACAAATTATACAAGGAAAGACACAAACTATGAGAGTATTGTAGAAGGGTTAAAGTGATCACATACATACAATGATTTAAAAGTCCGTGATATCAGTTTTCCTGTAGAATTTGGAGTTTGCAGATTTGCATAGTCCCATAGGCATACATCTAATACCTGGATGGGTTTAAGTCCTTTGTACACAGCTTCAGTTGTTAGAAATTCAGTTCAAAGGAATGTAGACCAAATAGTCCATAGGTAGAATTTCTTCTAATTCTCCCATGAGAATTAGCAGAGTGATGCCAGGCTGGAGCTGGCTGGGATCTCAATCTGGGGGCCCAAACCTTCCCTGGGAATCACAGAATCATAGAAACTTAAAGGGACCATGAGAGGTCATCAAGTCCAGTCCCATACACTCATTGCAGGACCAAGTACCATCTTAAACCATCCCTGACAGGTGTTTGTCTAACCTGCTCTTAAAAACTTACAATAATGGAGATTCCACAACCTCCCTAGGTAATTTATTCCAGTGATTAATCACCCTGACAGTTAGGAATTTTTGCCTCATGTCCAATCTAAACCTCCCTGGCTGTAAAATTTAAACTCATTCCTTCTTGGTCCTATCATAGGCAGTTAAGGAGAATATTTTTTCTCCCTCTTCCTTGTAACAACCTTTTAAGTACTTGAAAACTGTTATCATACCCCATCTCAGTCTCCTCTTTTCCAGACTAAACAAACCCAGTTCTTTCAATCTTTCCTTGTAAGTCAAGTGTTCCAGACTATTAATCATTCGTATTACTCTTCTCTGCACTTTCTGCAATTTGTCCACATCTTTCCTGAAATGATGCACCCAGAACTGGACACAATACTCCAATTGAGGCCTAATCAGTGTGGAGTAGAGTGAAAGAATTACCTCTTGTGTTTTACTTACAATACTCCTGTTAATACATCCCAGAATGGCTTTTGCTTTTTTTGCAACAGTGTTACATTGTTGATTCATATTTAGCTTTTTATCCAGTATGAAACCAAGGGTGCATTTACACTGCCATCTTAAGTCAATTTAAGGACGCTTAAGTCGACCTACACAAAGCTGTGTCCACAATGGGCTTTTATTAAGTCAACTTAAGCACTTCCTTAAATTGACTTAATAACAGCTTAAGTTGACTTAATAACACCACCTCTTTAGGTGGACTTAAGCCTTAAGTTGATTTCTTAAGTCGACTTAAAGACAGTGTGGACAGGGAATAGTGGTAAGTCGACCTTATTAAGTTGACTTAACACCAGTATGGTTGGCTATGTCTACTGTTAAGTCGACTTAACAAGGTCGACTTAAAGTGTAGCCACTCTGTTACTTCAACTTAATAAGGTCAACTTTAAGTCAACTTTTAGTCAACATTGTTAAGTCGACTTAACAGAGTCAACTTAACTTTACAAGTGTAGACATAGCCCAAGATCCCTTTCTGCAGTACCCCTTCCTAGGCAGTCATTGCCCATTTTGTATGTGTGCAGTAGATTGTTCTTTCCTGGGTGGATTATTTTGGATTTTGCTTTACTGAATTTCATTCTATTTACCTCAGACCATTTCAGCAGTTTGTCCAAATCATTTGGAATTGTGATCCTATCCTCTAAAGCTCTTGCAACACCTCCCAGCTTGGCATCATCCTCACACTTTATATGTGTACTCTCTATGCCATCATCTAGACTATTGATGAAAATATTGAACAGAACCAGACTCAGGATCAATCCCTGCAGTGTCCTGCTCATTATGGCCTTCCAGCATGACTGTGAACTGCTGAAAACTATTTTGCACCCATCTTATAGTAGCTCCATCTAGACTGTAGTTCCCTAGTTTGTTAAATAGAAGGTGATGTGAGACCGTATCAAAAGCCTTACTGAAGTCTGGATATACCATGTCAACTGCTTCTCGTCTATCCACAACAGAGCCATCCTTTAGGGGGCGAGTGGGGTGACTGCCTTGAGCCCCATGGTACGCAGGCTCCCCACAGCCGTGCTTCCCCTGGCTCCCTCCCATCTTGCTGCCTTCAGTGGCAAGCCAAAAGCAGCGGGTGGGGCGTAACCACGAAGCCTGGCCTCTGGATGTGTAGTACCCAACGGAAGACTTTGTGACGTGATAAGCCGTTAGTAGGTGGTGTTGCCATTAATCATCCCTGACCAAAAGTTAACTCTGTGTATAAGCCAGACAGAGCTGGTACTGACCAAGGATGTACCTTGCTCCCACCAAGTAGCAGACATAACTTCCAAGCTTTGTAAGATAACAAGATAAGACCTGGGCAAAGAAATGTTGTAAATAAGTGTGGAAAAATACCAGATGTGCATGCCTTTTTTACCACTTAGTAAGCTCAAAAAGTATAAGAAGCTGGCAAGTAGCCTCCCACCACAATTTGGAACTTTTTCATTGGGGCAACTGCTATGTTCACCGTCACATGTCATCACTCCCCATGCTCCACACCCGCAGTCATTTAACTGGGGTTCCTGTCTGCTGAAGGGGCATAAGCATTGGTGCTTTCCTATTTCTTTTCTTTTTCTTGTCTGTATCTTAATAAATGCAGTTCCTTTTATCTTTTATCTTGTCTCCTGGTATTGTGCCTACCGAACCCACCAAACTTTAGGACCTGAGCTATAGTTGGTAGCTAGTGTCCTGTAACACTGGGCTGGGTCTCCCTGCCCCCAGGGTGGAGCAGCTGGCCCAGAGGTGGGGAAGCAGAAACCAGCCTCTGGGCCAGCCCTCCCCACCCTGCCCCCAGGTGCAGAGCTTCTGGAGGGAAGGTGACTACCATAATAAGATAAGAATGGCCACACTAGGTCAGACCAGTGGTCCATCTAGCTCAGAATTCTATCTTCTGACAGTGGGCATCAGTGCCAAACTTCTTTCTAGAAGATAAGACATGTCATGTAGTAAGTAATGAGTGTGAGAGACCAGCATTGCACAATATCTTAAGTACAGGACTAAAATCAGTCTTGAACTTGATTTAGTTAGAGCACATTGGGTATGTCTACACTGGAGCCTTAGGTCGACCTAAGGAAGGTTAAGTCAACCAACAGACTCCTTCATCCCACTGGGCTTTTATTAAGTTGAATTAAGCGCTTCCTTACGTTGACTTAATAACTTAAGAACACCACCTCTTAAGGTCAACTTAACGCTTAATTATACAGCAATAGTGCCTAAAACCCGAGTCATGACTCAGGAGCCCACTGTGCTAGGCATTCTACCGACATTAGAGTTTACAATCTTTATTTTGACATGTATTTTTAACTACGGTAATATGATTCCCAGTATGGTTCTATAATGAGCAGGGAAAATGCTTAAAATTGTTTAAAATATGTCAACTCTTTACCGTTTTATGCACGAAGCCTGGAGACTGTGGCCCAGCTCATCTAAGGTATTTAGGGGCCACATTTCCTGATTTCAAAGGGAATTAGGTGCCTAAATACCTTGAAGAGCTGGGCCTTCATGCTTCTTCCCAGCTTAATTTGAGGGCCAGCCACCGGACTACCTCCTCCCCTAAACCCTCTAGCCTTCACATTCTATAGCAGTGAGACCTTCTGCTATTGCTCCTGCTGCTAACAATGAACACTTTAGCCACCACTAAGTAAGCAATAGGGCAGAATGTCTCTCAGACTATGGGTTCACAACCTTCTTAGGATATTCACAGTCATTTGCTGTTAATTGACGTAAAGAAGTGCAAGGGAGTTTTGACTGTAAAACAAAATACTTAAATACAGAAGTATGGTTTGAATTAATTAAATTAAGCAATAAACCACAACAGGATGTGCATTCCTGGAAATGTTACCTACCTGGTATCATAACCTAGATCTGAATCATGTACATTTTATTTTTTCACTTCCTTGATAATCTACAGAGATATCCAGTCTCTTTATTTCATGGTTACACATACACCTCATGATTATATGAGAATTTATTTTTGAGAAGCAAGTGTTTCTTTTTTAAATGTGAATTGGAGACAGAAAGAAAGATTAGGAAGAATGGCAAAGACTATATAATTCTATGCCCTTTTGTCCATGAACCTATCTTTAGACTGATAGCTCTTTGAAGCCGGGACTATTATTTCTTTTCTGCCTGGAAAACACTTACTACACACTGGGATTTTTTTTTTTAAATGACTACGTGCATCAAACAGTAAAGAACTGACATATTTTAAACAATTAAAGTATTTCCCCTGCTCATTATAGAATCATACTGGGAATCATATTACTGTAGTTAAAAATACTGTAGTTAAAAATAAAAATGTCAAAATAAAGATTGTAAACTCTAATGTCTGTAGAATGCCTAGCACAGTTGGCTCCTCAGCCATGACTGGGGTTTTAGGCACTAGTGCAGTACAATTAATAATAGTGCAATAAATAGTTACAAGAACTGGCAAATAAGGAGAAGTCAGAATCAGTCACAGAGGTCCAGATTCTCAAAGTTATGCAAGGGCCTAATTCTGAATCTGGTTTGCCTATGTAGACGTGCCGTGTGTTGGAAAGTGGGGTATATACAGTGCAGGAGCCTGCTGTGCAGTAAATGGCTATGCAGTGGCTGTTGCTGCCAATGCACTAACAGCTCTGTAATGCACAAGGATTTACTGCTGTTTCAGCCAGCAGCAGGCGAAAATGTGCTAGGCAACTTTTAGTGTGTGACAGCAGGATCCACATGGCCACTTAGCATGTACTCAGCTGGTGCATTGTATATTCATGAGCCTAGCTATGCACTTTTTATATACACAAGCCTACAGTTTTTATCTTCTTGCTCCTTTTGATCAAACTGATGGAGATGCTTAGGTGTTTGCAGAAACTTTTGGGAATATTGATAGAGTAAACCAAATAGTGTAGAATTTTTCATGATTTACAAAATTTTGTTTAATCAAAAAGGACTTAAACAGATAATAAGTCTAAGCCTGATCTTCATTATGGCAGTGTAAATCTAGAAGACCTCCAAAAATACAGCTGGTTTATACCACCATGAAACTGGTGTCAAATCAGATTCGGAGTTGAGGTTTCAAAATTTGTTCTATCCTTTGTTTTGGGGGGTGGTGGAGGGGTTGAAGACACACACACAGCTCTCTCCCTCCTTCATAGAGAATAGTCCAGTGGTTGGGGTACTCAGCTAGGATGTAGGAGTTCTACATTCAGATCTTTGCTCTGCCTGATTTGGACCTGGGACTTGAGGCTTGGTCTCCCACCTGCTCAGCTGCTTTTCTAATAATTATTCTGGAGTCTTTTTTTTTTACACCGACTAGCAACAATGTTTTGAAATTTATTCTGAAAAATTCTCTAGGGCCTTTGTTTTTATAAATTTTAGGAGCTAAAATTAAGGTTGATTTCATTACTTTTAATTGCATCCAATAAAATATTCCTTGATATTTCCATCTCACTTTTCCTTATCCCTAGGGAGAGCAGAATGGCATGAAGGAAAATAAGAAAAGCCTCAAGATGAACACAACTCCGAGTTTCCTTTCTCACAGCAGACGATCTGGATGGCACATTGTGCTCTAGGAGTCTGTGCTGGGAAATTCTACCTGGAGCCATATTTTTTAAAAAAGGCAGGAGCACTTGTGCAACTTGCTCTCAGCAGTAAACAGTGATTCAAATGAATAGTCTCACTAGCTTCAAAGGCTATGACTACACTAGAAAAGTTAAGTCAACTTTTGTTAAGTTGACTTTAATAAGGTCGACTTTAAGTTGACTTTAAGTCGACCTTATTAAAGTCGATTTAACAAGTGGCAACACTTTAAGTCGACTTAGTCCACTTGGTTAAGTCGACCTAACTGCCCTTATGTAGACTTAACAAAGTGGACTTATGCGTCCACACTGGGCTTAGGTCAACCTAAGGAAGGGTTAGGTCGACATAAGGAGGTTTAAATCAACCTAATGAGTGGTAGTTAGTAAGTCAACTTAAGCCTTCATTACGTCGACTTAAGGAATTTCTTAAGTCGACTTAATGAAAGCCCAGTGTGGACGTGGCTTAATTTAAGTCCACTTAAGTCTCCTTAAGTCGACTTAAATTGCCAGTGTAGACATAGCCAAAGGCTATGTCTACACTAGAAAAAGTTAGGTCAACTTTGTTCAATCGCCTTAATAAGGTCCGCTTTTAGTCGACTTAAAGCCAACCTTATTAAGACGACTTAACAAAATGGACTAAGTTGACTTAACTTTAAGTCGACTTAGTCCACGTTGTTAAATTGACCTAACCACCCTTAAGTCGAATTAATAAAGTCAACTTAAGGGTTACTTCACATCCACACTGTCCTTAAGTCGACCTAATGGGTGGTTCTTATTAAGTCGACTTAAGGAGGCTTAAGTCGATTTAAGGAAGCTTAAGTCGACGTAAGGAAGCTTAAGTCGACCTAAGGAATTTCTAAAGTCAACAATGAAAGTCTGGTGTAGACAGGGAGTAATTCTTAAGTCAACCTAAATTGCTAGTGTAGACATACCCAAGTGGACTACGTATGTAACTCTCACTAGCCTGAACAAGGGCCACACAATCAACGCTAAATCACATAGTCACAAACAAAGGAAGAGATGACATTTCAGAAAATCATAGCAGAACTGCCCTCCTGCCACATTTTAGCAAACAAAGTAGCTAGCTGCCAAAGCAATGAGAAAGAAAACTCTTTTATGTAACTTTCCTTTTCTATTGCAAGGTCTTTGGGGCAAGCATTATCTTTCTGTTTTGTGTTTATACAGCACATAGCAGACGGGATCTAGCCCCTGGATTGGGTTCTTAGACACTCAAGTACCACAAGTAATAGATATCCTATGGAACCTGTCCTGCACACTGTTTTAACATTTCTAGAGAATCAATTTAGGTAGTGGTGGAAGTGAGCTGGGAATAAGCCTGAGAGTGTTACTGGATGCTATCAGAATTAATTAATATACACACAAAGACAAAGGTCCTGTTTTCACTGCAGTTAAATCACTTCAGCACCACTTTGGCATCAGATACTTTTCCTTGAATAGATCACATTGCAGTGGGCTATAATTCACAATTGTAAAGCTATCTTTCTATGAACAGTTATAATTTGAATGGAAAATAATTGAGAGAGAAATGGAAAACAGAATTTCAAGTCCCTATTCTACGAGAAGTAATTGGACAGTATATGTACAGTGCTTTGAGCACAAAAATGGCTATTAAAATGAAAAATAGTGTTACTGTAATCACAATTAATGTAACCCAGAAAAAAAGAAGTTACTGAAATCGTGAGAATACCAGGGGAGTCTGATATCAGTATTAGTGATCATGAACTACTTGATTTCAGCATAACATAGGATGAGTTCCCAAAATACAGCAGTGCAAGTTTCTTAGAGTTAAAAATAGCTAATTTAGACATATTGAGAAATCCAGTGAACATGGTGCAATGTGTAAGAGGAATGAGTTGGTGGATCCAAAAATACAGTGTAATGGAAGTTCCATTCATTCACTTCCTTTACTATAAATCCATTGCATCTTACAAACCGAACAAAGGAAAGTACCTGCCTGAGGAATGGCCATGGGATACCGAAGCGCTGCAGAAACAGTGGTCCGAATTGAGTAGATGACTCATATCTGATTCAATCTTAAATGAAAAACCAGAACAGTCAGAGGTGGTGTGCAGTTCAGGAAGAGATGGAAATCTGAGGTGCTATTTACTCAGGGTCATTTTGGGGTCCCATGGCACTGTCACCAGAGAATCTGAGGGTTTTTAACTAAAAGCTGTTTGAAACACATTAATTTGGATCACATGCGTTTCCGGCACATTGTTCTAGCTTTGTACAAAACCAAACTCAGACAAGATGTGCAAATTGCAACATTTTTGCTAAGAGGTCACAAGTTTTGCTGATTACATAACTTGATCCTCGAGATCAAATGTACTGATTTCAGACAGTGCTCTTGTTTAATACCTAGACCAGTGGTGGGCTGAGACCTCTGCTCGTGGTATGACAGCCTGGTCACTTTATTGTTACCTTGTCGTCCCCATAATTCTGTTTTGTCTCATCCACTCACTATGTCTTGTCATGACCTTTGGGCAGGGACTATGCTCTTTACGGTATGTCTGTATGGTGCCCAGCATATACAGGACCCAAACCTTGATTGATGCCCCTCGGTGCTACTGTAACACAGATATAGAATCATAGAACCATAGGGTTAGAAGAGGCTGCAGGGCTTATCTCATCTAACACCCTGCCAAGAAGCAGAATTTGTTAAAGGATTATTAATTAACTAACCAACTAATTATTAAATTATCAATCAATCAAATTTTCAATCATTATTACTAAGGGTTAATTAATTATTAACCATTAGCAATGATTAGCATGTATTTTATTAATAGTAATTAATTATTACTATTATAGTAAAATCCATTCTTTTTCTTGTCGCTGGCACTCAGAAATGGCTGCAACATTAGATGAAAGCCACAAGTATAGCGCATATTAGCTACATTCCTTTGCTAGTTTTGTTGGAGGGCTTGATCAGAAGGAATTGTGATTATCTGGTCTGACATCCTGTATAATGCAGGCCACAGAACTTGTCCCCAAAATTCCTATAGCTGATCTTTTAAAATACCATCCAATATTGATTTTAAAACTGCCAGTGATGGAGAATCCATCATGAGAGTGAGTAAGTTGTTCCAATGGGTAATTATACTGACTGTTCAACTTTTATGCCTGATTTCCAGTCTAAATTTGTATGACTTCATTTTCCAGCCATTGGATTGTATTATACCGTTCTCTGTTAGACTAAAGATCCCATTGTCAAATATTTGTTCCCTACAAAGTTAATGAAAAACTATAATAAAGTCACTTCCCTGAACCTTCTCTTTGTTAAGCAGAGTAGCTTGAGATCCTTGAGTTTGTCATTATAAGGCATGTTTTCTAATCCTTTAACAGTTCCCAGTTAAACAGCTCTTTTCTCTGGCCACTCTCCAATTTATAAACATCTTTCTTGAATTTTGGGCACCGGAACCAGATGCAGTATTCTAGCTGTGGGCATACCATTGCCAAATACAGAGATCAAATATCCTGTGTACTCCTACTCCACATTCCCTTGAAATTTTTTTGAGGCTAAAGCTGGTAAAGCTTTCTCAAATATTGGGCTTATTTCAAAGGCATATATTAGCCACAGGTGGAAAAATCATGGAGATAAATATTCTGCCCAAAAGCATGGGGCTCACCTACGAGTTGGAGTTGAGAACAGGTCCATCACACTTGAGTTCCTAGACAGTGCTCAGGAATGGGTCAGTCCAACCATAGGGGGCAGCATGGAAGAAAGCACAGAGAAGTTGTGGAGGAAGTGGCTAAACACTGGCTGGCACCATGGGCAGGGCAATCATATGATACTCTAAGGTTATGTCTACACTAGAAAAAGTTAGGTCGACCTAAGCACCCTTAAGTCGACTTAATAAAGTTGACTTAAGGGTTACTCCACGTCCACAACGTCCTTAAGTTGACTTAAGGAGTCGACTTAAGGCTTAAGTCGACCTAATGGGTGGTTCTTATTAATTCGACTTAAACTTTCATTAAGTCGACTTAAGGAATTTCTTAAGTCAACTTAATGAAAGTATGGTGTGGACGGGGAGTAATTTAGGTTGACTTAAGCCTCGTTAAGTCGACCTAAATTGCTAGTGTAGACATACCCTAAGAGAAAAAGCTGGTTAAGTTGGGAATGGCAGCACTTGATGCAGTTAGGTGAGGAGGAATTCAAAGAAGGGGTGAGAATGACCGACAAGGATGGCAAGCTTGGCAGCAGCATTTTGCATGGACTATGGGGGAGACCTGGGTTTTGTGGTACTATCTCACTCCAATGAGGTTAGATTTGAGGATTTAACGTAATAGCATCTCTGATGAAATTTGATGTTATGATCCAGTCAATAGCTGTTGTCAAGTGTATGCCATCTCTGACAAGCTCACAAAGATTTACACTAATTTGATTTACTCTTCTTTTTCTTCTTATGGCCACATGTGGCCGACCTTTCTCTCTGGGCTCAGTATGTATTCTTAAACAATCAAAATGTCAACTAGTCCTAGAGCAAGTTCGGAGGATACCAAGGTATGCATGGAATGCAGGACAGGTCCCTCAATCCTCATTCAGGTGAAATTTCAACTGACTGCCATTTTGCTTGGCTAAAGGCTGCAGACATTAGTCCATAGGACTGGATCCCTCTGCCCTTACTCACACTGATATTTAGTCAGAAATAATGACCACCACTGCTCGGAATAAATGCCAGATCCAGTTTAACATTAGCATTATTGCTTCTAGTTTGGCTGCCGTGATAGCTATAAAATCGGATATTCTTTTAGATGTACTAATTTCTAATTTTGGTATACAATGTGCCATCCCTACTCTTCCTGGTTTTTTTTCATTTTCGAACCCATCTATATATATTTGTCAAACACAACTCCACTTTTCATCTAAATTCTGTTACACTTCAGTTTTTATATCTATGGTCTCTTTTTTACCCATGAATTTACAAATGAAATCTAACTCCACATTTGGACATGTGAGTCCCCCTCCGTATCTAAATTTCCCATGATTAAAAGTTTGCAAATTGGTTTAGTTTTCCTTATCTTTCAATTCTTGCATCCACATTTTAATTTAAACAGTAAGTGGAGTTCTGAAATTGTGAACTATTGTTCACCTATTGAATTTCCAACAACCTGAATGTTTAGTATTTTTGTTATTGCAATTTCCATTAAAGTTAGCCCAGAAAGTTAGGCCCAATAGATTCATTGGTAGTGTAACTGTCAGCCTCCTCCTTCTCTCAATTCCTGGCTTTAGAATCCTATTCCAGCTCCTCCCCAGCTGGGCTTCATCTGCAATCAGGGCTTATAAATGCCTTGCTCCCTTCTTGGGGCAACACAGAATGTTAATTAGACCCTTCTGTCCCACATTAACCTGACTAGAGCTTGTGTGGGATGAATAGTCCATCACAACATGCAAAAGAAATGAACACAAAAAGCTGCTTATTGAAAGTATTACCTTATAGACAATGTTATATTCTTATAAAATAGTAGATGGTGCTCTCTCTGTTTATTTAAAGAGCACTTTCGTAACCCTTGGTATATGACTAGATCTACACTCTTCTTTACATATAAACACAGGTATTCTTTTGTACAGCGAACAGTAATTTTTCAGTCATGGGAACAAAATGATTTACCTATGAATAGCAACAACTAACGTCATAAATGTGCTTGAATCAAGCAGCCGTTCAGAATTGAGAGAGAGAGAGGGAGAGAGAGAGAGAGAAGAATTCTGTGGTATTTTACCAGTTCTTTTCTACAGTAATGACCATATCTTCCTCCCTTCTCTCCACTCGAAAATGTACTAACTAATTTAAGACAATTATTGTAGAATTCTGTAATATATTTTTATAAAGGCAACTCTGTTCCTGTCAGGAGCAGCATGCATCATCCTAACTATACCAACAGAAGCCCTATGCATCTTGTGGAGGTGGGGTTGTTATGTCAGCGTAGTAGGGCACTTCCATCTGTGGGAGAAAGGCTGTAGTGAATACACTGGCATAGTTAGATCGACATATGGATGGTTATGTTGCTCTAACTGTTTAGTGTAGTGTAGACCAAGCCTCAGGCACTTGCTGCTGTGGTGCTGACCAATAAGATACCAGATCATCATACCAAAGTCTCTAGGGCCTCACTTAACACTTACAAATGCATAGCTGGAAACCAGTCTGGCTCACCTGTATGTTACTATCATCAAAATAGATATTGGAGTTATAACAATGTGTTTAGACTTTATAAAATGTTTGTAGGATGCTATATGTATTAATACAACTTGGAATATCTATATCTCATGTTTATTGAGCTCTCATTTCCAAAGGTCCTGAGTGTGATCTTCCCAATTATCCATATCCATGTCCATTTCCTTGAGGTCTTGCTTGTAAACATTCTTAAAATGCAGTATTGGGTGTCCTTTGGGTCTTTTTTCAGATGCCAATTCACCGCAGAGAATGTTTTTTTCGGGATGCACCCATCGTTAATTTGGCACACATGCCCAAAACAATGCCGTCATCTCTGTTTACCTTGAACACTTGAACACCTCAGTGATGGTGACTCCAGGAGATTCCAAAAATTCAATAAAAACAACTCATAAACTGTGGAGCCTTTTTTCTTGATAGGTGCATATGGTCCATGTCTTGCTCCTGTTTGAAAGTGTACTGGTAAGACATGCATGATATCCACAGATTGTTATGTGTTCTGTCAGTTTGTTGTTTAGTCATAATCTCTTGATCAGTCTAAAAAAATATTGTTGTGGTAGCTTTTCTGATGTGACTGTTGAGTTCCATTTCAAGTGGAAGGTTAACTCCAAAAGTGAACCCCAGGTATGTGAACTCATGCACCACTTTAACTTTATAATTATTGAAGTTCATGGAATATGCTTTCACTACCCTTTTGGCATATTCTGTTTGGGTTTTTTTAAGCTTATAGTAAGTCCACAATCTTGGCAGGTTTAGGAATAACTATCTGTGAGATTTTGGAGATGAAGAATTGTATGGGCTGTCATTGTAGCATCCTCAGAGAAGAGGAAGTATTGGATAAGGACATCCTAAGTCTTGCAAGATTGAACAGCTTTCCATCCTGAGTCTTGCAAGATTGAACGGTTTCCCATCAGATCGTTTAGACTCCCTCAATTGAGGATCCAAAAGCTTGTTTCAGTAGCAAGGGGGAAAAGATCCCAAACAAAGTTGGGCAAATATACAGCTTTGCTTGTCCCCTCCCACAAATCTGGAAAATCTCATAGACTGAGCCATCATATTGGACTGTGCCATACATGTTTCTATGGAAGGATCAAATCATACTTAAAAGATTGGAGGGACATCTAATCTTTTCTAGAAGTGCAAATAGTCCTCTTCTACCGTGAAGGTCAAAAACCTTTGTTAAAAGCATTATTAAATATTTATTATTACTTAAAGAAACCCTGCTAAGGGCACAGGAAGATACCATTCAGATGTGCAGAAAGAACAGCAAACGAGGAAGGTGCCCAGAGTGGCTTAGCAGAGAACTTTGCGATGAGCTGCAACATAAAAGGGAAGCTTACAAGAAGTGGAAGCTTGGACAGTTGACTAGGGAGGTTTATAAAGATATTAATTGGGCCTGTAGGGATAAAATCAGAAAGACCAATGGTCAATTAGAGTTGCAGCTAGCAAGGGATGTGAAGGATAACAGGAAGAGGTTCTACAAATATGTCAGTAACAAGAGAAGGATAGGGATGATGTAGGTCCCTTACTGAATGGGGCAGGTATCCTTGTGGTGGATGATGCAGAAAAGGCTGAAGTATCCAATGCTTTTTTTACTTCAGTCTTCACAGGGAGGGCCAGCTCCCAGGCTATTACACTGTGTAACACAGAATGGAGAGAAGAAGAGCGGCCCTCGGTGAAGGAAGGTCAAGTTAGGGACTACTTAAAGAAGTTGGATGTGCACAAGTCTATGGGGCCGGATGAACTGCATCCGCGGGTGCTGAAGGAGTTGGCCAATGTGATTGCAGAGCTGCTGGCCATTATCTTTGAAAACTCGTGGCAAACGGGGGAGGTTCCAGAGGATTGGAAAAAGGCAAATATAGTACCTATTTTCAAGGAAGGAAAAAAGGAGGATCTGGGAAATTACAGACTAGTCAGCCTCACCTCAATCCCTGGAAAAATCATGGAGCAGGTCCACAAAGAATCCACCCTGAAACACTTGGAGGAAAATAGAGTGATCAGGAACAGTCAGCATGGATTCACCAAGGGCAACTTGTACCTGACCAACCTGATTTCCTTCTATGATGAGATGACTGGATTTGTGGATGTGGGAAGAGCCATTGATGTGATATATCTCATCTTTAGCAAGGCTTTTGATATGGTTTCCCACAGCATTCTCATCAGCAAGTTAAGGAAGTATGGGTTGGATGAGCGGACCGTAAGATGGATAGAAAACTGGCTAGATCAATGGGCTCAGCGGGTAGAAATCAATGGTTCAATGTCTAGTTGGCAACCAGTAACGAGTGGAGGGCCCCACGGGGCCGGTCCTGCGGCCGGTTCTGTTCAACATCTTCATTAATGATCTGGATGGTGGGATAGCTTACACGCTTAGTAAATTCATGGATGACACCAAGTTAGGGGGAATGGTAGACACGCTGGAGGGCAGGGACAGGATTCAGGGAGACTTGGACAAATTGGAACACTGGGCCAAAAGAAATCTCATGAGGTTCAACAAGGACAAGTGCAAAGTCCTGCACTTAAGATGGAAAAATCCCATTCGCTGCTACAGGCGGGGGACTGATTGGCTAAGTAGCAGCACTGTAGAAAAGGATCTGGGGGTTATGGTGGACGGGAAGCTGGATATGAGTCAACAGTGTGCTCTTGTTGCCAAAAAGGCCAATGTCATATTGGACTGCATCAGTAGGAGTGTTGCCAGCAGATTGAGGGATGTGATTATTCCTCTCTATTCGGCACTGGTCAGCCACATCTGGAATACTGTGTCCAGTTTTGGGCGCCCCACTACAGAAAGGATGTGGACAAATTAGAAAAAGTGCAGCAGAGGGCAACGAAAATGATTAGGGGGCTGAGGCACATGACTTACGAGGAGAGACTGAAGGAACTAGGCTTATTTAGTCTGCAGGGCTATGTCCACACTGGCAAGTTAGTTCGAATTAAGGAAGCTTAATTCGATCTAACTAAAGCCATGGCTCCACTAGGCTTTAATTAGTTCAAATTAAGGGCTTCCTTAATTGGAACTAATAACTTTGAATGGGGTATTAGAAGTAAGGATTAATTCCAACTAACTAGTTCGAATTAACCAATGTCGCCATGTTAATTAGAACTAATTTCTTAGTTCAAACTAACTGGCCCATTGAAATTAATGGAGATCACTAATTCGAACTAAGCAAGTACCATGAATGGCACTTGCTTAGTTCGAACTAATTTTTTCTAGTTCGAATTAAGCTAATTCAAACTAACTAAAATTAGTTCGACTTAGTTCGAACTAACTAATTCGAACTAATTTTAGTAAGTGTAGACATAGCCCAGAAGAGAAGACTGAGGGGAGATTTGACAGCAAACTTCAACTACTTGAAGGGGTGCTCCAAAGAGGAGGGAACTAGGCTGTTCTCAGTAGTAACAGAGGACAGAACAAGGAGCAATGGTTTCAAGCTGCAGCTGGGGAGGTCAAGGTTGGATATTAGGAAAAACTTACTCAGTAGGAGGGTGGTGAAGCACTGGAATGGCTTGCCTAGGGAGGTGGTAGAATCCCGTCTTTGGAGATATTTAACGTCCGATTAGACAAAACCCTGGCTGAGATGATTTAGAGGGAGTGATCCTGATTTTAGCAGGAGGTTGGATTAGATGACCTCATGAGGTCCCTTCCAGCCATAAGGTTCTGTGATTCTATGATTCTAAGTGTGAAATATTAGTTAACCCCAAGATGTGTCATCTTCTGCTCAACAGGAAGACTACTGAATCCAAAAGGGCCATTGTGGAAAAAAGACTTTGTCAATTGCTTCCCCTCTCCCCCACCCATAAAGAGGTTAGGTGCAGCAGCATACATCCTATCAGCTTGGATTCTGGGGTGATGGGGATAAAAATCCCTGACAAGAAGAAACTGGATTTTTTATTCCAGAGGGGTAGCCATGTTATTCTAGTGCAGCAAAGCAAACAAGGAGTCTGGTGGCACTTTTAAAGACTAACACATTTATTTATTGCATGAGCTTTTGTGGGAGAAAATCCTATGACTTACATTTCCCTGCATTTATTTTCCTCCCATTCTGTAAGTTCCCCATCTTCGAGCATCTGAAAAAGTGGGATTTTCTCCCATCAAAGCTCATGTGATAAATAAATTTGTTAGTCTTTAAAAGTTCACAAGCCTCCTTGTTTCTTTTGCCCTGAGGATGGCTCTCCCAGTCATGAGCCACTCCAGACACCACGGCGGCTGCATTTTCTATTGTTTTGTTTTTCTTTTACTGGTATGTAGGAGAATGATGCATATGCTGTCTGACTTCTTTCCTGAGTTTGCTCTTCTCAATGCTCTGTCACCCTCTTCTTGGTGACTAGGGCAGAAGGGAAGGTATTGACTAACAGCTGTACACACTCCATTCCCATGCAGACAAATACACATCTGTAGTGTTAATGATTTGCTTTTAGTATTGAAATATCCTTGGGTATGTCTACACTTGCAAGTTAGGTTGACTTAAGGACACTTAAGTCAACCTAAAGAATGCTCTGTCACCCTCTTCTTGGTGACTAGGGCAGAAAGGAAGGTATTAACTAACAACTGTACACACTCCATTCCCATGCAGACAAATACACATCTGTAGTGTTAATGATTTGCTTTTAGTACTGGAATATCCTTGGGTATGTCTACACTTGCAAGTTAGGTCGACTTAAGGACACTTAAGTCAACCTAAAGAATGCCGCGTCCACACCAGGCTTTCATTAAGTCAATTTAAGGGTTTTCATAAGTCAACTTAATAATTACTGCTCTTTAGGTCTACTTAACAGCTAAGTTGATTTGTTAAGTCAACCTAAAATCGGTGTGGACTCCCTAGGCCAACTTAATTCCCTAAGTCGACCTAGGGCTGTGGACAAGGGAGCCGGGCAGGAAAGGAGCCGCGGTTCCAGGGGAAAAGGAAGGCTGGGCAAGCAGGAAGCCACAGCTCCCTATGACAAGGGAACCACAGCTCCCTTGTCCCTTCAGAGCCACGGCTCTCCGTCGACCTAGCCAGTTGACTTAAGAATCTAGTGTAGACTCTCAAAGTTGACTTAACAAGGTCGACTTTAAGTCAACTTAAGTCGACCTTGTTAAGTCGACTTAATAGAGTTGACTTAGCTTTGTAAGTGTAGACATAGCCCTTGAGTGTCATCTGCCAAGCTGGTTTTTTATAGTAAGGATGGAAGGCATTCATGACATTTGGTCCTCTTCAGAGCCACAGGATCCAGTGTACTTTTGCTTTTCTGGTTAGACATGCGATTTACTCAAAATAGAGCTGGATGAAGTATTTCTGACAATGGTTTTCAATGAAAAATGGCATTATTGAAAAGACAATTTTTTTGTGTAATGTAGTTGACATTACCAACATTTTCCATTTTATTTCCACAAAAAATTGTGATGTATTTTAATGAATTTCTTATTTGCATTCTAGATTTTTTTTGTTTTTGTTTACTGGAAACCACACTTTCATAAAACCCAAGTTTTGGTAAAAACAAAAAATATTAATCAATCATTTTGATAAAAATTTGCTAAAATTGATTTAGGAAAATTTACCTAACATGGATCTATTTTGAACTCTCCAAAATGGAATTTTCTGAAATATTTCATGATCCTGGTTTCGATCTTCTCTAATCCAAAACTTGAATGTAGGATGCAGAATCTTTAAATCTCACCCTTACTAGGACTGGTGAAAGCAGCTAACTGGGAGGAGGAAATGAATGCCCCATAATTATCACCTCTTTGTCATTGCTTAACCCCTTTTAATTCCTTTCTCATGCGTCAGTCTGTCTAGCTCCTTTCATTATTTTAGCTTTCATTTGAATTCGTCCCTGTTGGTTTGCATCTTCCTGGAATAAAGATGCCACAGTATGCCAAGTGTGACCCCCTACTTGATCTGTGGAGCCTTTGCTAATAAGATGTTAAATAAGATTAGCCCTAACATAAATCCTACTTGATATGTTTCACTAGCTGGATAAACTGTCAGTGTCTTTTGCAGTGCCTGGCCAGCTTTGAATCCATATGATGGTGGTGTTTATGCATAAGAGAATTTGAATTCATGCTGTGAGTAAGTGAATGCTTTAGTGTCGTTCAATGGATTAGATTTACTGTATCCATATCATCTATTGCCTCACAGAATAATCATTTAGGACCATATAATACCCCCCTCTCCACCCAGAGCCAGCCCAAGGGGTTTTGGTACATTAGGCGAACTATGACTTTGGCGCCCCCGTCAAAGGTCAATAAGAGAGAAAATATTAATATATTTTTTAAACAGAGAAAAAAATTCACATTCGTTACTCCTTAAAGCCTTGCACCCTGGGCGACTGCCTGTTCACCGATGTGGTCAGACCAGCCCTGTGTCCACCTCCATGTTTGTGGATCATCGTCCCTCTCTGACAGTAAAGGGACTGCAGCGGCCTCCCTGTCACTGTTTTCCCCGTTTGGGATCCTCAGGCCTTTTGGGAAGTTTCATCATGTGTTCTGGGGATGAGTTGACGACTGGGTAGTTTAGGGGCAGGGCCATGTCTATTGAAATGTACCAGGATTGAAATAATACAACTCCAGATTATGGTGTCTTTTCCACAGAGCTCCCCACCTGCTCGCAGGGGCAGCCTTTGCTGTATTGGACCACCCCAGCCTGAGAGCTATGGGGGTGCTGAGGGCAAGTGAGAATGTGGATCTGCAGAGCTTCCATGTGGAAATCCTCTGGGGGCAACCTTTCCCAGATGGGATGCTACGAAAGATCTCTGTGAGGGGAATCTTTGAAGGTTTCCATGCAGTGAGCCCTGACCCATGGTTTCCCATGCAGGTGGAGCTCTTTGCTTTCTTTTGCTTGTTTTTTATCTTGAATTATGCTCAAAATTATTAAAGGGTAGTTGTCACAGAGTGGGATACGTCTGTTTCAGATTATGTGATATATTATGTGTGGGAATGTTAGCATCATGACAGTACATGTCAGGGTTTACACAAAGGAAAATGAGAGTAGAGAAGGGGGTGTTATACACCGCTTTCTATCCATCAGAGGAGTGAAGTTCTGGAAAAGCCTGCCAAAGGGAGCAGTGGGTACAAAAAACCTAGCTGGTTTCAAAACTGAGCGAGATAAATTCATAGAGGGGATGGTATGATGGGACAGCCTCGTTTGGCAATTGACTGATTTTTGGCTCCTGGCGGTAGATATGCTGATAGGATGATTGATGGGGTGGATTCTGAGTTATTACAGAGATTTTTTTCTAGGGTGTCTGATGAATCTTGCCCACATGCTCAGGGTTTAACTGATCACCATATTGGGATTGGGAAGGAAATTTCCCACAGGGCAGATTGGCGGAAGTTCTGGGGGTTTTTCGCCTTCCTCTGCAACATGGGGCATGACTCAATTGTTGGAGGATTCTCTGTACCTTAAAGTCTTTACATTTGAGGATTTTAATAACTTAGTTATAGGTTAGAGGTTTATTACAGGAATGGATGGGTGAGGTTCTGTTGCCTGAATTGTGCAGGAGGTCAGGCTAGATGATCATATGAGATTCTATTAGTCTCTGACCTTAAAGTCTATGGCTATGTCTACACTAGAAAAAGTTAGGTCGACTTTGTTAAGTTGACTTAATAAGGTCAACTTTATGAAAGTATAGGAAAGCAACTGGCAGGGTTGAACACTGGTTTTCAGAGTACAGGGCTGCTGGGTGGCAGTGCACCATGTTCCAAGGAAGGTTACTAGGTTCTACCCAGACCCAGGTGACTGGGACCCAGCGATTGGGTTCCTGCACAACAGATGGGTGACCATACAGAGGGGTACTCGCTCCGACTGTAATAAAAGTAATATTTTTCCCTATAGGAATATCTAAACACCTCAAGAATGTGACCTAAATACACTAGTTAAGGGAAACAGCTATTATTGCAAACCTCAGAGAATTAGAGTTTGTAAGATGCCAGTGTTTTATCTATCCATGTTCACTGCAAAATGTGTTTGAATACTGAAACTCCCGTACGTATCAGCTATGGATCAGGACCACTATATTACAGTACTCATTTCAAACCCCAAGATTTGATATTCATTTTAGTTTACCATTTTTCATTTTAATTTTTAAATATTCCAAACTCTTCAATATTCTGCTGGAAAAATTACAAAATACAAGAACTCTGAGTTTCTAGTTAAGAAAAATTGTTAATTATCTTCATTGCTTGAAGTAATTTTAACCGTCTTTGTACACAAAAAGAAAAAAAGAAACT
The DNA here is from genome assembly GCA_007922175.1 of Pelusios castaneus. Taxonomy (NCBI): domain Eukaryota; kingdom Metazoa; phylum Chordata; order Testudines; family Pelomedusidae; genus Pelusios; species Pelusios castaneus. The sequence goes on from ML686135.1 coordinate 51,908, forward strand.
ATTCTAATAATAAGAGAAGGGAAGCTTCAAATCCAAAATATTATTTAAGTTCAGCTTGAAGTTAGAGTAACTGTAATACAGGTAAATAATTGGTTCACAGCGAGAACAGTCTGCTACTGCTCTTAGTCGAGGGATTGGCTCCTTCGGCTCAAAGGGAGGCCAGTGTTTTATCTATACTTCAACTTGTAAAGCCATTGTGTCCTTAATGTTAAGGAATGTGCCAGCTACAACGGGCCCAAGGAGTAACCTGGTGAGCCATTAAGGACATAAGGAATACAACCATTGTGTCCTTAATGGCTCATCAGGATACTCCCTGGGCCCATTGTAGCTGGCACATTCCTTAACATTAAGGACACAATGGTTTTACACAGCTGCCTCTCTCAGGCATTTCAATAAAATCACTTAAGTTAAAGTATAGATATAACACCAAATTCCTAACTAAACTAACTTCTAATCCAAATACAATTCCTAGACATAAACTATATAATCATTCCCAGCAAATTACCACCTTTCTATTGATACCAAACATGACATAGTTCCTATGGATTATAGCATTTATGATATATGAACAGAAAATAATATCTTAAATGCTTCCCTAAATCGAGACAGCATCACACCCTGCCCACATGCCCTGCCAGGGTCCCTGTCCTCCTTTGCCCCATTGCACACAAGGGGTTCCCCCACCCCCGCCACCGTGGACCTGCCCGAGGTCTCCCTAGCCCCTAGAAGTCAACCTAGGTGTCCAGTGTGGACGCTCTAGGTCGACTTTGTAAGTTCCCCCTTAAGTCGACTTTAATTTTAAGTGTAGACCCACTAAGTCGATTTAAAATTACAAGTGGAGACATAGCCAGTGTGACAGGCAACATTAAGAGTACAAGTACATCCAATAGTTGCCGTACAACATGGCAACTGTCCACTGGCCATTAAGGAACCTGTATGAAAGGAGTAAGTTAAAGCTGCATGAAAGCTTCTCTAAAGCCAGATCTGCCCTGGCAGTGAAATTTGACAGCAGTCCACAGAAGTTTAGGAAAGCTACGCAGAGAAAATTGTGTAACTCCCTTCAACTTCGCACTTTCTGTTTAGCGCACTGCTCCACTGTGCTGCACCAATGGGAAATGTGTTCCTGTCAATGCAGTGGTAAGCTTTTTAGGAGGTGGTTTTAATGAATTGAGTTTGTATTGATTGGGTGGGTCTTCGCTTCCACTCAAATGACCTGGAGAGATCGATCTGATGGCAGCAAATTTGCTACTGTCAGTGTATACGTAGCCTAAGTCATGTCAAGGCCAGCTCTGCTCTTAGTAATTGGCTTCCTGGTGCTCCTCAACCTCATCCTTCTTGTGCTGTAGCACAGGAGAGTATCAAGACCTCTGTATGCATACAGCATTGGTGACCAATGGTGACCAAATCCTGACTGGAGACTCTGCACACTACTGCAATGGAAATATAACATTACTTGAACCTGGTACTCTAGGGCTATGTCTACACTGGCAAGTTAGTGCGAATTAAGGAGGCTTAATTCAAACTAACTAAAGCCATGGCTACACTAGGCTTTACTTAGTTCGAATTAAGGGCTTCAGAAGTAAGGCTTTAATTCGAACTAACTAGTTCGATTTAGCCAATGTGGCTATGTTAATTCGAACTAATTTCTTAGTTCGAACTAACCGGCCATTGAAATGAATGGGGATCTCTAATTCGAACTATGAATGGCATGAATGGCACTTGCTTAGTTCGAACTAACTAATTCGAACTAATTTTAGCAAGCGTAGGCATAGCCCAAGACCGCATCAACACTGATAGTGGCAAAACTGCTGCCATCAAATCGATCTTTCTGGATCGACTTAGCTCTCAGTTAAGATGCATTAAGTTGCTCTGAAAATCAACTTAGTGAAACCATGTCCCCAGTGGCACTGTGCAGTGCAGATGCTATTAGAAAGAAAGCCATAGAGTATCTACATGCATTAGCCACCCAAACATTTTCTAGGACCTGTGAGAATGTGTGCCCATGTAAACACAAAATATTTTAACACATCCCTTACAACAAGTTAGTTTCTATAATCAGCTGTTCCTCTTTTTGTTTTAGGGTACATTGACTTCTTTTCTGGCCCTAAAGCCTATAAAAGGACAGAGGCAGAAGAGATGGTTAAGTGTGGTGAAATCCATTCTTGTGCTGATTGCTAAAATGAAAGTTGCAGTGAATCACCAAATGAAGCTGGAAGGAACTGAAAACAAGCACAAGGATGTTCCCTTGCTGCAGTTGTCCCAGTGCAAGGTTGTTGCTATCACTCAGTTTAGAAACCATAAAGCTTTAAAATAGTTACATCAGTGCAACATTTCAAAGAGCCCCAGACTCACCCTAGAAATTCCTGTTCAATGAGTTTTCTGAGTCTAGCCTCAGCTAAGATTAAATCTCATGAAATAAAATGAGAAAGTGTTAGACAACTGCTTGATGGCCTATCTCAAATAAGGTGTCCAGTGGACACGTCCCCATACCATAAAACCTCTACTGCAATTGAAACTAACTGGATTCTTTCCTGAGAATATCAGCAGAGTGGTCCCTGGATATAATGGACCTGGAGAAAGAATTACTTCTTCATTGTTAGATATGAACCTTCAAGCTTAGGATGAGGCAGGAAAGCATAAGGAAGTTTGCACTACAGTTACTGTGCTACATCTAGAGGACTTCAGTCGTCAGGCCTTTAAATGTACCACCTTTCGTCAACACAGCATTTTTTACCAGAGATGAGGATGAGGAAGGAACCAATCTGAATTACCTTAGCCTATCTAAGTTCAATATAGTTGATTTGGGGTTGTTTTGTGAGTAAGGTTAATTACAGCAATTATAAAACTGATCAGTTGACAGGAAATATTAGACGGTTTGAGCTCTCTACGGAGCTAAGTAAATTCAAACCAGCTGAAGGTTTGGTCCAATATTATTCCAAAAAAATACCCGCTTGTTTTTAGAGACTGATATTGGACCTATTATTTACTCTCCTTCCTCCCATGTAGATGTGAGTTTTCTCTCAGGACTAACCAGAAGGATCAGGCCTGGTATACGTGTATCTGTAAGACTCACCATTTACTTCTATGCTGTATTTATTTTGCCATTACTTCCTGCAAACACTTTATCTGTGCTCTTTGGAAAGTCTTTCCCCATCTGTCTTTTTTTGCCTCATCATAGCTTTGGGAGAAGAGAATTTGGGACTTCCTTAATAAAGACATCTGTCATGAGTAGGCTAACATAAGTTCTCTTTTTGTAACATTAAAAATATGCCTGGGACAGTAAAAGTTCAGTGTAATTACTGACTAATAGCTAGATGGTGTATTTTATGCAAAAGGTTGAGTATTGGGCACCCAGGGTGCACTGTGACAGAATAGCTGACCACTCCATTTCAGGGTGCTACTCCACTGGCCAGTTTAAGGGGAAGGTTGGGGCCATAACTCTGCCTATTTGCTGCCTCTCACCCTATCTACAGTACCCAAAGGGAGAACATCTGGAGTGCAGCCCATGCACTCCCCTCAGCAGCTGGGACTAAGACCCAGTCACGTAGGCCATCTCTACACTAGGAAAAGTTAGGTCGACTTTGTTATGTCGACTTAATAAGGTTGACTTTAAGTCAACTTAAAGTCGACTTTATTAAGTCGACTTAACAAAGTGTCCATGGACGTGGACTAAGTCCACTTTGTTAAGTCGACCTAACTGCCCTTAGGGCGACTTAACAAAGTGGATTTAAGCATCCACACTGTACTTAGTTTGACCTAAAGAAGGGTTAGGTCCACCTAAGAGGCTTCAGTAGACCTAATGGGTGGTTCTTATTAAGTCGACTTAAGCTTTCATTAAGTTGACTTAAGGAATTTCTTAAGTCGACTTAATGAAAGCCTGGTGTAGATGTGGCTTTGTTTAACTTGACTTAAGCCTCCTTAAGTCGACTTAATTTGCCAGTGTAGACATAGCTCTAAGTGAATGAGTGGAATTTTTACTTTTCCCCCAGGCAGCTGCCTTAGGACTTGTCGCAGTCTTGGCTTGAGTGGGTAACTGGAATGATGCTAATATACTGCAATGTATGTGGATTGCACTAATACATTCCATATAGTGCTGTGAGATGGACTGTATAGGATGATTAGAGATATGAAGAATCTGCATAAATAGGAAAGTAGAACTAAGAAGCTGGTTGACCCAAAGGGGCTAGTAAGGCCTCCAAAAGGGAACACCACCAGGAGGAATTGTTTGACACTGAGTTTTCATTAATGGCCAGAGATAAGTTTACATCTTCCTTTAGTTCAAGTTTGTTAGTAGGAACAAATTTAGAAGTACAGCAGATCCTTAGGGGAACACAGGCTTATTGCTGAGTTACAGGAAGTATTTGCTATCAACTGAAGATATACTAGGAGTGGTGAAAAAATGGTCTGGGACAACCAAGGATCTATTTCTCTCAGATCAACATCTTACTCTCACGTCAATGAGAAGTAGTGGCGTAGGCTAAGACTTCTTGGTGTCACTTTTGACCTTTCTGAACAATGGCAAGCCAAGAATCAGATATATTCATATGCAATTACTTTTCACGTTCATGATCTTCCCAGGCTGCCCTTATTTATTCCATTGATTGTGACCTTGTAAAATACACACATTCTTCTGGCTGCAAAGTCTAACAACTTTAATACCCTCTTCATGGGGCCTACAGAAGGGCAGCTTTGCTACGTGCAGTTTGTTCAGAATGAAGCAACATATTTGTTCACTGGTTTGAGCAACTGTGATAATATTGCACTCATTCTACATACCTTACATTATCTGCTTGTAAAGTGTCGATTGATTTTAAGTAGGTCTGGCTGAAGTCTGTTAAACAATTGTTTTGATCAAATACGGCTCCTCCCCCCATATTATTTTTAAAAAGAAAATTTAAATTTTCATGGAAATTAATAAAAAAAATCTGGCTTTTCTTTTTGAGGGGAAAATGTAAACCAAAATGTTCTCAGTTTTCATCTTTCTCCCTTCTCATCCTTTTATTTTCATTTTCCTTGATTTTTTCAGTGCCAAAATAAAAAAGGTGGATATAGAAGTGGGTAGGGGAAGGAAACACTTAGAAAACGAAAATCAGTTTTAAGTGTAACTCGTGCTTTTTAAAACCATTAGCAATGTAAGACATAGGTGTATTGGAAAGCTTCTCCTGACGTGCATCTGTATTCTAATATGAGCTATTTCTTAGAGTATGAGGTCTGGATGATGACCGGAAATACCCAGAGTGGCCTCAGACCAGCCTCTTCCATGTGCCACATGCCATAGCACCAGTGAGCAGAAATGCCCAAGCAGGTCTTTTGTAACAGGGGCTGGCTGGCAGGGCATTTCCTGTCAGGGCTCCAGGACTCAGAACCTCCTCCCCTCCTTGATCAGAGACAGCCCAACCATGGTGATGAAAGAATTAAATGTATGGTGGGGAGGCTGGGGTTAGATGGTTCTAGAGGCATTCTGTGCAAATGCATGCATTGTGCAGGAAATTAAATATTGTGAACTAAATAAGCAAAACCAAAGTCATTAAGCCACAGAAATAGGGGCTTGAAGAGACACCAAGGTAGAAGATGGCCAATGCTCACCAGCTGGCTCTCCTAGGAAATTGACTGGGACCAGATATACTAGTACTCTTCTTACAGAAGCAGGCAAGGCCAGATTAACTGGCCTGGGGGCTCCAGGCTGCCCCCCACCATGCCCCTGTACCTGGGCCCCCGCCCCCCACAGCAGAGGCCTGTCACTGGGGGGGGGTGGGGGGGAGTAGGGCCCTGGGATCAAAGGGTGCTTACACCCCAGCCCTGAAGCGGCCAATCTGGCCCCAGGGCTGGGGGTGGCTGGCGCATGGCACAGCCCCCGGTGCAGCCCCCAGGGCCACGGGAGGCCAGATGGGAGAGGTGGAGGCCACGCTGAGAGCCAACTGGCCCTGCCCCCCCCCCGGCGGAGTAAACAGGCACTGACCCACTCCACTCCACACCTGGGAGAGGAAGAGCCATCCCAGGGTTGGGGCAGGAGCACAGAGCACTGAGCAGGACAAGGAGGAACTGGATAGGGATTTTAGGTGCTGGAGCCCTAGTCCCCACTTTTTGGTTGGGTCCCCAGACTTCAGCCCCTAAAGCCCCTGCTATAATCCAGCCCGTCTAGAAGGTGATTCCTGTTCAGTTCTCCAGAGGAAGATGAAATCCCCTAGATCCTTTTCAATATGCCCTCTGGGAAATCCTTTCTGTCAGTTATATTTGCAGAAAAAACTCTTTCATCAAATAAAAAGATAACATTTTCACTCATGAGAAGGTAAAAAACTAATTTGTTCACCGCCCTAATCTTTGAAAATAGTGGTATATCAAACTTTTGATATCGATAAATTATTGGTTGGATAGTGGCCATTTATTTTATATTGAGTGATTTGCTGCTTATTTAATAATCATATGGAGCATACCATATATGCTGGGATCCCTTTCACAACATCCTTTAGTAAATGTAATCAAATCAAAGATACATCAAAGCAGAGGGCTGAGTAGAAGATCCTAGGCCGAATGCATGGCCAAAGTCAAGAGGAGTAGAAATAAATTAAATTCTAAATAACACAAGACAAGTCTTTCCAAGGCAAGCAGGTGATTCCAGTGATTTAGGAGCCTAAATCCTATTTAGCCTAAATAATCTCCTCTTTATTGGAGAAGGGGGATAGTTGAATTGGAAGGAAATTCATGGATGGGGGCACATGTGGGAGACTGAGTCAGTGGAAAAGTCAATGGGGCTTAGGCTATGAAGTTCCATAGGAGCTGTGGACATTTTTATTCTTAATTATGCAAGATGTTGAACGCTCTGTCTCTGATCGAGTTGGTCACATGCTTAACATGGAGCAGGTGATGAATTTGACTGACTTCATTTATTACACTGCTGTGAATCCACATTTACTTCCCCAAAGAATAATGCTATAACAACAAAAAAGCAAAGGTTAAGCAGAGACAGAAATCCTCTTTTAAAAGCCATTTGATAATGTTGTTCCATTAGCTATTCTTAGTCACTTTGGGTATGTCTACACTGGAGGCTCTGTTAAGTCGACTTAACAAGGTTGACTTCAACTTATAGTTGACCTTGTTAAGTCGACTAGAGCATCCACACTGAAAACTCCAGTCGACTGCCTGCGTCCACCCTGGCAGGTGCTAGGTCAATGGAGGAGTGGCCAGGAACTCTGGGAGGGGGACTGGAGGTCAATTAGATTGACTTAAGGGCTACTCCCTGTCTACCCAGCTCTATAAGGGTGCATCTACACTTATAAATTAAGTTGATTTAAGCAGGTTTAAATCAACTTAATTTAATCCATGTCTACACTGGGTTTTCCTTAATTTGACTTAATCTGCTCCTTAAGTTGAATTAAGGAAAAACTAGTTGGCATAAATAACACTTCATTATAATTCAAACTAGTGTCTAAGTCAAAGTCAACTTAGCCAGTGTAGATGCCCTAAGTCGATGCCCTTGTTCCCTGGGGAGCCCCTGCTCCCTTCTCCCCAGACCCACAGCTTCCCTGCCAGGGGAGCCGCAGTCCTGGGGAGAAGGGCTCCCCAGCCAGGGCTCCAGCAAAAGGGGATCTCCAGGACCCCCCAGGCCTCCCCAAACAACTGGAGCACTGGCAATTGCCGGCACGGCGCTCCAGCTGGCAGGGAGACCCCAGGCCTCCCCAAACAACTGGAGCGTCAGCAATGGCCGGCACGGCAGAGCTTCAGCTGTCAGGCAGCCCCCGGAGGCTGCCCGGCAGCTGGAGCACCAGCAATGGCTGGCAGCTGGAGCGTGGTCCCAGCCAGAAGGGAGCCACAGGGCTCCGTTCTGGCCAGGACCTCTGGGGTCCCAGTGGAAAGGAGCCAACGCTCCCTTCTAGCCAGACCCCCGTGGGTCCCACCAAGAAGGCAGCGGTGGATCCCTTTTTGCTGGGACCCACGGGGATCCCAGGCAGAGGGGAGCCGAGGACTTCCTTCGCCCCAGGACCACTGAGTCCCCACTGGAAGGGCTCCCTTCTGCCCAAGACCAGAGCAGTCCCAACCAGAATGGAGCCGACCACTCCAGGGCTTGCCGTCTCAGGGAGAGCCAGCCCCATGCAGGGCTGGCTCTCCCTGGACCTAACTAGTCGACTTAGAGAGTCTAGTATAGACTCTCTCAGTAGAGTTAGTAAGGCCCACTTTAAGTCGACTTAGGAATCCTGTGTGGACTCTCTAAGTTGACTTATTTAAGTCGACCTAAAGTCCTCTGTGTAGACATAGCCTAATAGTCTAGGCACATTGTTTCCAGTGAATGTTGGGTTGAGTGTGTGTGGCCTGTTGATTTTTTAATGTATATATGTACATCTATATAGGGTGCTGGATTTGGTCACATTACATTTCTTTTAATGAGGAAGAGAAGATAGGTGAGGTAATTTTTTTTACGGGAACAAGCTCTGTTGGCGATAGACGAGCTTTTTAATTTCTTTTAAATGACTTACTCATTTTTCATTACCTAGTATAGCATTCATCTATTATTGATATTTATTTGTACTGTCAAATAATCTAGGAGCCCTAGTCCTGGACCAGGACACATGTTGTGCTAGGTGCTGTATAAACACAGAACAAAAAAGGACCATCTTCTAACCAAAGAGCTTACATGGAGCTGATAGAATATGTTGGTGTTATTTTTCAAAAACAGGCCATTAATCACACTGGACATCTTGGCATGTAACTTTTAAGAGTGCACATGACTGTCTGTGTGTTCCCTATATCTAATTTATCTGCTAACTGCTTATCCTGTATATAACTACATTTTCTTTGAAACCGCTTTTAGCATACAGGTGCTGGCACCTACTGGCTGCAGTGTGTAACAGCTACAGCTGGAGGTTTGTCATGAAAATTTGGAAGTCAAGGATGAATGATGTCAGAACTGTCAATCACCCACCCAAAAAGAAATCTTAAAAAGCCTTCAACACATGCTAAAGTCATCTCATTTTCTGGATTTAAACTATAAATTTAGAAAATGATTTTTTTGCAGTTACAAAATGCAAACAAGGTGTGTGCTTCTCAGAGCCACCCTGTCATTAAAACACTTATAAAAAAAATAAATCTTCTGTGACAAAGTATTCCTCCCCTTTGGCAGAATGCTAGAGATAGCAATGAGTTGTGTAGTCTGCATACACAATAAAGATGAGAGCTGAAGTACATGCAGAAGAGGAAAATTTTAATCAGATTTTAAAATACCTTTAGTTCATTTAAAAATCCCTAAGGAAGCCTTAATAGTATTACCTGTATGTCAGTATACATTTTCCCCTTATTTGAGCTCTCCTGGAAACAGAAAGTAGTTTGTTATATCAGGAATACCACAGCATGACCTCTTTATTATACCCATAGTGCTATAGTTCAGTTTCCCAGTAACCTGAAGACCAAAGAACGCTTTTATTTCTTTAGTCTTTCTTGCCCTGAGATTATCTTCTGCAACCATCACTCCAACCTGGTGTCTTCCTTTCTGTGTGTAATACTTGCCATGATATTCCTAAGAATGGGAAAAAGCCAGTTGAATTCATCAGTCTATTTGGGGTGTTCTACATTCATTGATGATGCTATCACACATGTATGGTTTATTTTTAACCTTTTCTTTTTGAAAATTGCTGTGCAAGTTTACATAACAATACATAGTCTAGAGAAGGTTGAACACGAGGATGGTAGAAAAATCAAAGCAATGGCACTATAGAAATATCAGCACAATGTGGCTACAAGCATCTCAGAGTAAGGCCACAAATAGTAGATGTACATTCCCCTGTAAATTCAATTCTTCTCAGAACTTCTTAGACTGAATTCTTTAGTACAAATTCTTTTCTTGCAATTTTTAGGCAACTTTCCTTCCCTATATTCATGAGCCTCTCATAGCCTGGGTATTAACTAATTTCAGGATCGCTACAGAAGCAGCTGGCTATTTCTTCTTCCCCATGATGTGCTTCAGAATTCCAGGCTTCTTTTGAGGACCAGGATGTGTTGGTACCCTGTCTATCTTGTAATCATATGGCCCCCATTATTGTATAAGCTGGGTGTTTTATGTTTAATATATTCATCCTCACACTACACTTTGATGTAAGGAAGTGCAATTAAATCCATTTTACAGATGGAAAACTGAGGCACAAGCAGGCTTATATAACTTCTTAAGGTCACAAACGCAGCTTGTGACAGGACAGGGAATTAAACAGTGGTCCCTCAAACCCTAGGGTAACAAATAGCCTAAGCCCTGGACCAACCTTTCTTCTTATTGTCACATTATAGCACAAATATTTAAAATATGATCTTCCAAACCAAATTCCCACTGTTCAAGTTTTGCTCAGCAGACTCAAGAACAGCTGGTTTGGGCAGACTGTACAAACGTTTTCCACTGAGGGCAAGCAGTCTTACAAGTTCCACACAGTCACCATCTGTGAGTTGAGAGTTACAAAATGGGTTACTCTCAAGCACTCCTGTAGAAGTCCTTCCATTTTGAACAATACTCATTGGCCCAAAGGGAGAGAAAATGACCTGATGATTAAAGTATTCATCTGCAAAATAGAAGAAATGAATTTAGATCCCTTCTCTGAAACAGACAAGAGAAGATTTGAATCCACACCTCTTACTTCCCAGGTGACTGCCTTAATCACCAGTCTATAATGTCATTCCTTTCACTCATTGGCCCAACAAATTGCTATGTGTTTATACAGAGCGGAACAGCTTTAACAGAATTTGAGACTGGCCTCTAGCATATTGGTTCAGGCACGCTCCTAGCAGGGAGTAGACCGGACTTCAAGTATCAACCCAAAAAAGGGCTTATACAAGGTAGAATAGTTTCAGCAGAAGAAGCTGAGAATAACCTATCACATGGTAGTTAGGATGAGGGAGATCCAAATTAAACCCCAAACTCTATTCCTAAATTTTGTTTTGAATGAGCCATTCTTTTTAAATTGCCAACTACTATGCAATGAGATGAAAATCTCTAGGCTGTCACCACCAGCTGTTTCTGCCACAGGAGAAGCAAAGCTCAAGTGCATAGCTGCCATCATTTGAAAATGCTTCCCCAAAATGTCTCTAAATAAGCTGAGAAAACTGGAGTATAAAGTTCCCATGGTCTGTCCCTGAGGAATATCACAATCTACACACCTATGCAGCATTGCACAGAAATCCAACACTACATGAAATTAATCGATTATGCAAGAGTCAAGGATAGACCACTTTACTTCTACCTCGAGTGGTTAAGTAGCACATAAGCTTTATATTAGTCCTCTATATAGGTGATTTTCAGTCTTTAGTTCATTTTACACTTTTCCCAATAGCATAGTAAAACAAACAAGGATGTTTCACCCATAATCTTCTCCAGATAGGATTTTACTTTGTGACAGTATTATTTAGAAATATGTTTTAAGCCATCATCTCCAAAATTGCAGACAATTCTTATTAATAAAGCCTTTTAATTTAGTGTTGTGCTTCCAATAACATTTATTCCAACTCACCGAGAAAAAGACAGAAGAACCTCTTTGCAACATCTTTAGGCATTGCAAACAGTAAACTAATAAGAATACATCATGCTCAGATACTTACCTATTCTATAACAGCTAACCTTCTCCCTACATGGCTTCAGCAATGATACAATTCAGACAAACAAATCTAAACTCAGTAAAGAAATAAAAACTGAAAACACCATAAAGAGCCAAACCTTCCCACCCTCCCCCAAACTAACCATCTCAACCCCTTTCCTTGGCTTTCAATTGAAAAAATTTCTTTTTATAGCTTCCCTAAGGTTGACCTTTCACCTTTCAGGTTATCTAATCCAGCTAGCTTCCTTTTTTTCAGCCCTCTTTTTTCTTTCTGTTTTAAAGTAATTATTCCTTTCATATGCATTACAGCTTTTAAACAATGTTCTCCCTATTCCATGAATGTTTTAAAATAAACCATTTAACTGCTTCACTCCACCCTCCCTTCATTTCCTGTCATACTGGCAGTTTTCTACCATAAAAGCCATAACATGAGTGGCTGCTTCCTCTGATAGCTGCCTTTAGATTTCAGGCTGTTTCAGTTTTGCCTTTTTCTAGGGGAAGTGCTTGTTTTAAGCACTAAAACCAAAAAAAAAAAAAAAAAAAAATCCCCAAATGCTTCTATTTCTTAAGATTTTCCCTTTGTTTCTCCTCACAAACCTTCCTAAGCTATGGTTAGGTTTCTATCTAGTTACACACAGCTGTATGGTCACAGAAGGAAAGGGATAGAGGGGCACAGAAAAAGGGGGAAGGAGAGAACCACCTCTATTCTGTCAAAATAAAATGAACTGTAGTGTTTCCACAACCGAAGCCCCTTTAGGTTATTAAATGTATATGGTGCATAGTTTCCATGAGACAGGAGTAGATGAGGTTGTGTTCAGTGTAGTAATTCCCTCTCTGCCTACCATCCCCCACATCCATTCCAACACTCCCATGGTTTTAAATTGCAGTCAAGTCATTTAATAAAAAGTGCGTGGTAAATATGTAGCTAACAAACAAGCTTGGAAGGTTTTTTACCAATCAATCAAAGGAACTTCTGGGCAGAAGGAGATGGGGTGCAGCAATACTAACTCAGACTAAAAGTCAGCTCTTACTCCTAAGGGCTTTATTGAAAGTTAAGGGTGCTGGCTGTGTAGCCAGTGCCTGAACCATCCTGCTGAGTGAGGAACAGATGAGCTAAGACTGTAGAGTGGAGGAAGGACATGCTTGAGTGGGGAGTGCCTTAGCACTGCTTTGCAAAGGAGCAGTGTGTGATTTAGCATGTACGCTGTTACAGGCAGGAGTTGTCATTTTAGTCTTGATCAGTGCCCAGCACAGTGGGGCCCTCATACTGACATTACAATAACACCTATTGCAACACCTGTGAAAGGTGGGCTGGAAGACACCAGGGCTATGTCTACACTTACACTTTGAAGTCAACTTTATCGACTTTAAGTCGACTTAGTTAAGTCGATTTAGTGTGTCTACACTTAAAATTAAAGTCGACTTAAAGGGGAACTTACAAAGTCGATCTAGAGCGTCCACACTGGATGCTCTAGGTCGACTTTGTGGAGCTAGGGGGACCTTGGACAGGTCAGTGGTGGCAGGGAGGGGCACCCCCTGTGTGCAATGGGGAAAAGGGGGACAGGGACCCTGGCAGGGCAGGGCCCTGTGTGTGATGCTGTCTGGATTTAAGGAAGCATTTATGATATTATTTTCAATGGATATCTCATAAAAGCTCTATAATCCATAGGAACTATGTCATGTTTGGTATCAATAGAAAGGTGGTAATTTGCTGGGAATGATTATATAGTTTATGTCTTGGAATTCTATTTGGATTAGAAGTTAGGAATTTGATGTTATATCCATACTTTAACTTGTGTCATTCTGGAGGAAAGCCTTAGATGGGAGGGTGTGAACAACCATTGTCTCCTTAATGTTTAGGAATTTTCCAGGTAGAATGGTCCCAGGGAGTATCCTGATGAGCCATTAAGGACATAAGGAATACACCCATTGTATCCTTAATGGCTCATCAGTTTAGTCCCTGGGACCATTATCCCTCGTACATTCCTAAACATTAAGGACACAATGGTTTGACACACCCACCCACAGGTATTTCAATAAAATAACATAAGTTAAAGTACAGATAGAATACCCAATTCCTAACTTCTAATCCAAATAGAATTCCTAGACATAAGCTATATAATCATTCCCAGCAAATTACTACCTTTCTACTGATCCCAAACATGACATAGTTCCTATAGAGCATTTATGAGATATCCATTGAAAATAATATCATAAATGGTTCCCTAAATCCAGACAGCATCACACACAGGGCTCTGCCCTGCCCTTTGGGGGGCATGCCAGGCTCCCCCTGTGCCCCCCTCCCAGCAGGGAGGGCAGTGGTGTAGTCCTGGGGTAGCCCTAAGTCGACTTAGGGCTACCACATGTCTACACTGGCTTAATTCGACTTTAGAAAGTTGAATTAAGCCTTAGGTTGAGTAAAAAGCAGGTTTAATAAAGTTGACTTAATTTTCATTAAGTCAACTTTATTTTCCTTAAGTCGACTTAAGCAAGCTGCTTAAGTCGACTTAAGCAAAGTGTAGTGTGGGCGCAGGGCAAATTAAGTCGACTTAAGCCAAGCTTAAGTTGATTTAATTTGCCAGTGTAGACGCAGCCCAGAGGTTTTAGTATCTTGCAGAAGGGTAGGTCACTTCCTTTTGGTGCCATGGGTTACTGGCACCCATGTTAGCCGATTTCCTAGACCAGTGAGCAAAGCAGCATTGGCTTGGAAAACTTTCCTAATGTCACACTGATGCAGTGCGAAGAAAGAGGCTCCCAGAACCGTCGTGCTATAGTGTATAGCACGGGATGCCTGCATTGTGCAGGAAGTCAGACTAGATGATCATATTGATCCCTTCTGACCTTAGAGTCTATGAGTCTATACAATAAACATGTTTATAAGAATAGTTACATTTATTTATTTGCATTACTATGCCAGTAGGAGCCCTAGTCATGAACCAGGACTCCATTGTCCTAGGTGCTGTACAAACAGAACAGAAATATGGTCCTTACTACAAAGAGCTTACAATTTAAGTATAAGACAGGGGAGAACCTATTTTTGTTCACAGCACACATGATGAAAAATTAAATAAAACATAATACTTTTGCTGAAGGGCTGCAACATAACAATGTTATTTCTTGAAGAGCAGTACAATAGCAGAGGAAGCCATAAACAAAGAGAGAGAAAACAGGCTGCTCGCTAAGGTGTATGCAATTCCACAACTCACCCCTCCCCCTCCCTTGCTTTAAGATGGCTACATTCACACTGACTGCTGCTCCCAGTTGTTTCTTTAGAGAGGCAGCTTGCTTGCATACAGGACCAGGAACCATACCCCCATCATACTTTTAAAGTGCTAACTTGTGAGTCCAACTCAATCCTCAATACACTGCACGACCAATAGATAGATAGATGAGTACAAGGAAACATGGGTACAGTCTTGGTCAGTATGATAGGCAGCGGTCTTTGCTTGACAATGGTTAGGCCATTGGTAGGCTATCTGGATGATTTGGTACACTGAGCTCAAGGAAACTATATATGTTTTAATATGGTTAAATGTAAATGTATCCATTTTTTAAAAAAGAATGTAGGCATACTTACAGGATGGGTGACTCTATCCTGGGAAACAGTGTCTCTGAATAAGATTTTGGGGTGGTGGTAGATAATCAGCTAAAAGTGAACGCCCAGGGTGCGACTCTGGTAAAGAGGGGTAATGAGATGTTTGGGTTCATAAACAAACTAAATCTCCAGTAGGAGTTGTGTTTCGCATTGGTGGAACCACTGCTGCAATATTGTGTTGAGTTCTAGTGTCTGCAATTCCAAAAGGATGTTGATAAATTGGATAGGGTTCAGAGAGGAACCATGAGAATAATCAAAGAATTAGGAAACACGATAGTGAAAGTAGAGTCAAAGAGCTCAGTCTAGTTAGCTTACCAAAGATTAAGTTAAGGGATGACGTGCTGACAGTTTGTAAGTACCTGCACATGTTATACCAAAAAGAGTGCCCAAGATCTTTTAAAGGGGAAAAGGCAACACGCCGTGTTTATTATAGAAGAGAACAAAATGATAAACTAACTTATACATACACACGCACACACATTCATCCACACGCCCAAACACACCAGAAGATATTCTGCAGTTCATACAATTACCAGTCCTGATTGTGGCTTTAGTCCATTGCTGGAGATCGTTGCTCGTGGCAGCTACCTGGCCAGGGAAGCTGAACACGAGGAAGAGCGGGGTCTGTCGGGCGCGCACCGATGCTCTTTCTCTCGGCTGGTATGCAGAACTGTGTCCCCCAAAACTTTGGAGTCTCACCCAGTCTTTATAGGTCACGCTGCTCCAGGGGCTCTGTGTGTCCATTGGTCACCAGGCAGTTGCAGACGTGACTCACAGCTTGTTTCTTGATAGCTTGATTGATTTTTATCCTTTTGTCTCTGGGGTGGATTCTTTTGTTTTTGGGGATGTGTTCACATTCTTCAGCCTTTGGAATGGACTTCGCATTCATCAGGACAAGCTGGCAGTTTGGGACTGGTTCACACATCCATAGACCCTCCATCCACACCTTGCTCAGACAATGTAAGCTACTCACTTTAGAAATAGTTTCACACAAGATAGGGTACATTGGTCAAAGATGGAGTCTAACATTTTCAAGATGGAATTTTACATTACTTCAAATGTGATACTTTTCTTTAAATGCTGCAGAGACTGGATAAAAAGGGGTGTCATACCTATTGCCTAAGGGTATATAGGCAGAGATTTACACAGCAATGCAAGCTGGGAGAGAGTGCCCCAGAGGGGAAAAACCTTCCCCTTCCAGCTAAGAGAACCCCAACATCAGTGGTTCAAGCCCTGTGTTGACACAGAGCGCAAGGTCCACAGTCCTACCAACAATACTACAAATGTCAGTCATTATGAAACAATGTTGCAAATAGGGACCCATTACAAATGTCAATCATCATGAACCAATTAAGGCTATACAAGGATTGACACAATTTATGAATGAAACCAATTAAGGTGAGAGAAAGTTAATAAAACTAACAAACCAATTAAGACTAAAAAAAGTTAATAAATCAAGGATTGATACAAGTTATACAAACAGCAAAATCACCTGCATATCCCTACACACAGGGAACAAATATTTGATAATGGACTCTTCTGTCTAGCAGAGAAAGGTACAACACCATCCACAGATAGAAGCTGAAGCTAAACAAATCCAGATAGAAAATAAGCTCTACATTTTTAGTGAAAATATTTGCCCAGGGGAATAATTTACCAACGGGCATGGTGGATTCTCCATCTCTGATAATTTTCAAACCAAAATTAGATTAATTATTTTTAAAAAGCTATGCATTAGTTCAGCGGTTCCCAACCTTTCCCTTTATGAGGGTCACTACATTGTCATTGAAAGCTTTTGTGGACCACCACATAAGCAAGCCATTTTAACCATAGCTTCAAACATATATCAAAGGGAATGAAAAACCCAGCTATTTCTAATAATTTATTATGCTCACTCACAAACATATTGCACTTGTCACAGGGCATTTACCTGCAGTAGGCCTACCAATGCGAAAAAGATAACACTTGCCTAATGAGAAGGGATTATATTATTATTACATTATCTTCCTCCCCCACACCGCAGACCACCTGCAGTACGCTCATGGACCACCAATGGTCCACAGACCACAAGTTGGGAACCATTGCTCTAGTTCAAAGGAAAATATTCTAGGGAAGTCCTATGGCCTGAATTACACAGAAGATGAATTAGATGATCAGAATGGTCCCTTCAGTCCTTGGAATGTATGAATTTCACACTTCAAAGTGATAATAGTGACATTTCAATTCTACTGGACATTGTTTTTATAGAGCATGGTGCATCATTACATGTTTCTGGAAAAACAGCTTTTTAGTGTAAAATGTGGGTCTGAAGGCTGAATACCAGGGGACACTTTGACCTGATAAAGTTCTGTCATAAACTCTTAGGAGATAACAGAACATAATAAACCAATCATAACATTGGCTGGCCTTCTGAGAAAATTACAGGACTCCAAGGCTGGGAGGGACCCTCACAAGATGATAGTTATATACACATTTATTATTTGCTCATTCCCTAAGTCATGCAATGAGTGAGTGAGCAAACTGTTCTGCAAACTACCTCTTGAAGTGAGATACTCCTGATGTCCCATCATGTGCCCCATAGTGGTGTTTTGCTGCATGAGTGGCAGGGAAGTTCTCTCTCCTCTCTTATCATATACAGCCTTCCTCTCCTGAGAGAGGCTTCAACTCCAAAGCCTCTAACTTGCTGCTGTCTGCACCCCTCGCCCGGGCATGGGGTACATCTCCAAGATGCCCCCTACATGTTTTTGCTGAGACTGCATCTCTCTTTGTTGCAATCTCTTTCTATCCCCTATGCACCGCTGCAGCGATGGGAAGCATAGGATCTGTGGGACATGGACTGGTTCATACATGTATGTCTGATAACCAGTGCAATGCTGAGGTACGGGGGGCCCAGGGTATTATGTTTGCTGAGGCTCCTCACCCCTCCCATTTCACTTTATTTACAGAGATATTACAGATATTTTTGAGGGGGTTCCTGAGCTATTGGCCCCAGTTCAATTGTCAATTGTTCAATTGTTTTATCATTTTGATATTCAAAAGCTTATGGTTTGCTATAATTTGTCACTAATTTTAATGATCTAAAAGAACAGAGCTTCTACCACTTTCCTTGAGACTTACCCACAATTAAATAGCTCTCACTCTGTAAGAATTTTTTCCTAATATTCAGCTTAATACATTTACATGCATGCAGGCAGGCATGCACACACTTGCTATATATATATTTGAAATTTAAGAGCATAATCAAGTAAATAAAATGTTTATTTCCAACTCTTCCTTTTCTTATTGCCATCTCATTT
The DNA here is from genome assembly GCA_007922175.1 of Pelusios castaneus. NCBI lineage: Eukaryota > Metazoa > Chordata > Testudines > Pelomedusidae > Pelusios > Pelusios castaneus. The sequence continues at coordinate 70,363 of ML686135.1, forward strand.
AATCCTGTTTTCATTTGTATCACCCAAAATAATATGCTTGTCTGTATCTACCCTTTTAGATATCTATCTCCTGTACAATAAGTTGCTAAGGCTCTGAATCAGCACATTACTTCAGCACATACTCAATTTAATCAGATGAGGTCAATAGGGCTGCGTCTACACTGGTAAATTAAGTCAACTTAAGCTTGCTTAAGTCGACTTAATTTACTCTGCATCTACACTACAGTTTCCTTAAGTCGACTTAAGCAGCTTGCTTAAGTCGACTTAAGGAAAATAAAGTGGACTTAATGAAAATTAAGTCGACTTTATTAAACCTCCTTTCCACTAGACCTAAGGCTTAAGTCGACTCCCTAGAGTCAACTTAAGCCAGTGTAGCTGTGGGGTAGCCCTAAGTCGACTTAGGGCTACCCCAGGGCTACACCAATGCCCTCCTTGCCAGGGGGGGCACAGGGGGCCCTGGCATGCCCACCCTGCCCCTATGCCCTGCCAGGGTCCCTGTCCCCCTTTGCCCCATTGTACCTATGTACAATGGGGCAAAGGCTGAGCCCCCTGGCATTGGGCAAGGGGTGCCCCTCCTGCCCCCGTGGACCTCCCCTAGGTCCCCCTAAGCTCCTAGAAGTCGACCTAGGCATCCAGTGTGGACGCTCTAGGTCAACTTTCTAAGTTCCTCTTTAAGTCGACTTTAATTTTAAGTGGAGACACACTAAGTCGACTTAACTAAGTTAAGTCGACTTACTTAAAGTCGACTTAAATTACCCAGTGTAGATATAGCCTAGGGCAGTAGACATTTATAGCAAACCATAAGGTTTTGAATATCAAAATGATAAAACACTTGTCAAAACAGTTAAGCCCACTAGGTGGCATTAATAGAGCTACATATATAACCCTGAAAGAATTGAAAATAATTATGACTTGGGTTGGTGAAAGCTAAGATGTTTTCAGACAAGCATTTGTATACTAAATCCTAAACACTAGTGGGGCAACTGTTGTGAAAAAAGGTAAATGTTATTCTAATGTCCGATACCAAGGCTGTGATGGTCTTAGGGTTTCCAGGTCCTCTACACCACATGGGGGACCCTATCCTTTACTTTTGCCCTGCTGCATCCCCCACAACCTCCTACTGGCCCTCCCCACCAGGTGCCTGGCCCCATTGTGGTACTCCATAACCCCGTGCCATAGGCTTCCCTAGCGTGTGGAACCTGCAGCAGCCAGGTGTGCTGCGGGGCCCCTCCCCCTGCAGGGCCATGGGCAGCTGCCAGCACTGCTGACCCACTAAGACCACCTATGTACAAAGGTAATTGTTCCACACTAGTCAGGATTCACCTGCAGTACTGTGTTCAGTTTTGGACAGAATAGCTGAGGAAAGATGTGACTATATTGGAGTGATTCCAGAGTAGAACAGCAAAACTGAGAAGAGATTCAGAAAACATGATCTGTGAGGAAAGGTTGAAAGAACTGGATATCTTTAGTCTGTTGAAAAGTGTGGTGGGAAAGAGAAATAACAGTCTATAAATATGTCAGAGCATGTTGCAAAGAGGATGGCCATCAGTTGTTCTATACAAGGGCAGGACAAGACATAATCAACTGAGTTTGCAGCTAGGGAGATTTTGGTAGGATATTAGGCAAGTTAAGTCCTGGAAGAGGTCACCAAGGGTAGTGATAGAATCGCCATCATTGGAGGTTTTTAAGAACAGGTTAGACAAACACCTCTCATGGAAAGTTAAGGCATATTGGCTGCGTCTACACTTGTAAATTAAGTCGACTTAAGCTTGCTTAAGTCGACTTAACTTACCCTGCGTCGACACTACAATTTTCTTAAGTCAACTTAAGCAGCTTGCTTAAGCTTAATGAAAATTAAGTTGACTTTATTAAACCTAGATTTAATTCGAGTTAAGGCTTAATTCGACATTTTAAAGTTGAATTAAGCCAGTGTAGATGTGGGGTAGCCGTAAGTCGACTTAGGGCTACCCCAGGACTACACCAATGCCCTCCCTGCGGGGGGGGGGGCACAGGGGAAGCCTGGCATGCCCCCCAAAGGGCAGGGCAGAGCCCTGTGTGATGCTGTCTGGATTTAGGGAACCATTTATGATATTATTTTCTATTAATATCTCATAAATGCTATAATCCATAGGAACTATGTCATGTTTGGTATCAATAGAAAGGTAGTAATTTGCTGGGAATGATTATATAGTTTATGTATAGGAATTGTATTTGTATTAGAAGTTAGGAATATGGTTGTTATATCTATACTTTAGCTTGTGTGATTCTGGGGAAACAACCCAGACAGGCTGTCTACAACCATTGTGTCCTTAATGGCTCATCAGGTTTCTCCCTGGGCCCATTATACCTGGGAGCTTCCTTAACATTAAGGATGTTCTCCTCCTGCAGACCCCTGGTAAGTGTACACGTTCCTTCTGCTGGATTTGCTGGGAGGTAAGTCTCAATTGTTCAGTCCTGACCTTGGGGATCCTATAGTATTTTCAGATCGTCCTTGATATGGGTCTAATTCAGCCAGTTTTTTCATGACCCTTTCATAGCACTCCAGGTAGTTACATGACCCTAGCACTTGTGGCGCCTGATCTGCCTCAAGAGTAGGTTTAACCCTTTTACAACCACTGGCTTGCAATTCAAATTACAGAAAGTAACTGAGGCACACATTGGAATCATAAAAATATTACAGATAATTCCCACTTAGTTACACAGAGAATTTGCCAGTCCATCTCTATACAATAGCACATATTTAAGACACAAAGTAGCCTTCAATTCTTTGTTTGCTTTCTATCTATACTTATGAGCCTAATGCATCACAGTATGTACAACTAATGTGGAAAATTCTCCAACCCTTTCTCCTTAAAAACTATTTTTCCAGGCAGGATTAATCTTTATAATTATTTTCCTTCAGAAATACTGCTGGACCTAGCTACTGTTCAGGAAAGAGATGGCTTTTGCATCATGCCTAGAAGAGGAAAGCTTGAGGTTTGTCTTGATTTCTGATGGTGGCTGAGTCCCTCTCTCCAAGAACACATTTTTTTCAGCCCAAAGAGGTTTGTACCTGGGGACAAGAGGCTCAACTTCCCCACCAGTCACTGCTCCCCCAGTGTAAAGGTTGAGGCATTCCCTAAGAATACCTAGGCATAGTGGGAGCCTGTAAAATAGGGATATAGAACAGGATTTTGAAATAAATACATAAATTGTAACAAAGAGCAAATAGAAAGTGTAGAGCATTGGTGTAACATGTTCCTGTATGTCTTTCTAACCTAACAACTGGGCCACTGCTTAGTAACCTCTGTGTGGCCTTCATTGCCAGCAGGTAGGAGCAGAGCAGCCTGGAAGTGATCACAGTATGAGTCATTGCGGCTAGGTCTGTATCTGAGAGGAGAGGGTGCAGTCTCCCGGATGGAGGGATAAGGGGGTCTCTCTTTTTTTGGAAAGCCCAAAGGCGGCGAAGGGTCCAAAACGACTGAATACTAATCTGGTCACTATCATGGGAACCAGGGGAGAAGTGCGCTCCCAGGCGGAGGTTTTTTTTCACCCACAGCTTCCTCAAAATGTTTTTCCTGTCTCACCAACATTATATCTGTGTTTGAGCTAAGCCTGTGCTAACTCTTTTGTTACCCACATTCAAGTTTCATTCAGACACTGGGATTGCTGGGGAGAGACACAGCCATGTACATGCTCAGTGAGAATATGCTGAGCAAATATCATCAGCTGTTGATAGTATTGATAGGATTGTGTCCTGTAACATCTCAAGATCTCTCTCCCTTGTCTAAGAGCCCTCTTGGACATGATCCATAGCCATGAAAAGAGTGTTCAGCTATGCAATCTGCCAGGTGTGTGCCAGGTCTGAATCCTGACTAAAAATAATCTCAAATGCTAATAGAGAAGAAGTGCTGACGAGCTTCTGAAGAAGCAAACTGATAGTTGGAGTCAGAGAGGTTTCCTCTGAGGGAATGCTCCCTGAATGCTGGTGTGAATGTCCCATTTTCGAAGATATCCAGTAAACAAAGAAAGCCCACCTCTACCTCATTCACTTGCCATATCTTTTCAAATCTCACATGAAAACATACCACCTTCTTAACTCTACTTACTACTTCTACTCTTACTACATCTTGCTTACTCCTTTTCATGTCTCCCTCCCTCTGTTTTTTAACTTTATGCAAAAGATATGGTGAAACCAGTTGTGTTGTCCTGAATTTTAGCTGTCTGTGTTCTTAAATGTGCTTTTGACTATAACAAAAACTTGGGATTTAAGAAGTCAACACCCTGAATGGTTTCAGAGACTCTTTGTTCTGATTGCATAAATGCAGAGTTTGCAGTTTCCTTTGCTATTGAGAAAACTAACCACAGTACGCATGAATTTATGATCTGGCTGAAAAGTTATTGCACATGTACCAGGACAACAAATTGTGGTGGTGACATTTTCCTGTTTGTATAAAGTAAATATATGGGGAAAGGAAAAAAAAACCCAAACACGCTTCAAAGGAATTAAAATGAAGTGTGAAATAACGTGGTGGTAAATGTCTACTGTGTATTCAGACAGATTTCTGCGGATTCTGTGACAATGGGAAAGCTGGTGTCAAGGAGGCAGCTATGTGCATAAAGCAGTAGTCCATCAGCTTTTCATGGACTGTGGATCCTTTGAAAAACTATAGGAAATGAGACATTTCTTGTGACAAGTTTTTTTTCAAATCAGGGCTTCATCCCACAGTTCTCACTCAGTCAAAACTCCCATTGAAATCAGAGAGGTTTGAACAAAATTGACTGCAAAAAGTGTGTGGGGGGGGGGATTCATAACATTTATGAAAATCTTCAGTTTTGCTCTGCAAGTCCACAATCGAAGCCAGCCCCAGTCTAGAGATTGACCCATGTATAACCAACCATGCAGCTGCAGTTTGAGAAATAATCAGGCAGTATTTTGTGTTAAGTATGTGGAATTACATTTTCAAAATGGTGTTTAGCTGAGATACCAGTGCTAATGTTATAATTTAGGGCCCAATCCTGCAGTCCATACAAATTGAAATCAAAAGAAATTGAGTCCATTAAGGACTTGAAGATGTATGCAAAAAAAAAGTAACAAAAGGGACCATTTACGTTACTGAATAAAAAAGTCACATTTTGTACACAAATTTGCCACTCCACTGTGATTGTGAAAAGTACATTACGAAATGTTGTGATCTATACTAATTTAATAAGTCACTTTCTCTACAGTCTCATGATATGATCTCCTTTGAAAAATATTGGCTAAAATAAACATTAAATATGACCTGCCAAAGAAATAAATGGCCTTTGTTTCTTTGCCATCTAAGGTGTCTGAAAGGCATATGTGGAGGGGATTTCTCCTTGTTTTCACATGTCTTTTCCACACACACTTTCTTTCTAGACTCTGTAGTCACCAATCACTAGGGCTGTGGTAGCACAAATTTTTGGGGCACTTTTAGGACTTCTTTATACGTGATGAAGTAGAAGGGGAAAAAGGGCACTCATTTATCTTTTCCTTTCCAAATAACCTGTGAATGTATTTCATGTGTGGTTGTTTAACAGAATAAAAATAGCTGCTTGTTGGGATACGTAGGGAATATGTATGTAACTATTGAAAATAAATTCTCATTTAGACAAAGGATTTATTCAGGGAACCAAACTGTTTCAGCTGGGAATGAAATGGGGTACACTACAGATTCATTACAATAGTTTGTGCTTTCATCTGAAGTGAGAGGAACCTCACCTACATTGTGTGGGATGTGGAATCATTTCCTTTCTAGCTTATTGATTTTACTGCAGTTAAAAACATTGTTTTATTAAACAACCAGAACAGAATGCAGTATCAAATAGTAAGCAGGAGTATTGACTGACTTTGCAATTTCTGTAAACATGTCATGAAACTGTGTCCTTAGATACTCTCTAATGAAATTGTGATGGAGATGAATCAAAGCAGTGATTGGAAACATAGGCATTGGCTGAGTCATTTTATATATCCCACCAACCTCCAGTACAGTTGGCATTTCTACTGACAATGTTGTCATCATTCTGGGTGTACTAATAATCAGAAAGAATACCTTCTGACAGTTGCCTCAATGAACTATGGTGATGAAAGTCTACAATGACTTCCTGCCAGGATGTGCCCATTTCATAGTCTAGGGAACTGGCAGACTCCACAAGTTTGTTCTCCCACAAAATTGGGGATGACTAGCAAAACATTTTCTACTTCAAACCATTTCTAGTTTAAACTGAATTAGGGACCTGCATCTAACTGGTCTGGATCAAGCTGTGTTTCTTTTGTTCTTGAATTTACATTTTCACTGTCACAAAACTGAAATATCTGACTTCACATTGCTCTGTTGAATTTTTATTTCATTTTTAGGTGCAATTGGCCAACTGGTGTAATTCAGTGTAGCTCTATTGTCTACAATGAGACTAGAACAAGAAGTATTAAATTCTGCAGAGCTGCACAGAATAGGAGAACGAAAAATTGCAGCCTTGATTGGCCCTATATTGGTTCAGCCATCCTGCTGGTAAACAGGCCAATGGGAATGGAGTAACCACACTTTCATCCCAACATCATTTGTTATTATTTTATTTTATTTTATTTTATTTACAGTAGTGCCATGAGGTCCTTGGTAAAGCTCGGGGTCCTGATGCACTCAGCACCATGTACACATGTAGTAAAAAGAAATTCCTTCTTCCAGGGATGCAGCATGTAGCTGAAACAAAGGTGACAACTGGGTAGAAGAAGGACACAAGCCAATATCATTGTAAGCATGTTTTCACATAGAGTAGATGTACACAAAGTACATCTTGCTGATTGGTGGTATTCTGTGGGCATTATTGCAAAAGCGAGTCTTAAGGAAATGTATAAAGAGAGGAATAACTTTATGGATTTTTGTAGGGATTTGTTTCCATGGACAAAGGGCAGCATGAGAAATATTCAAGTTTGAAGGAGACTAATGGGTGGGAGAGACTGGCATTGTTGGTGGTGAAAGGATTTACATGTGGTAAGATAATAGATTTATTGAACAGAACAGGGCTAAATTGTGAATGGGCATAACGTTCCTCGAAGACTATACTTGATGTAAAAGAGAGAGGTGACATGATTGAAGCAACATGCCAGGAGGGTGATTCTTAATTGATATGGGAGGGTGAAGGTTGCACCAATCAAGGACAAAGAAGAGAGGATGACCGAAGTTGAGATAAAGATGAGGCGGGCCTGGAAGAGAGCTTTGGCAATGTGGACAGAACAAGGATGGATCTTGGAGGTGTTATGAAGGAAAACATTAAAGATGTGTCTATATAATTTAAAAATATATTCAGTGTATTCATGTCACATTCTTCAGACCGTTTCAGTTTTACAAATGTGAGGGATCTTGAACAGATGAAGCAGACAGTAATTAATACCATGTATTAAACACTTTATTGCCAATATGATTGGAAGTCCTTTGGAGTATAAGGAAATAAAATATACATGAATATGTTACACTTAGTTATGAAAAGTGACCAACAACAGTAGCTCTGCTTTGACTGTTGAACATACTTTAAATATGAACAATACCAAGAATTAAAACATTTAAACATTCATGAAAATCTAGCCCTGATGACTTTCCATTATGCTAGCTGCTTTGATATCACAGTGATAGGTGATCTTATAGAAAGCTAGTTAACTAGACTTTCTTTTCTTAAATTGCAAACAGTAATGTTTAATATTAGCAGTTAAACCAGCTGTTGCTCTTCAGCACACGAATAACTCTGTTTGTATTAGGGTCAAACTCCCATTGATTTGATCCATGGAAAAAGTAGAAAAATCCTAGAAATAAAAATAAATTGAATGATTATATTTGTCTAAGTTGTCTATAACACTGTTTTAACTAATAATGCTGGGGACAATAGCTAAGTAACATCTTCCATATGCACAGGAGAGCTCTTTTTAATTTCTGCTCTTAGAAAGGTAATAGTAATAATGACACTAATAATATATTTAATCCTTCTAAAATTTACAATGCAAATCTTCCACTTACTTGAAAGGTCATTCCACTTACCATTATGCTGGAAGACAGCATCAACTTTGTTGCCAATTCCAGGAAAATCATCTATTATCTGTCTTGGATAACCCTTTTCCATGGATTGACTGCTTTCCTCATACCTGAATGACATAACAAGATAGAATGGAACTGCAAGAACTTAAACTCTAATCCTGCAATGACTTTAGTTTAGCACATGATTAACTTTATCTACTGTGAGTAGTCCAGTTGAATTCCTTAAGTCTACTCACATTACACCAAGGGTTATGTCCACACTTACAAAAGCTAGTTCGAATTAGTTAATTCGAACTATCTAATTTGAACTAATTTTAGTTAGTTCGAATTAACTTAATTTGAACTAGCATGGCTCCACTAGAATGCTAGTTCAAACTAGCCATGTCCTTGCAGGGCACTTGCTTAGTTCGAATTAGTCAGTTGCATAAAGGTCAGTCTGCCGATTAGTTCGAACTAATATGGCCACATTTGACTCAGTTCGAATGAACGTATTGAATTAACCGTTAATTCGAACTAAGCAATCAAATTTATTAGTTTGAATTAAGGAAGCCCTTGATTCGAACTAATGAAAGCCTAGTGTAGCCAAGGCTTAAGTTACTTCGAATTAAGCTTTCTTAATTTGAACTAACTTACAAGTGTAGACATAGCCAAGGTAAACACATGCAGGAACTTGGACTAGATGATCATAGTGGACCTTTTTGACCTTAGAACGTATGAATCTATTTTTTGCAGGAGTGTGGCCTTATGTTTAATGTGGGAGCAAATTCTTTGTTGGTAACAGAGCTCCATTGAAGTGTCTGGCTGGAAGCTGAAGAGAAATGGATTCAAATTAAAAACAAGGCACAAGTTTTTAACAGCGAGGGTGATGAGCCATTGGAACAAATTACCCAGTGAAGTGGTGGATACTCCATTTTTTTGGTGTCTTTGGCTATGTCTACAATAGAAAAAGTTAGGTCGACTTTGTTAAATCGACTTAATAAGGTCGACTTTAAGTCAACTTAAAGTCGACCTTATTAAGTTGACTTAACAAAGTGGTTACCCTGAACAGGGATTTCGTAAGTCGATCTAAGTGCCCTTAAGTCAACTTAACAAAGTCGACTTAAGGGTTAATCCACGTCTACACTGTGCTTAAGTAGACCTAAGAAGTCGATTTAAGAGTTAGGTTGACCTAACTGGTGGTTCTTACTAAGTCAACTTAAGCTTTCATTAAGTCGACTTAAGAAATTCCTTAAGTCGACTTAATGAAAGCCCAGTGTGGATGGGGAATTATTGAGGTCGACTTAAGGCTACTTAAGTCAACCTAAATTCCCAGTGTAGACATACTCTTTAAGTCAAAACTGGATGACTTTCTAAAACATGTACTTTAGTTTAATAGGAGTTACTGTTCTCAATACTGGGTAAATGGATGAAATGTAATGACCTGTGTTATACAGGAGGTGAGATTAGATAATGTAATAGTCTGTCTTGGCCTGAAAAGCTGTGGATCTATGGCACTAACTTTGGCATTTAAGCTTCGTTTTTGTTTTTTTCTTGTAACCTGGTCAGTGCTGCTGGACTCAGAAGGCCTGAAGGACCGCTAATATAATGATGGATTGACTTTAGCAGATGAAAGGAGGAGTTAAATTGTTCTTTGAATGTTCAGAGACTACAAGGAGAATTCTCTGCAGAAACAAAAAGAAACTAATTTGTTTTAATTGTCATTTGATATGAAACATTTTCTGGAGGCAGCCTGTGGTTCTGAAATAATTACTGTTTGGTTACTATGTTTAAAAACTCTGTATCATAGCTTGTATGTGGGCAGGTAATGTGCGTTGGCCCTGTCACCAGGTCATTAGAATAGCAGCATAGAACTACAAGGGTTCTTTCCAGAAAGAGTAAATATGAAGGATAGGAAACCACAGATGGGTATAAATTCAGCTAATGTTGTGTGGCTGATGTGAATCATCAGACTAAGGAAATACACAATGATGATAAAGCATCTTTGACTCACACCATGCTCATTGTGGTGAGTGGCCAACTCTGCCTATTGGAACCCTTACATGACTAGCTTATTGGCTGTCTCATTTATCTGTTTCTTATCTTTCTTGTATTTGGGTGCTAAGAAGCACACCTGTGAGTTAGGTGAGCAGGTTTTAGCTTAAATGTATTGTAGATCCAATATGAGGCAGCTAAATAATGGAAAGTTACAGACAGTTTCATCCTAGCCCACAGGTTTCACGTGAGTTTGTACTTGGGATGGCTAAGCCATGCCTCCACTGCTCCTACACACCTATTTATACTAACGCTAGCTCACTGAGAGCTAGACATGAGTATGTGCACGTTATCGGGGAGATCGCACATGGAACTCTTAGTTTAGACATAGCTCTAGAGTGAGTCAATTAACTGTTATTTGAACAGAAGTTAAAGTGGGTAAAGTCCTGTTAGATCATCCAATTCATCTCCCTGCCAATGGAGAATTGCTTTGTACAGTATATTTTTTAGGGTTTTTTTTGTCTACTTTATTTGTAAAAATCCCAAGTGTTGAGGCTTCTACTATTTTCCTTGAACACTCTTGTTGTCTTGTATAGGATAAAGGAATCTACATGCAGGTTACTGTACAACAGTCCTGTTAAAGAGTTCTTTGAAAGAGAAGCAAAGGTATATTTTTCTCTCAGATCAGACGCCATTTAAACACTTTCCTTGAAAATTAAAACATATTCCTTAATAGTTTCCTGGATGTTTAAACATTTAAAAGGACAGATCTTATTTTTAAATGCACGAATGTAGATTGCATGGAAGTCAATCAGAAAGCAAAAGTTTTAGATATTGATCTTACCTCCAGTACTTGTCACCTACAAAAAAATCTGTTTTTCCTGTATTTTTATTAGAAACAGCTGCATCAATTTTCTTAACACTCCTTGGGAAACCCAACATGTTGATGTTCTTAGGATAACCAGGGAGCACCTGATACCCGCTGATAACCCAGAAATTATTGCCTGTTGACAACAACAAAAGGATTTGTAATGTTTCCCATTGGTTTCTTACAAGCTAAACATACACAAATGCATTTGCTTAGTGGAAGTTACACAAGGGCCTGCACAGTAGCAGAAGTCAGGAAATCCCATGTAAGGAAAATTAGGTGAAATTTCCTGTAATTGTTCATTCTATACCTGACTGATCTTTACACTAGGCACGTACATCAATACAACTATGTCTGAGAGGTATAACTATACCAACATGACCCTCAGTACAGACAGCGGTAGGCTGAAAGAAGAATTCTTACATCAACCTCACTACCAGCTCTTGAGGAGGTAGATTACCTACACTGATAGGAGAACCCCTCCCATTAGAGTAGGTAGCAAATACAAATGAAGTGCTACACATCCCTTGTTTTCCTCCCACATCCTCCCAAAAATTACATGTAAAAAGAAAATAAAGAAAACCATACATACTTTACCTTTGAAACATAGAATCTGGTCTTTAATATTTTCATAAACGGCTTGAATACCAGATGGCAGAGAAGGCCAGAATGTAGAAATTAATTCAAGTTCAGCTTCTGAATGACCAGGATAGACTCGCCATATGTGCCTGATTTAAATAGGGTACCATTTTAAAGTAAATAATAAAACCACAGACATTCCTGTATATTCATGAGACTGTAAACAGTGATGAGGCTTACACCCTCTTTCTTGTCAATGGAATCTAACAGTATCGTGTGTGGATTCAATTAACCAGCCAATTATTTCACCATGCGAGGAAGTAAAACACTGGCCACACAGCGAAAGAAAATTCTGTCTCTTGCTGCTGTAACAGCTGTAACAGCAACTTCTAGAAACATTTTTGCAGACTGACTAAGGTTATGTCTATACTGACGGCGGCAGATTTGCCACCATCAGCGTGCTCTTCCATGTTTGATTGAGTGGTCTGTTAAGATGTGCTCAATCGAACATGGAACCAAAGCTGTAACTCCAGATCTGTAACTGGAGTAGTACTATGCTGACTGGATGCCATTTCCAGTTGGCTTAGTGCAATGTGTAAGGGGTAGTTAGGAAGTCAGTGGGAGCTACTCAAGGTATTTTATGTACCTTGCGTATCTCCCGTCGACTGCCGCTGAAAAGCGTGACAAGTATAGACTAGGGCTAAGGATATAAAATAGGACTAGATAAGAGAATTAGATAGCTCACATGCCAGAGGCTAACACACAAAAGAACCAGCTAGAGAATTCAGCATACACAAAAAAATGGTCTAATTCTGAAATACTAACCTATGAGACGCCACTGACTGTAGGGGCTTATACAGGTCTAACTGACAACTGAATTTGGCCTAGCAAGGTATTGAGGAATATAACCTTTCCTTCGCAAATGATGATAGCAATTACTTATCTCACTGTGACTATCTGCTTGCTTATTTTGAATGAGCTTCCGTGGGAGAAAATCCCACTTCATCACAAAGTGGGATTTTCTCCTATGAAAGATAATACGATAAATACATTTATAAGTCTTTAAAAGTGCCACTAGACTCCTTGGGTTTACACTTGCAAGTTAAATTCCAAAGGGGTAGCCGTATTAGTCTATTGTAGAAAGACAACAGAGTCTTGTGGCACTTTTAAAGACTAACAGATTTATTAATCGCATGAGCTTTCGTGGGAGAAAATCCCACTTCGTCAGACGCTTTGAAGATAGGAAAGTTACAGAGTGGGAGGAAATTAAATGCAGGGGAGTGTATGACATAGCATCAGGTCAGGCTGTAACAGCAAATCAAAGTAGGTGTTAGGATTCAAAACACTGGGGAACAGCACATAGAGGAGGGGGGAGGTCAATTCACTTGATGTAATGTGAGAAAAATCCATAGTCCCTGTTTAACCCCAAG
>ML686135.1:83334-268270 GCA_007922175.1 Pelusios castaneus
TCCTACTCTTTAGGTCAACTTATCACTTAAGTCGACCTGTTAAATTGACCTAAAGCCAGTGTGGATGTCCTAAGTCGACTTAATTCCCTAAGCTGACCTAGGGCTGGGGAGAAGGGAGCTGCAGCTCCCTGGCAGAAGGTATCCATGGCTCCCCCAGGAGACAAGGGAGAAGAAGAGAGCCGCAGCTCCCTTCTCCCCGGGGGGAGCTGGGGCCCCCTGGTCCGGGGGGGGGGGGAGGGGGGAGCCACAGCTCCCTTCTGCCGGGGAGCCACAGCTCCCCTGAGCCACAACTCTCTATCGACCTAACACCTGCATGTGTGGACGCCGACAGTCGACTTAAGATTTTAGTGTAGATGCTGTAAGTCTATTTAACAAGGTTGACTTTAAGTCAAACTAGTTAAGTCAACTTAACAGAGTCTATTTAGCTTTTTTAGTGTAGACGTACCCCTTGTTTGTTTTGCTGAACGAGACTGACATAGCTACCCCTTTGGAACTTGCCTATTTTGGAATGATTCATAGATCTTTTCTGGTCCTGAGATATTTTCTGGGAAAAATAAGACAACTTTTGCCAGAGGACCTACTTCACTTCTAGTTTAAATGTAGATGAATTTGTAAATAGCTTCTTTGTTAACAGTTATACATCTCTTCTTTCCATGCATTACTAATTCTGAAATCTGTTTATCTATCATTCAGTCCAGCTATCTATGGTACTGATAACTGGGTTATGCTGTTGCATTCAGTCATTAATAAACAATATAAAAGAAATGTTCAAACAGAGGTTAATGTCATTTGAAGAGCGACTGGATTTACCTGTCTTTAAAAAACATGATTTCTCTGCGGAGCGTAGTGATAGCATCGAAAGACACCATACGGTCACAGGTGTTAGGTGATGTAGGTCTGGTTGGCTCAACTGGGGGGTTAGGTGAGGGTCCTAGGGGAAGCATTTTAAAAAGAATATACCAAGATGCATGAGGATAATCATGTATTTCACACACAGAGAGGCATTATTGAAATACAAGTACTTTAAAAATTATTTCATTTGTTTGAGAGATTTTTTTTGTTTGTTTATTTGTTTGGCTTTTTGTGAGGTTATGAATTCTACTCACCGTAAATGGCCTGAATGCCATTAATGTCATCCTGGGAGAGCGGGAATTCAGCGGGGTTGACGTAGGCATAATTTGGGAACATTAAGGCTCCACGATCATTGGAATGGGAGAGACCCAGTGCATGGCCAAACTCATGAGCAGCAACAAGAAACAAGTTGAACCCTAAAAATAAATAGGTATAAGACAGCTCAGACATATATGTGTCTACAGGCCTTCAATTGGGAAGTCCTGCATGCTACTCCACACACAAGTGTTACAGAAGATCTTCATGGTTCTGCAGCCAACATAGCATATACCTAAATCCACTAGTGCTGGAATATAGTTTGAGACATGTTATATAACCAAGGTGGTGTTCTTCCAGAGTCAAGAGGGGAGTGGCTATTTGGCTTTTTCCTTTTGTCTCTGTTATCTCTTGAAACTAGATGAGTTGAGTGAGTAATTAGCTGGAGGTGAGCGTGGGAGCAGTTTTGAGGAATTGCCAGGAAAGGCTTTCCAATTTACCTACCCCTCACTGTATGATGATTCAGACCTAGTAATAGCAGGAGGGCTGAAACAAGAGGAATGCTTATATTCATACCTGAGGCACAGAATTGTTGTTCTTGTGGGACTCTCTTCTCTGCACACAAGGTACACATAGTTTGGGCAGGGAATATCCAAAGAAAAATATAGTGTTGGATGATTTTGCTTTTATAAATAGATTTATTCTAGGTTAATGATTTATTTAAAATTACTCCCAAAACACAGCAGACAAAGGTGGCTCAGCTTCCACTCTGATTTAATCTGTCAGCTCAACAAAGAGGAAAAAAATAAATTTCTTCTAACAATTACCTAGATACTTACAGTTATCCACATAGTATCTGAGTGCCTCAAAGACATTAAGGCTATGTCTACACTTGCTAAAATTAGTTCGAATTAGTTAGTTAGCTTAATTCGAACTAGCAAATCTTAGTTTGAATTAGCAATCCCCATTCATTTCAATGGCTGGTTAGTTTGAACTAAGAAATTAGTTCGAATTAACATGGCCACATTGGTTAATTAGAACTAGTTAGTTCGAATTAACCCTTTAGTTCGAATACCCTATTCAAATTTATTAGTTCGAATTAAGGAAGCCCTTAATTCGAACTAACCAAAGCCTCGTGTTGCCATGGCTTTAGTTAGTTTGAATTAAGCCTCCTTAATTCGAACTAATTTGCCAGTGTAGACATAGCCTAAGGGATTAATTTCACAAGCCCCTTGTGTCGCAAGGAAGAATTATTATTTGTCCTTGGCAAATGAAGAACTAAGGTACAGAGATGTCAGGTGACTTGCCCAAGATCACAAGTCTGTGGTTGAATAATGAACTGAATCTGGATCACTTGAGCATATCTGGATGGAAAAGAATAATTCTATTTTGCAAAAAAATTTGAGGTTTCAGCATTTTTTTCTGTTCCATTGAGGAATGAAACTAAAACTTTTAAAAACTTTTCATTGGGGTGAATGGAGAAAAAGAGAAGGGGGGAGAGAGAGAGCAAGAGCACAACCCTTGAATATTCAATAGGTCAGTGGTTTAGGCACTCATGATAGACATGAGACCTGGATTCAACTCCCTGCTCCGGAACATAAGAAAAGGACTAGGATATTGTATTGGAATCAGGGGATTAATGTGAGTTCCCCCAGAAAATTCTGGGAGTTTGACCTCTCTCACAATTTCCCATGGCTCCCCAGGAGTTCCTAAAGGCTTTTTGAAATATCACTACTTAAGGGAGTTGTGCTAGAATCTGAATGTGCTATAGGTACTGTGGAAATGTACTAAGGCTCTAGTGTGGACATGGGGCAAAACTGCAATGGCCCTGTTGCTACAGCATTACAGGGACATACTGTACCATTGGTTTTAGACAGTGCTTTCCCATTTGGTTACCACTGTTTCCATCCTTTAGTGTAGGCAAGGCTAAAGTTGTATCTCTGCAGTTAGTCACTGTGAATACCGCATCTAAACAAACCAGGTTGCTTAGGGGAAGTATGAACCCTTCCCCTACAATACCTTTTCAAGAAGGGTATGAAAGGAATTTGAAGATGGCCTTTAATATCCTAATTATTTTTAACATTATGCTACAATAGGGTCTTTCATGTCAGAGCATTCCTTCCTCGTAACAACATCAAGAACATATTTAGATATCATTAACATAATAGTACAAGAGACCTTCTTGACCTACCAACAGAACCTTCTGTCCAATGCTCATCTTCATCAAAGTGGACATCCCCTCCAATACCATTGCCAGGTGGAAAAGCATGGGCAAGAACACCAAGAGGTCCATCCAGATAACGAGGGCAGCGACCATGAACTAAACAGGAATTTGTTGAAAAAAGAATTAGAGATAGATATCTTCGCCGTTGGCTACTGTATAATTTCATATCACCATTAACATACAGTTATTACAGTACCTCCCGTCGCAAAAGCAATCATTATATCTGCAGTCCCTTTATGAATCCTAACGAAAGTCAGCGGTGTCACCATGCTCCACACTTTAAATGCCTTCTGGATTGCTCTGTCCACCTCAGCTTGTGTCATATCTGGAGTGTAGTTCACAATTCTGTAGGAATAAAGAAACAAATGTGTATGTTGTAATAAACACTTATGGTTTTTGTAGAGAGTTCATCCAGTCCTGACAGCACGATGAACTAGAAGATACAAAAAGAGGCCTCACCTACAGTCCTTGAATATTCAAAACTCACATTGGCTTCTGTGTGCCAGGAATGTGATAACTTGTCTTTTCACTCTCTAAGGATACGTCCACACTGGAGGCTCTGTTAAGTCGACTTAGAGAGTCCACAATGAAAACTCCAGTCGACTGCCAGCATCCACACTGGCAGGTGCTAGGTCGATGGAGGAGTGGTGCATTGTGGGTAGTTGTCCCACATTGCATCAGGGCCTGGAGGCCAATTAGGTCAACTTAAGAGCATTCCCTGTCTACACTGGCTTAAGTCGACTTAATAAGGTCAACTTAAACGTTAAGTCAACATTCAGAGGTGGTGTTATTAAGTCGACCTAAGGAAGTGCTTAAGTCAACTTCATAAGTGCCCAATGTGGACGCAGCGGTCTGTAGGTCAACTTAACCATCCTTAAGTCGATGTAAGGCTGCAGTGTGGATGTACCCTAATATTTTTATTACTATATATGATAGAACATTATCTTACCTCTTAAAGAGCAGTTCTACTTTATCAAAATGGCTGTTCAACAGATCTTTCCTTGGACATATTGAAATTCTTATCTGCTGATTTAGGGGGCAGTATTAAGTTTCCCTTGATGACAACATTTGAAATCAATAGAGCAGTAAAAAGTGTAAGTGAGGTTCAAATTTGTCCTACGGAATCTTTTCCAGAGTTTATGTTTGAGAAGTAAAGTACTCAGCTAGATTCTCTTAAGTCCAGGGTGTATTCATGGGATTGGTAGTTAGGGGGAAAAGAAAAACCCTTTTTGTTTGTGTTGACTGAGCACATTTGTTATGGGAGTTTTAAAAAAGGAAATAAATAAGAATATCCACAATATAACTTTAGAGCCAGTTTTCAGTTGAGAACCACATTTTAAACACAAGAAAACAAATTAAATAGATATTACCTGTATGTTAGTTTGTTTTTTTTCCATCCTGGGAGAATGACACCATACTGTCCAACATCAGGAACTCCACATCTAGGCTTCTGCATCATTTCCAAAGTCTCAGCATCTGGCTTTCCGGTCACTTCCAACCCAAAAAAGTCTTGCATTGTTTTTATTTTTTCAACCATGGGGCTTGTGCTCCTTCTCCATCCTAGATGCTCTGGGTCCGGTTGAAACTCATAAAATTTCTGCAGATACTCCTGCCAATAAATAAATGCATACATTCTACAAACTCTTTTTTAATTTAAAAATTTTATCTTACAACTACTATTATTTGTACATTATGTTTTTGCTGCCTCTGATTTCCATGTGCTCCAGCAGCTGATTTTCTTAGGAATCTAAGAAAGAATCTAAATAGAGACAGACAATGCATTCCATCTTTTTTTTATTCACTTGATAATTCCTACTCCTGCTGATTTTATCTGTTTTAGCAAAAAATGTGAGTAAAACAGCTGTGCAGGGAATGCTCATGAGATAAAAATGCCTTGATCAGTTCAATCATGCAAGATGCCTTAAAAACTAAAAGGAAAGATCTCAGCACATCAGATTCAGAAGATGAAGTTACCTGTACAAGCTGCATATTTCTTTCTTCATTGTCTTTTTCTGGAAGCACAGGAAAAGCATAAGAAAATGCCACATACAACAAGAGCAAAAATAGAAGGCTCTTCATTCTTATCCTCATTTTTGTTTTAGCATGAGGCTTCAGGATCTACTTTCCTTATACATATCTTTCAGACTTCCTAGTTTATATGGCTAATAGGATGTTTCATAAAGTCGGCTGTAGAATGACTCACAGTTTATCATGCTCTAATTGGCAACAGATATCATATAACACAATAAGCAGTGACACAATACAAGTTAACTAAAACCAGCTGATTTTGCAATCATTAGAAGACAGCAAAACTGAAGGCGATTGGGAAATTTTTGGTTACGTTGAAATGGAATTGTTTTACTGGAATGTACCAGTTTGGAGTCTATTTGCAAAGAGAGAAATCCCTTTCTCCCTCCTGAATAACCTAATGCTTAGGGCATTTACTTTGCCTGTAGGAAATCCAGGGTCAAGTCTCTCATTTGCTTGATTTAAACCAGGAATTTGAACCTGGGTATCTCAATTCCAAGATGAGTGTTTCTACCACTGTGCTATTTGCTATTCTAGGACGAAGCTCAATTTGCCCTGTTGAAGCTGTTCCACTTCATATAAATAATTAAATATTTATTGGATCAGGATTTAAACATCCACACAGCTAACACTCTCACCCAAAGTCTTGTTATCTCATGCCTTGATGATTGCAACATCCTGCTTCTGGGCCTCACCAAATGTAATCTTGTCCTGCTCATATCCATTTAGAATGCTGCTACAGAGATCATTTTCCTAGCCCATTAGTTTGACCATGTCAGCCCTCTCTTTGAATCCTTCCACTCACTCCCCTTTCTCTCTCTCACATCAAACAGAAGCTATTTGTCTTCACGTTCAAGGTGCTTCACAGTCAATCCTTACCCTACCTATCAACCATCTGAATCAGTTTCCCAGACCTGAAGAAGAGCTCTGAATAAGCTTGAAAGCTTGTTTCTCTGACCAACAGAAGCTGGTTCAATAAAAGATATTAGCTAACCCACCTTGTCTCTCTACCTATCATCTTTCTTTTGTTATTGTGCTGCTGATAGGCCCACCTATGAGAAGCCCATTATATCAGCCTCCCTTGCCCACATACAATGCCCACCTATCATAGTGTCTAGGGCTATGTCTACACTGGCAATTTAAGTTGACTTAAGGAGGCTTAAGTCTACTTAAATTAAGCCACGTCCACACTAGGCTTTCATTAAGTTGACTTAAGAAATTCCTTAAGTCGACTTAATGAAAGCTTAAGTCGACTTTATAACTACCACTCATTAGATTGACTTAACCCTAAAGTTGACTCCTTAAATCGACTTAAGGACAGTGTGTTCGTGGAGTAACCCTTAAGTCGACTTAAGGGTGGTTAGGTCGATTTAACAAAATGGACTAAGTCGACTTAAAGTTAAGTCAACTTAGTCCACTTTGTTAAGTCAACTTTAATAAGGTCAACCTAACTTTTCCTAGTGTAGACATAGCCTAGGAGCCCTGGCCATGGACCTATTGTGTTAGGTGCTGTCCCAACACAGAACAGAAAGTCAACCCCTGCCACAAGGAGCTTACAATCTAAGTATAAGACAGGAGTCAACAGATGACTACAGAGATACAGATGGGAGAGTACATAGAAACAATGAGATAACATTGCTCAGCACCATAGGTTTTGGCTCATGTGAGTAGTCTGTTTATCTGTCTATCGATGTCATTTAATCAAAATGCTTTCATATCTTATTTTAACCACATTAACCACAGGACAGTAATCTCTCAGTAGTTTATAACAGAGGAAGTTGCAGGGATCACAGAAGCTGTAACAAATGAGAATGCCTGAATCTGTAAGGGGCTTGAATATCTCACAGTCCTTGTTGTCAGTGGGTGCAGAGGGTGCTCTACACTTCTCTGGAGCTGCAGAGCCTCAGACAGGATAGGGCTCATCATCTGCCAAATAACTAATGACACATATCCTTCATGTCTGGTTGAACCTTTCTGAAGAAATATTTGTTTTCATGTTTGTTGCTTTACTGTCTTTTTCAGCCAAAATCTGAAGAAGTCAGTGGATAGATGGACACAATCCCAGTTTCACTGCAGAACATTGGTTGTTGATCAGTTTTTATTGTTGCTTACCTGCCATGTGAAAACCTGCCCTATTATTATTAATTGGTATTGTAATAGCATCTAAAAACCCAAGTTCAGAGTGGGGGTCTGTCATGCTAGGTTAGCAACATCCAACTTGAGGCCTTTAAATCTCTGAACTGTGGCCCTTGAAGATAACTACATTCACAAGAAAAAGTGTATTTGACTATTGACTGAGGTTGTGTTTCTTCTGCTGTGCTTTCTATTTAGAAGTTAAAGGGTTTATTAGATCAATATATTTTAAGATCAGAGGGGACCTTTGTGACTATCTAGTCTGACTTCCTGCAGAACACAGGCCATAGAATTTCAACCAGTGATTCTGGCACCAAGCACATAACTTCTGGTTAAGCTAGAGCCTCTCTTTTATAAAAGCATTCAAAACTGAGTTACTGTCAAGGTTTGGATTAGTATGGGAGCTACAAGGCCACTTTCTCCCCTGTAGCATTAGGATCAGCTCTGGTATGGAGCTGAATGGAGAGAAGAGTGGCCCTTGGTGATGGAAAGTCAGGTTAGGGAACACTTAATGAAATTGGATGTGCACAAGTCCATGGGGCCGGATGAACTGCATCCGAGGGTGCTTAGGGAGTTGGGGGAAGTGATTGCAGAGCCGCTGGCCATTATCTTTGAGAACTCATGGCGAACGGGGGTGGTCCCAGAGGACTGGAAAAAGGCAAATATAGTACCTATCTTTAAGAAAGGGAAAAAGGAGGATCCAGGGAACTACAGACCGGTCAGCCTCACCTCAATCCCTGGGAAAATCATGGAGCAGGTCCTAAAGGAATCCATCCTGAAACACTTGGAGGAAAATAGAGTGATCAGGAACAGTCAACATGGATTCACCAAGGGCAAATTGTGCCTGACCAACCTGATTTCTTTCTATGATGAGATGACTGGATTTGTGGATGCGGGAAGAGCCGTTGACGTGGTATACCTTGACTTTAGCAAGGCTTTTGGTACGGTTTCCAGCATTCTCATCGGCAAGTTAAGGAAGTATGGGTTGAACGAGTGGACCGTAAGGTGGATCGAAAACTGGTTAGATCAACGGGCTCAGCGGGTAGGAATCAATGGCTCGATGTCTGGTTGACAACCGGTAACGAGTGGAGTGCCCCAGGGGTCGGTCCTGGGGCCGGTTCTATTCAACATCTTCATTAATGATCTTGATGATGGAATAGACTGCGTGCTTAGTAAGTTTGCGGATGACACCAAGTTGGGGGGAATGGTAGATACTCTGGAGGGCAGGGACAGGATCCAGAGAGACTTGGACAAATTGGAACAGTGGGCCGAAAGAAACCTCATGAGGTTCAACAAAGACAAGTGCAAAGTCCTGCACTTAGGACGGAAAAATCCCATGCACTGCTACAGGCTGGGGACCGATCGGCTAAGTAGCAGCGCTGTAGAAAAGGACCTGGGGGTTATGGTGGATGGGAAGATGAATATGAGCCAACAGTGTTCCCTTGTTGCCAAAAAGGCCAATGGCATATTAGGCTGCATCAGTAGGAGTATTGCCAGCAGATCGAGGGATGTGATAATTCCCCTCTATTCGACACTGGTCAGGCTGCATCTGGAATACTGTGTCCAGTTTTGGGCTCCCCACTACAGAAAGGATGTGGACAAATTAGAAAGAGTCCAGTGGAAGGCAACAAAAATGATTAGGGGGCTGGGGCACATGACTTATGAGGAGACACTGAAGGAACTAGGCTTATTTAGTCTACAGAAGAGAAGACTGAGGGGAGATTTGATAGCAACCTTCAACTACTTGAAGGGTTGCTCCAAAGAGGAGGGAGCTAGGCTGTTCTCGAGGGTAACAGAGGACAGAACAAGGAGCAATGGTTTCAAATTACAGCTGGGGAGGTCAAGGTTGGATATTAGGAAAAACTTTCTCACTAGGAGGGTGGTGAAGCATTGGAATGGGCTATCTAGGGAGGTGGTAGAATCTCCATCTTTGGAGATTTTTAAGGCTCGGTTAGACAAAACCCTGGCTGGGGTGATTTAGGGGGAGTGGTCCTGCTTTTTAGCAGGGGGTTGGACTAGATGACCTTGTGAGGTCCCTTCCAACCCTATTATTCTATGATTCTATGAGATGAGACTGATTGGAGCAATCACTGTCTCCTCTCTACTGTGGTTGTTCATCAGCTCCTCCACTGGTTGTCTGTTGCATGGCAGGGAAGGTAAGGCAAAGTATCTCTGGCTATCCCATAGCCTGTTTTCTGGCCATTCTGTGGAGCCCCACAAGTAGCAGGATAGGAGCTAAACTGGCTCTCTATGACAATAGTTTTCAAATTTTTTCTTGGGACTCAGTTGAAAAAAATCATTTAAGCCCGTGACCCAACAATTACATCTTTGAACAATGCATTACATTGTTGCTGCATTTTGGCAGCAGCGGGTGCCACGACGTATGCCTGAGGGTCTGCGACCCAGTACCGGGTCCCTACCCTAAGTTTGAAAACCACTGCTCCATGGGTGCGTCCACATTAGTAAATTAAGTTGACTTAAGCATGCTTAAGTCGACTTAATTTACTCTGTGTCCACACTGGCGTTTCCTTAAGTCAACTTAAGCTGCTGCTTTTTGCTGGGATCCACGGGGGTCCTGGAGAGAAGGGATCCACCGGCTCCTTTTTTGCCGGGACCTGTGTTCGGGTCCCAGCTAGGAGGGAGCCCCGCTCTTCCTCCTAGCCGGGACCGTGCTCCAGCTGGCGGGAAGCCTCCGGGGGCTTCCCGGCAGCTGGAGCGCGGTTCCAACCAGAAGGGAGCCGCAGGGCTTCATTGTGGCCCGGACCGCTGGGGTCCTGGCAGAAAGAAGGCCGCGCTCCCTTCTAGCTGTACCCTTGCTGTCCCAGCAAGAAGGAAGTGGCGACTTCCTGAGCAGTCCTGACCAGAAGGGAGCCAAGTGGTCAGGGCAGAAGGGAGCTCTGAAATCCTTATTCCACTGAAATCAGTGGAAATATTGTCATTGATGTTAGTGAGGCCCTCATTTGATCTCTGGCCATCATTACCAGCAGTTCTTTTTGGTATGAAGTGGTGGCCAAAAAATTCGATAAAACCTTAAAGGTGCATAAAAACAAGATGGAAAGTAATATGGAAACATTTAGTAGAAGTTTAATCATTAAGTATGTACTTGGGCTAATATCTGATATGTGTATTTGAAATCCAGAAAGTAAGGCCATGTCTACACTGGGGGCACCATCTAAAGTTGATGTTAATACATCAACATAATAAAACTGGAGGAGAGTGTCCGCAGGACACTCTTGCTCCGGCTCATTCGGTGGCTTGGCAGCCCCCACTGTGCTGCCGCTGCCCCCCCAGCCCCAATGTACGTAAGACAGCCCCCAGCCAGGGCTGCCACTGGACCCCACAGCCAGGCTCGGCAGCCCCGGCCGGACCCGAGCCAGCAGCCCCAGACCCAGGGCTGCAGGAGCTGGCAAGAACTTCCAGCGTCTGAGCCCCGTTGCAGGGCTGTGTGGTCCAGCGGCAGCCCCAGCTGCCGAGCCCTGCTGTGGGGCTGCAGGCTCTGGTGGCAGCCCCAGTCGCAGAGCTTTGGTAGCTGGCGGCAGCCTAGCCGGGGGCTTCCGAGCCAGCAGCCCCAACCGCGAGGCTGCCGAGCACTCCAATGGGGGACTGCCAGGCTAGGGGCAGCCCCAACCGCGAGGCTGCCGAGCACTCCAATGGGGGACTGCCAGGCTAGGGGGCAGGAGTGGGACACCAGTGTCTACATTAGAGTTAACCCTACGCCTCCTGGAGGGGTGGATTTATAAAGTCGAATTCTAAGGCAGTTTAATTCGACCTTCCATCCCCGTTAGTGTAAACAGAGGCTGTACAGGGTCGAAGTAAGCAGCGTTAGATCGACCTAACCCCTCAGTGTAGACCAGGCCTGAGGCAATTTTTAACTGATTTGATACTTTATTAAGCAAGTAACAATTTAAATTTCTAAGCTTTTAAAGTAACTTTTGGTTTAACTGTTACTGGCATTTTTATGACATTTGCTGATTTGTAAATTGCTGAAGATCTCTATTAAGGATCTATAGTTAGACCTAAATAAACTACTCAGGACAGCAGAGAAATAGGATTAAAGTAAGTTTTCCTCCTTGTGTCAAAGGGCTTTGATTTATTGCAGTTTGATTTTTTTTTTTACTTTTTAGTGTTTTAAATCCTGTTAAATTAATTCATTAACATTTTACATATTTGCATATAACCATAATTGTGTTGATTTCTGCAATTTTTTTTATCTTTAAATTCTATTTTTATTAATTAAAACATGTAAATTCACAAGAATTCTTTTAATGTGAGATTCAACAAATCCTTGAAAAACAAACTAAGATACCTGAGTAAATAAAATTACTTAACCAATATGTGTTTTATTCACTTAGCAGTACTGTTCTCATAGGAAAAAGAACATCTATATTTAACAATACATTTTAAAAAATTATAACCTTCATGATTCAGGACATATGGCAGTCCTTAGCTGTGTGAAGTTAGGAAGAAATTAATCCTGTGATCTATTTATTCCATAAATGAGACAGAGTACCAGAGTACATGAATCACTATTTTGATTTGGTATGATAATTCCTACATGTCTTAAGTTTATAAGTAGAACTGGTAGAACACTGCAAATACTGAGAGTGTTCCTTCTAATGCTGAATGGCTGTTCATTTTCACTAGGGCTGGTCAAAAACTTCCATCTAAACTATTTTTCAGTAGAAAACTGGGCTTTCAATTACATAAAAAATTTATGGAAAGTGATTTTTCACAGAAAGTGGCTTTTAGCTACAATTTTTTTCAACAAAAAATAGAGAAAGTTGTACTGAGAAAAGCCCTTGTTTTCCATTCAGCTCTAATTTCAACCTTTTGTTATTTATTGTTTGGTAACATTCATGTGAAAGGGTTTGAGCGTTATTCAGGAGGAGAGGCTATTATTTGTGCAAATACTCATACCACATGCAAAGAAAAGGATGCATGTGTGAACAAGAATATTAACTATTTATTCATCATTTGTTTTTCATTATTCTCCCATTTGAGAAATTGCATATGCATATTTTGAGAGGCAACTATACTCATAGAAATATCATTTGCAGACCAGTGTTGTAGAATTCAGCTCTAGCTTTGCCTGAAATAGCCATTTTCATGGTTTTTCTATGCTATGGCATCTTCATCTTCTGCTGCTCTATGTCTCACCTGTTCTCACATATCAGCAATATCTTCTGCACTCCAACTGAATCAAGTTTAAACAACTTGTCCTCCCTTTCATGGCTCTGACAAACTCTATTCATCTCGCCCTTCTTAATACTAAAATGAATGGAGTGTTTGAACATTAACATCTGCTTTGATTTGCTGTTACAGCATGACCTGATTCGATGTCATACATTTCCCTGCATTTAATTTCCTCCCATTCTGTAAGTTCCCCATCTTCAAAGCATCTGATGAAGTGGGATTTTCTCCCACGAAAGCTCATGAGATAAATAAATTTGCTAGTCTTTAAAAGTGCTACAGGACTCTGTTTGTTTTGTGGAATATATGAAATGTCAGAGAAGCAGACTCAACAGCTGGCCATGGAGAGAAATTTGTGGGTAAGATGGACTGGGAAAGGGAGATATTTGAGCATGAGTAGTGGATTGATAGGAAGGGGAATATATTGGCTTAACTAACCATAGAAATTTACCAATGGGCCAAGGATAGTCATGCAGCATTGAGCTCTGTGGCTCCTCCATTCTCTGTTTTTGAGATGGAGAAAGATTTTTGAGCCCCTAAGTCTCCATGTAATTTCCTTGTGCACAACCCATTTATTCAGCCTGTCCTAGGAGCAGAGTTTAGTTCTGGAGCAATAGCAAAGACCAGAAGACACAGGAAGTAGTAGGATAAATGTAAAATAGTTTATTCATAATTGAAAGTCCGGTCTATAATAATACAATAAATTATTACATTATGTAGTTATTCAGACAGAACTCCTAGTGGATCAGGCCCAAGAAAAATAAAATATTTTATTTTTAACATCTGTTAAAAGTTAAATAATACTGCATATAAAACAATTGTAACATAAAGGAAGAAAGTCAATGGAATTCATCAACAATTGAACCAGCTGTTGCTTCTCATGACACTGACAACTCTCTTGAGGTTCAGATCAAACTGGTATTGTCTATTTCCTCGGAAGAAATAGATGTATCCTAGAAATAAAAATAAATTAAATGTTTCTATTTCATAGGTGAAATGTCTGACAATAAATACTTCTATAAAGCAAAATGCATTATTGTTAGTATCTACCTACTCATTTGTTTCAATTTCTGATCTTAGTACAGGAAATATGAATAATGATTGTGTTTTTAAGGATTTCTTCAACCTAGAGAAGCATAAATATTCTAATATAATAAACTGTTCTTAAAGATTTCTTTTACTTACTTCCATACTGGAAAACAGCGTCAATGTTTTTGTTAATTCCTGGGAAATCATTTATTATGTTCTTTGGGTAACCTTGATCCATGGACTGCCTGTTTTCATCGTATCTGAATACAAGAAATATATTTTTAAATGTTATTTTTACCATATTTATGAAGTCCAAAACAAACCCCCTAACACATAAATTAGACTATTCTTCACAGCAAATCTGGGAGGAATGAGCTAACCCAGGGGTAGGCAACCCCCGGCACACTATTTGGAGCGGCACTCAGCATCCTCTGTGGGGCCACAGAAATTGCCACTTCTGCCACCAAGACACTCCAAGTGGCTTCTTTCTGGGGCAGCTGCAGTGTGGAGGCCCCTGCCATGCCCCAGGCATACTGTGTAAAGAAGCTGCCCAGAGCGGCTCCTCTCTGTGGTGTGCCGCCATCAAAATGAGTCACTCCAGTCAACTTCTTTCCATGGTATATCTGGGGATAGGGGTCCCCAGGCACACTGCCAAGAGGAGCCACTCCAGGTGGCTTCTTTCCACATGTGCACCATTGGCACCACCTGAGGGTCGAGGAGTACGGGCCGACACAGAGGTTGGGAAAGGTTCCTAATCCCTGAGCTAACCCAACTGAACACTTTAGAATCCCAGCTATTAGGTTTTCAGGTTTGTGTGAGTATGAAAGTCTAGAGGCAGAAATCCTGGTCCCATTGAACTCAATGATAAAAGTCCCAGGGAGCTTTCATCTCAACGATGTATGTGTGCACATGTATAGGAGTTTTGACTGAATGGGTAAGGAAAGGTGGGAACTGCATGTCTGATAAAGCTAAACTAGAGATTTTTGACTGAGCTGGTGAGCTTACTAGACGTCTTGCAAGACTGCACCAAATGAATATAGCTCTTTTTGCCTATATACAGCTTTGGCCATCATATCCTAGCCAATCAGCACTTCTTGGAAAAGTGAGGCACCAGTCCTCGGAAGCAGAAGGCCGGTACATGTAACTCTGAAACCAGACTTGTGTTAGTGTCAGCTACTTAGCTGGTATATTATTTATTAAGCACAATTCATATGTATCTTTGAGAAATTTATTATTATATCGTATAGGGGCAGCAAGAGCCTCTTCCCAGGAGGGGAGCTGAGGTGGGTCGGACAGAAAATTGGAAGGGGGAGTTATGCTTTATTCAGAAAATTATTCAGTTTTGTGGATCCCAATTTGGTTTAATCCCTATCACACTTTATGTTTCCATATTACTTCTCCAAGCCTGAAGAGAGAAATATACCTTAAGTCCATGGAACATTAAATCTTACCTCCAATACTTGTTACCCACAAAGAAGTATGTTTTCCCTGAATTCTCGTCACTGAAAGTTGCATCAATTTTCTTAACATTTTTTGGGAAGCCAAAGTCATAGATGCTTTTTGGTTGGTTATATACTAAGTCATATCCACTGAGGACCCAATATTGGTTCCCTGCAAAGAAAAATAGAATTAAATGTTTAACCAGCAGCTTCTGCTAATACTAAAAAACATCTGATCATAGCTTCTGGCTTAGTACTTCCATTACGATGATGATAATGAAGCAACTTAATTTTCAACAGACATGTATAGCTGAGTAGTGATTCTGAGATCTCATTCTCCCCTTTGCTTTCAATAGATTAAGGAATGGCACTGATCTTCGTATTTTAAACATAGCATAAAGCCCAGAGAGATGCCCTTCATGCTCATGAGTAAGACCTTGGAACAATGAGACCAAGAAGACCCCTTTCCATACACTTATATGCTTTATACAGTTTGGGAGAAGACTTCTTGAATTCTACAAATTGTTAAATAATCCACCAAGAGCTATTTACTGGGATAAAGGAGCCTGACAAGACTTGAGACATATTCAGATACTTTGATGATGGAGACATATACATATTTTGATTACTAATATTTACATACAAAAATAAATAAGTGCACGTCTTATCTAAATGTTCAAGTGAACTTATGTCTTTAATCCTGTCCTCTTTTCTGTCTCACTCTCCCCACTTAAATGAGTAGTTACTAGAGCTGATTGAACTATTTCAGACAGATGGCTATTTTAATCAGCAAATTTTTTTTCACAAACAAGTGTCAGCATAATATACATTGGGGGGAGGTTGAGGAAAAATTTGTATCCCTTTTGATATTCTTGACAAAATTAATAATAAAAATATTATTGAAATGCTCCTTAAATTTTTTCTTACCCCAAGTGGTCTCTATTGAACACTTTCAAGGGAAAGCATTTTCAATTATTTTTTCACAAAAAGTAGGTTTTCATTCTTTGACCACTTGTAGTAATTACTCTCAACAGTCTTTGCCTAGATTCTAAGATCTCTGGAACAGAAGTCTTTTGTTCTCTGTGTTCGGTAAGGTGCCTAGCAGATCTTTGGATGTGGCATCAGTAATAATCAATACTCTTTTGAATGTTTTTTAAAACAGCTGTTAGTTCTTTATCTTAATACTGAGAACTAGTATATTAATTTCAGGCTGCTAGTGATCTAGTTCACAACTCCTTTTGAATTTAGCCACAGTATTAATAGCTATATGTTACTTTTTCCCTGGTAAAACTAGATTTGAAGGAAAAGCAAAGCCATTTTCATATCTTGTTTTTTAGAACATTTATATTAAATAGATAGGCAACCTTTAATTCCACTATGCATGTGTTTTGGGAGCTTTTGTAATTTGAACATGTGAGTTGTTTCATGGAAGAACCAGGTTCAGTTTCCATTCTGTGGAGCAAAGGATTTCCAGTAAATTCATATATCAGAAGAACTAAAGAATTTCAAATGCCAATACCTTTAAAAAGAAAAACTTGATCCTTTTCAACATTTTCATAGGCAGCTTGAATTCCAGAGGGCAGATTTGGCCAGAATAAAGAAATGAAATTGAGTTCAACCTCTGTCATCTGAGGATGCTTCCGCCAGAAATACCTGATTGAAATAAACTTTGCATATTAAAATGTGTTACTGTACCTGCCATAAATGTAATTTTGTCATGCCTGAAAAAAATGTTAGGTAAAGCTAGGCACCCAGCATCAGAGAGTCTGGGCCACATTTTGTATGAATACATGGTGACTCCATGTTTTTAGTGCTTTTTGTTGTAAGCACTACTTTTCAAAGCGACTCTTTCCCTTCATGTCCTGTGGAAATAACATTTTCTGAAATATTGTTTCCTTTTAAGTACTGAAGTTCAAAGAACTAAATCAAGTTAGTTGTTCTTACCTCTTCTTGAAGAACAACAGTTCTCCACGCAGGGTAGTAATGGCATCGAAACTCAATTTGTAGTCACAAGTTTCTGGCGTTGTGGGTCCGGTTGGTTTAACAGGGTTATCTGATTGTCCTAGATGAAGATTAAAGAAAAATTGAGATTATATAATATGGAGAAATACAGCTGAAAACCAATGTTATGAAGGACTTGGACACACAAAATCTTTTTATGAAAAATTGGGGGAGTGGTGTTGGATTCATTAATCAGGGTTCTGCCAAGTAATTTTAAGTCTGTAGAGCTCCTAAACTCAGTACAGGCAGGGCTCAACTCTTACAAACAACTGAAGTCTGCAAGAATGGGCATGCTGAGGAACTGACTTCAATGAAACTCCTCTCTGAGACATTGCCTACCTCCAGTTAACAGGAGTTCAGCAAAACAGGATTGCTTTGTGCAGCAACACTAGTACTACAGGAGTGCTGGTAAAATACAGCTTCCTAAGCCTTGTCTGGGCCCAAGGGGTGCATCTACACTGGCAAGTTAGGTCGACTTAAGGACTCTCAAGTCGACCTAAACAAATCCGTGTCCACACTGGGCTTTTCTTAAGTCGACTTAAGCATTTCCTTAAGTTGACTTAAAGAAGGCTTAAGTCAACTTAATAACACCACCTTTTAGGTCGACTTAAGGCTTAAATTGACTCCTTAAATCAACTTGAGGGCCGTGTAGACGGGGATTAATGCTAAATCGACTTTATTATGTCGACTTAAAGCCAATATAACATCTATCTCTGCTGTTAAGTCCACTTAACAAAGTTGACTTAACAGAGTCGACTTACCTTTGTAAGTTTAGACATAGCCAAGGTGAGGGTATATTTCTTAACATATACATTTATTATGGATTAAACCAGGGGTTCCAAACATGTAGCCCTTGAATCTCTTCCATCTCGCCTGTGACTGCACTCCGCAGGACCACATTCTCCCTAACAGAGCATACCCAGCCCTCTGCAATGCCACAAGCCTGTCAGGTCTCATGACATCACGGAGCACTAGATGTGTGAGACTGTGCTTTACGAGACCACACTCTCTCTCTAACAGAAAGAGAGGGAGAGGTATCGTGGAGTGTGTTTTTGCACACACAGCACTCTGTATTGGTGTGAAAGTGCTGTAGTATTTCAATTTATGGTATGTACGGCCCACTTGAAATACATTCAAGTAAAATCTGATCCACCATAGCAAATGAGTTTGATACGCCTGGATTAAATAGTGTTCTGCCTAAAAGTGAAATTAACCCTGCATATGATTAGATGTATATTTTTCTTACCATAGATTGCTTCAATGCCATTAATGTCATCCTGAGGAAGGTGGAATTCCTTAGGGTCCATGTAGGAATAGGTGGGGTACATCAGGGCTCCAGGATCAGTTGAGTGAGACAGACCCAATGAGTGGCCAAGTTCATGGGCAGCGACAAAGAACAAGTTGTATCCTGAGGAATTAAAAAACACCCTGTATAGTTAAAATAGGTGACGTGTGCTTGAATCTTTAGTACAGCTGTCTAAGTCAGAAATACCTTTCATGCCAGCACAACGCACATTAACAATGCTTTCAATAATTCTGTAAACTTTATAATATCAAGAAATGTAATTTGAGAAGAATTTTTAAACAGCTATATAGACCAATCAGGCACCAGTTACTGCTTCCATTGTTCTTATTGTATTCCCCCTTCAAAAAAGCCCCAATTTTCCTTCTTAGACTAGTGTAAATTAGGAATAATTCCACTGAAATAAATAGAGTTTGACTGACTTCAATAAAATTATTCCCTATGTACATGAAAGTATATGAGAGGAGAATTGTAGTGCTCAAAGACCCCAGGCAGCATCAGACTCCATTGTGTTAGCCTTCTACATATAAAGACACAGTCCCTGCCTTGGAGAATTTGTGACATACTCATAATGAATTTGTTTCCTTGCTCCAAAGGAAAAAAGTAACTTTTCTAAGCACCACAATTTCTTTACTTTAACCCATCATAAAACATAAAACAACCCAATATGAACCTCAGCAAAACATATCATCCTAGAAAACTGTTTCCCTCAAATACATTTTTTGAAGAAACTAGGGAGAAAAAAGCCAGTCAGTGAGGCCAGTCCTGCTACGCTTATTCGCCCAGAGTAATATCTGAAATCAAAGGGACAGCTCTTGGAGTAAAGTAAAGTTTAGGTCCATGAAAGGAATTTATGTGCCTAACTCCCACTTTAGGCATCTCAATCCAAAATTTTGGTGTCACTGAGATCTTCAGAATCACTGTTCAGCTGACACTTAACTCTGTAGGCACCAAAGTTCCCTCAGCACCTAAATTTTCACTGTGCCAGTTCCCTACGTTTATGCCTCTGGGCATTCATGCTGGTGCCCAAACACATCTAAGCCCAAGCATGATCCTTAAACCAGGTGAAGTTAGCTGTTCCTCCACCTATCTAGCCTGTCGGAGTCAACCCAGTAGCTATGCTCAGAGCATGTCTCACACCACACAAAATGGGCAGGGAGAAGGCAAGGGGCAGTTGCTTCCTATAGAAGTTTTGGCACTATGATTGGGGCACTCACTCAGGAGCTGGAAGATTCTGATTCAAACCCCTTTCCTGATGAGAAGGAATTTGAACATGAGCTTCCAATCTCTGTGATAAGTATCTGAACCACTGGGCTGTACAGTCACTCTCTCTCATTCTTGTCCAGTTAATATTTAATTATTTATACACCATGGAATAGCTTCAACAAGAGAGGCTGAAAGAGATTCACATCAAAATATCTTTTGTGGATCTGAGCCTAAGGAACAGAGTCAAAGATTGCACAATCTGATCCTGTATAAACAAGTGTGGTAATGATTAATGAAACACTTACCATTTGAGCCTTTTGTCCAAGATTCAGCCTCATCAAAGTGGACATCTCCACCAAGGCCATTGCCAGGCTGAAAGGCATGAGCCAGGTATCCATTGGGTCCATCAAAGGGTGAATTGTCTTTATGATCTTTTTTTTTAAAAAAAAAAGATAAATAACTAAATTCTTATTGCCAAGCATTTCTCTTATTGACGATGGCTAATGTTTGTATTAGTAGAACATTCTTACCTCCAATTTCAAAAGACATCATTATATCTGCACTGCCATCATAGATCCTTTTGAATGTCAGTGGTGATACATCACTCCAAACTTTCAATGCGTTTTGGATTGCTTGGTCCACATCTGCTGGATGCATATCTGGTGTATAGTTCACAATCCTTTAAAATAAACCATAAAGTAATGTATACATTTTTGTACCCACACTTGTAGTTTATGTAGAATGTATTGTTTTAAGCCAAATACTTCAAATTTGGTGCCTGAAAAGTTAGACACCTTAAAACCACATTTTGGCAGTTAATTAAATTACTTGATTTTCAAATTCTGAGCATTTACAACACCTATAGACTTTAAATGTGGTTGAGTCTTCCCATTAAAAATGAAAACACTTATTAAGGTACCTAAATAAGGAATTTAGTGTCTATCAAGACTTAGGTGCCTAAATAAATTCATGAGTTAAGTCCATCAATGGCTATTAGCCAGGATGGGCAAGGTTATGAAACTGTGCTCTGAAGTGTCCTTAGCCTCCATTTGCCAGAAGCTGGGAATGGACAATCGGGTTGGATCATTTGATTATTACCTGTTCTGTTCATGCTTTCTGGAGCACCTGGCATTGGCAATTGTCAGAAGACAGGATACTGGACTTGATGGATCATTGCTTTGACCCTATATGACCTTTTTTTTTATGTTCTTATGAAATAAGTGCCTAACTATGGACCATTCAGCAAACACATTTGAAAATTTTGTCCTTTACTCTTTTGCTCAATAAATTCTTTAGAGAAGAGTTACCTGTATGTCAGATTCTTTCTTTCCCATTTTGGAGTCCCAGGAGTGAGGACATACTGACCAACATCAGGTATACCACACCTGGGCTTCTTCATCACCTCCAAAGTGTCAACATCTGGTTGCCCAGTCACTTTCAGCCCAAAAAATTTCTGCATTTCCTTGAGTTTTTCTGTTAGCGGGTTAATGTTTTTTATCTTTAAGTGAGGCTGCATGTCTGTTTCAAGATTGTAGAAATTTTTCAGATAATTCTGCAGATAAAAAATAGAAAAGCATTTTGGGTCACTTGTGTTCATTAAGTGATGCAAAACAGTCTAAACAGCAACAGAATCATACCCCAAAGGGGTAGCCGTGTTAGTCTATTGTAGAAAGACAACAGAGTCTTGTGGCACTTTTAAAGACTAACAGAATCATACCCGTGTGCCTATGGCCTATGTTTTCCAGGAGCTAAGAGTTCATTTTCTGCAAGGACTTGTTAAACAATAGGTGCTGGTATAGTATCATTTTCCTCTTGACCTCTAGGTCTCCTGTTTTACAATGAAAGCTTTTGCAAATTGTACCTTTAAAAATATAAAATTTATTCCTCGCTGTTTGTTCTAAATTTGTGCAATGCAGCTTCTTTCCATGGGAATAATCCAGTTTTCTCAGGGGCTGCTCAAATGAGTAAGGGCTAATAAGATCTTCACTCAGTCACTAGTCAGATACGATTCCCAAAGAATGGTGGATGGTCAGCACTTCTGAAACTCTCTGTTTTAGCAGCTAAATATGGATTTAGGAGCCTAACATATGTTACTCACTTTTAAAAAATTTCAGCCCTAATAAATACAAAATGTTATAACATCTTAACAAGTGTTATATCTCTCAGTTATTTTTGTTCTGCTGCTCTATTAAGTCCCTGATTCAGCAATATACTTAAGCATGTGCCTGATTTTAAGTACTTCCATTGTAGATAATGACATTATTTATGATCTTTAAGTTAGGCATATGGTTAAGTACCTTGGGGAACTGGTGCCTACATGATCTGGATGCTAGATGACATAATTAATACCATGTTTCTGGGTTTTTTACATTATTATATTTCTTCTGACTGATCATCATAATTCAGATAAAACTAAACTGGTGTCAAGGGAGAATATTTCCCTTAAAACTTCTGCAGCTTGGTAACCCTTGAACATCAGAAGAAAAATACAACTGCAGTTTGGCAATTATAAGGTAAAATGTTGTGAAATTGACAAGAAGGTTCTTTCCTGCCACTTAATTAGGAGTGCCTGAAAGTCATAGCAAATATTTACCTTCACAAGCTGAATATTTTCATCTTCATCTTCTGTTCCTGGTGCCATAGGAAAAGCAGAGGAGAATGCAACATGTAGTAACAGCAAAAGCGGAAGGGTCTTCATTCTTATTGTCACTTCTGTGCCTTGTTAGACGAACACTGCTTACTCTGTAGCTGCTGCATTTATGTCTCTCAGACAGCCCTATTTATATAGCAAGTTGTAAACTGACTCATGGTGATTAGCAATACAACCAATACACAACAAAACTTTCATCATCAAGGGGTGACTCAACAAATAGAATCCCTCCCCCATTTTCACAATCATATAATATGATTAATAACAAAGGAAGAGGTTTGCAAATGAAAGAATATTGTAATCCCAAATCCTTTTCCTTCCTCATTTAGATTATTTCCCATCAAAGTGGTCCTGCAGTTTCAGAAAATTCAGAAAAATATTATGATAACCCTAATTATGAAAAGGAATAAGAAAGAAAATAAGCACAACTACTTCCATCAAGAAAAGCACCAAAGTACAGATTTAAGTTTAAATCTGGGAGAAGTTTCACCGACTTCAATAGATAATATCTACAACTCTCCAATGTCTTCAGTTCTTTGGGACAGAGACAAACTTTTGGACCTGTGTTTGTACAGCATTTAGGATTGATGGGTTTCTGGCGCAGGACTGGGGCTCCTAGGTGCTACTGCAGTACAAATAATAAACAATAATCATGTTTAATATCCATATATTTAAAAGATCTGTTTACCAGTAAATGAGATGTACACATTTCATCAATGTTAATGTATTTCTGCCATCTGAGCAGGTATCTGAACAAATGTATGCAGTAAATGAACTCAGCTGGAAGTCAGAATTTTCTTAGTGAGACTGAAAAGTATTTTGCTTGTTTTTCTAAATAGAAGAGAAACAAACTTTGCACAGCCAAGGCTTGATTCTGGTCTCACAGCAGTGTAAGCCCCCAATCCTGCATCAGGTGCCTTTAGAATAGCCTAGTATGTTTGTGTGGAGAGCCAGTACGTTCAGTCCCCACTCCAGTAAAGCGCTTTAAGCAGATGCTAAACTTGACGTATTTGAATGGTCTCAACCTCGAGGAGTGTTTCAAGTTCATCAAGTGAGTAACTATTTGCAGGATCACATTCTCGTTGCAGGATCAAGTCCTAAATGCAGATTAAGTCCACAGATCAAACCAATGTGAAGCCCACTGTAAAGCCTGGTCTACACTGCAAGGCTAAGTCGACAGAAGATACGCAATCTGCATGGCACAGAATGCATATCTCATGTCGACTTAGTTACTCTCACTTACCGCACTGTCTTCACTCAGCTGCGTCAAATTGAAGGGCTCTCACGTCAACGCAGTGTTACTCCGCTTGGAGGGGTGGAGTTACTGAGTCGACCAGAGAGCACTTCTGGGATTGATTGAGTGGCTCTACACTGGCCGCTCAATCAATCCCACTGTGTTAATCAATGAGGATTGACACAGTATTTTCAGTATAGACAAGGCCTTAGTGAAAGAAGAATAAAGCTTCTCCCTGCCTTTGTCAGAACTAATGTTTTATTAAATTAAAAATGACAGCTATCTAATCAAAACTACATCTTTTTGGATTCTAATCACTGCAGACTAATATGTCTTCTGTGAAGTAACTGTGAGAAGATGGTACAGGAAGTTTCAGAAATAGAGAAGCAACATATTAAGGCCAGCATTTGCAATGATTAGTAAAATAGCTCATCCTCTCGTATCTTCTTTGCAGACATATACATCTTCAATCTCAAGCATCATCCTCCAAAAAAATGGTATTTCTGATTCTTCTTGTTTCATCATCATTTTCAAGCATAAATAGACAGTCCAATGGCATTGCATTACGTTATATCTTCCAAGTAGTCATGCTCTTATTCACTGATTTGGGGCTGACAAGCTGTCTTTGTTTATTTAGTCTAGTCCTGTTTGTGAAAGAAAGACTTTTTCATAAAAACTTATTTTTCTTGTATTTTAACAGGCTATTTTTGTATTTTTAGTTCTGCTCAGCTATCCCATGGATAATTCACTGCTTTATCTTCTTCTTTTCTTTTATTATTCTGCCTTTACTAGCATTGTGAAGGAAAGCAAAGCACATTTAAGAACACATGCACATGCAGCATAAAGGACAAAGATGAATGAAAAATAATGTTAGTTATTAACTTAGCAAATCAAAATGATGCATCCCAGATTTCATGGAAAGACCCATACACATGACAATTTTGGCACATGGTGCCTGGGTAAAAATCAGCTCAAGCCAAGTTTTAAAATATTATAAACAAGAGGATAGTTAGCTTTGCAAAGGAAGAGAGGGAGACATCCCTAGAGATATGGGAGACACACATTCAAATGTGCGCACTACCTGACTCAGAGGTGAATGCCTGAAGCCCTGGACTGTTGGCTGTTCTTTAGCGGGGGCACCCTCTCGCTCTCTCTCACAGAAACTGATACGTTTCCACAAAACAATTTTGGTTTCAACTTCAATGAATCTGAATTTTTCACTGAAAAAATGTTTCAACTACAATTTTCTGACAGTCCGTAACAGAGTATCATTTTAGTCTGTCCCTTGACAGTTCAGAATCCCTTCTCCATCTCCTAACCTTAACCCTATTCCATATACACTGTACATTTCTTTCTTTACAAAATGGCACAGCTGTTATATATATCTGGGGAATGGCTCTTTAACTAGACCCATTCTTGTTGCATTAGCTTCTTACTCCTGATACATTTGGGCCCCATCTGCATCGGATCTCAAAATAGTGTTTGCATCTTCAGGCTACTACCAAACTGTAACTGTAACTGATAAAACCTTTATATGTTCTAATGCTTTTCATCCCCAAAGGGCAGGACCCATGGCCTCTTCCCTTCAGGTGACACACCCCACCACACGCACACCCTGACAAAACAATTCAGGAGAAACTCCACAATAAAAGATTTATTAGGGTTTCCACTACTGCAGTTTTTTCTTCAGAAGGGGGCAATCTGGCCATTAGTTTTTTCCATTTATACCTTTTTAGTACTATGAAAATTAAGAACAATAATTTTCAATTCAAGGAGCTGGTTTTAGCAAATTCAGCTTTCACTGTAGCAAGAATTGGATTCAGTTTTAGAGATGTAGCTGTGTTAGTCTATTTCAGCAAAACAAACAAGGAGTCCTGTGGTGCTTTTAAATATGACAAGTTTACTTCTCACATGAGCTTTTGTGGACCTAATCCCACTTAGTCAGATGCATGAAATTCAGCTTTACTTCTCGACCAGTAGGTGGCACTAGCGATTTTTGTATTTGTTCTAGGGCAGTGGTTTCAATGTGCTGTATGGAGCACTGGGGGTATGCAGAGCTCTTCCAGGGGGTACATCAACTCGTTTGAGGATACTTGCCTAGTTTTACAACAGGCTGCATAAAAAGCTCTAGTGATATCAGTACAAGCTAAAATTTCATACAATGACTTGTTTTTACTGCTCTCTCTATACTATACACTGAAATGTAAGAATAATAGTTATATTCCAGTTTATTTATTTTATAATTTTATGGTAAAAATGAGAGTAAACAATTTTTCAGTAATAATGTGCTGTGACACTTTTGTTTTTATGTCTGATTTTGTAAGCTGGTAGTTTTAAGAGAAGTGAAACTTGGGGTACACAAGATGAACCAGACTCCTGAAAAGAGGACAGCAATCTCAAAAAGGTTGAGAGCCCCTCTTTTAAGAGGTTGAGCATTATGTGCAAACCTCTTGCACTGTCATTTGTACTCTAACCTGAGCTGTTTTTAATCTCTTCTGAAGCAATAAAAAATAACTTATTTATGCAAAATAATGTTATGCCGAAACAAGTTTTTGTGCTAATGAGTCACATTTTCTGGAAGAAGTTGAACACAAAAACCATACACTATGTTATTATTTATCAGCATTGAATCCATTATTATCATGCTTTCTTAAAGAGCTTGAAAATTCACGTGGGTGCCCTGCAGGTTTTGATATTGACTTGAGAAAGAAGAGCCCCCTCCCTTCCTGCCGGCAAAAACCTTATGTATGTAAGACTTCATACCAGCTCTTTAGGTGTGTTATTCTTAATATAAAATGAGGTGGTAGCCATGTTGGCTGTTTTCTTTAACCAAACAGTATAGATTCTGGTTTAGGGGAATTAGCAATCACTCAGTTAAAACAAGCAAAAGCTGCCTTGGGCAGTACTAAAAGCAGAATGGAGTAATTCATAACAGAATGAAGCTTAAAGGATATCACCATAGGGCATAGATCAAATTACGACTTGTTACATGCTGAATCAGTATAATTAGTCTGTTGTATTAACACAATAACTAACAGGTTGTAGACAAGACCAGTTCCTGTGTTACTCCTGAGTGACTTGCACAGTCTCAGACATAACATCATCAACTGAAATCAGTTGAACTCTGTTTTAAGGCTAGGTAAAGGAGTGCCACCTTTGCAAACCAATAAACTGTTTCCTGAGTACACAAACTATGTGGGGCAGATTAATCAGATTAATCATTCTTGCAGGCACACCTTGCTATGCTAGCCTGATGTGCAAACTCCCAGGCTGGGATTTACCCAAGGGAAGACAGGTTGTGGATGCCCTAGTAGGAATTTCCCTCAGACAATTCCATCAGGGTCATGCCCTTTGTTTACCACTACGCCTCACAGATATCCCCAGATTTTTATAGATTCCAGGGGAGAAAGAGGCACGCTCAGTATGGTTGCTCAAGTCATGTTCTAGTTTTCATTTTTCTTGCTTCTAAAATGAGTATAAACATAATTTAACATTGCCATTCACAGAAGCATGTGATTGTCAGCACAAACTCAATAGACAAAGGAAAAAATACTAGTTTACACTGGGTTTTTAGAAACTTATTGGTTGGTGCAGTAAATTGTTGTTTCAAGTTAGGGTTTGATTGGACAAAGATGCAAAATAGGACACACCTTTTAAACAGTGAAAATATTTAATCATTGGAACAGTTTGCCCAGAAAAGTGGTAAATGCACTGTCACTTGCAGTCTTTAATTCAGTGACTAGTTGTCTTTATCAGAGGTATGGTCTGGTTCAGTCACAAGTTCTTGGGTTTGACACTGCTCATTTACATAGTAGGAAACATAGCTCCTTTCCCTGTAGCAAAAACTGGGTAAAATGTTATAGCCTGAGTTATGTAGGAGGTCAAACTACATGATCACAGTGGTTCTTTGTCTTAAAATCTGTGAATCTATTCAAACTGTTCTTTAGTATTTCTTATAACAAAATCTAAACTGCTTATCTGGCATCCACACATCCAGCTGGCAAGTAAATAATCCAATGTTATAACAAAGACACCTCACTTCACAGATGGCTAGCCAGCTCTATATATTACTGATAAGACTATACCTAGAATAATGTGTATTGATAGTTTCATAGGTTATGTATACACTTGTTAATTTAGGTTGACTTTAGCATGTCCATACCTAAATTTTAAGTCGACTTAGGGGGGACCCTACAAATTCGACCTAGAGTGCCCACACTGGACACCTAGGTCGACTTCTAGGGGCTAGATGGACCTGGACAGATCCACTGTGGCGGGGGGGCACCCCTTCCAAGTGCCAGGAGGCTCAGCCTTTGCCCCATTGTACCTGGGTACAATGGGGCAAAGGGAGACAGGGACCCTGGCCAGGCATAGGGGCAGGGCCCTTTGGTGGGGCATGCCAGGCTCTCCCTGTGCCAGCCCCCCTGGCAGGAAGGGCAGTGGGGAGGCCCTGGAGTCCCCTAAGTCAACTTAAAGTCAGCTCAGGGGTACTCCACGTCTAAACTGGCTTAAGTCGACTTTAGAAAGTTGACTTAAGCAGAAAGTCGACTTAAAAGGAGGTTTAGTAAAGTTGACTTAAATTTTCATTAAGTTGACTTAAGAAGCTGCTTAAGTCGACTTAAGGAAAGTGTAGTGTAGACACAGAGTAAATTAAGTTGACTTAAGCAAGCTTAAGTCGACTTAATTTACAAGTGTAGACACACCCATAGATTCCAAGGCCAGAAGGGACCATTGTGATAATAATAGTATAAAGGGGCTTACTTTTGATCAAATATTGCAAAATACCATTTGCACCCTTCAAACCCCATAGCCTATGGGAGTCTCCTAAGCTTCATGGGTAACAAAGTTTAAAGAGTCTATGAAATGAACGCCCAGGGTCTTAATTTCCACACCCTTTACTATTCTGAGTTATCAGTTCTGTGCGTGTCTTTCCCTTCAGTAACTGTCTAACGATGACGTATGCATAGTAACCTTTGGAACTCTGTCCTATGAATGTGTAGTCTTGAAACTTTTTGCTGATAAAAGTCTTAACAAAGATAGAAAGACACTCACAAGATTTTTTCTGGCTTTAGGGACATAGCAAAAATATAATTGAGCTTATGCAACCCTTTCTCCTCATGCATTCAAATAGTAAAAAAAATATACTTTTCTGATGATTCGAGCATTCTAATTCTGTCCATAAAACACAGGTAACTCTCTACATCACCGGTGATCAAAGCCTGACACTGTTTACAGTGTCTCCCTTTGCACCTATGCCCCTGGTCCACATAAGACTGACACTTATCATATAAAGTTTTAGATGGGCATTCAACTTGCTTTTTTTTCAAAGCAGAGTCTACATGTCTGTCTAAACACTCTTTAGTCTGACAACACAACCTTACGTCTACGACACCTCAGCTGCATGCCCATGCCATCTGAGCACATCATGCATAAGCAGAGGGAGCAATCACACCTTCAAGAAGGGTCGTGACTGTGCACTCTGTGGCAAAACTCACAAATTTTCTCACTAAACAACATTTTCACACCCAGAATTCCATAGTACTGCTCACTGTGCAGCAAAATGAAAAACATCTTGAGGTACACTGGCCCCCCAATTTTAATGGAAACACCCCTCTTTTGCCACATAAAGCACCAGTGGTATATTGACTCGTAAATGCTACATTGCTAAGCATAATCTTTTTTCAATCTGACCTCCCCGGTTCTCATGCAACCTTGTTACCTGTATAACAATTCTGCATTTGTAGGTTTACAGTTGGACATGGCAGGTCAGAGCCCACGTGCAAAACACAGATTGGTATCGGTGTAAGTTAGGTCTACCGAACATTCTTTTTATGGATGATTTGACTATTGAGGACAGAATTTAAAATTCTATGGCTACCCCTGCTCTACAACAAGGTGTGTAGTGTCCTATTGACATGCATCTCTCTA
Source organism: Pelusios castaneus (assembly GCA_007922175.1). NCBI lineage: Eukaryota > Metazoa > Chordata > Testudines > Pelomedusidae > Pelusios > Pelusios castaneus. Next base: position 112,807 of record ML686135.1, read on the forward strand.
TTACTCTGTAACAGTTTAGAGTCTCATTTAAGAAATCTTCACCTGTCAGGTCATCAAGGATTTGTTAAATTACAACTCTCTAAATATGACTGAATATAATCATCTGGGACCAAGCTAGCATTCACATCATTGAGAATTAACCATAGCTCTTTATATATGGCTTCAACTACCAGCTGGGTTGAATTTATTCGCTCCCACTAACATCATTGAGAACTAACTTTATCCCCTTTGGCTTCACATATATGAGTTGGAGACCATTCTGATGCTTTGTCTGCACTCCCCTGCTGTTGTGCATTGGAATTGTCATTAAAGATGGCAGAGCAGATTCTTAGGTTTTTTTGTCAGTTCATTTGGAGGTGTCCATCTAGCTCTGACTATGGCATTGTCAGGAGAGCTGCCCATGCCTGATTAAGAAAATGTTCCAAGTTAGTGTCAAATAAACATTTTAGAATATTCACCAAAACCACAAAACTTAACTCTACAATCTCTACCCCACACGTGTATTGGCTTAATGTAATTTTTTTTAAATCCACATAAACAACCAAACAAATAAGCAAAATAAATTTAATGGGCTTTATTCATCTGTCAGCCATTGATGCTTGTTAATTTTCCTTAACAGCTGTTTCTTTCCTTTTTCTTTTTGAACTTGTTTGTCCTATCTTCTAGGGGTCTCTGATGTTCTGATCATACTTTGGAGTGGACAACATTATTATCAAATACATGAAATTTAGCATCCCTTGTGCTAAATCTTCTTGGATTAAGCACAGACATTGCATAGCATAATCCATGGCTTGCAGTTTATATCCTCTTAAGTCCAAGTCACACAGTCATGGTGCCATTGGTCTGGGGGCCTATGACACAGCCTTCACAATCTTTAGAAAGCTTCTCCCTAAGTCAGTGATTAAGAACAGCAAAAACAGCAACATGTATAATAGACCACATGAATTTTTTGTGCATATGATGTGGCACGAGATCAGTTAAGACTATGCCAACAGTCTTCTTTAAACCTATATAGCAGTCATTCTTGGTGTTCTCTTCAGTGATTTCTACTGGTGCTTAGCCAGAAAAAAGTTGGGACCAATTCATCTTCACTGTCTGATACAACATTGTCCAGGAGCTACGGATCCTCTAGATCTGGTGTTGTTGAGCTGTCGAGAGGTTTTTGGAAAAGAAACAACCATAATCCCTCTCCTGTTTTTTAGATTTATGCAATCTCAGGTCAGTTCCTATCCCATTATGACCCTTCTTCACTGTCATTTCTTATCATTCATTTATCTGCAGAATATCTTCACAGTTCACTTTATCTGTCCATCAGTGACTCTCATAAGTCATCGTCACCTTCCTCCATAGGGGCAAGACAATGAGAAGCTGTCATGATCATTGATTTTTCCACAGGAATGCTGAGGTTTCAGGGTTTGGTTCCAGTGAATCTACCAATGCCTGGATCAAAAGGATCCCCTCAGCCACTCCCTCCTCCTCAGAACTGTCACAGATGTAGCACTTTCTCCACAAGCAGTTAAAGGCTCAAGGAGTGAAAACAAATTCCTGAAGTTCTCATAGGTGTGGTGAAGGAGTCCATGTTTCTTCTCAGCATTCTCATGATTTCTGAAACATGTGTTCTTGAGATGAGATAGCCTCTTCCATATGGGGCTGGGACTTCCGGGGGCAGTGCTGTTGACTGGTCGTTTGTCAAGCTCCAGATATCTGGAGGTTTCAGCCTACACTTGTGAGCTACATCTATCCCACTGCGACTGATGGAGGGTGGTGGGAGGAGTTCTTAGAGGAGTCACATGTCACTTTCTTGCTTCTGTCATGTGTCCATCTTCACCCTGAAAGTAATATGCCCCAAAGGAGGGGTCTTATGGTAATAGATAGATGAGGCTTGAGGGGGAGAAGGGGTAGAGAAAATGTTTGATTGACAGTAGTCCCTTTATGCTACTGATAATCTAGTTGGATCACCTGTAGAACACAGGCCATAGAACTTCTACTTAATATTTTTTTTTCTAAAAATCCAATATTGATGTGAAATTACCAGTAATAGAGAATTTACCATGACCCTTGGTAAACTGGTCTAATGGTTAATTTCCCTCACTATTAAAAATTTGTGTAGCTTCAAATTCCAGCCATAGGATCATGTTATAGATTTCTCTGCTATGAGATATGCTGTGATGAGACCATTATCAAATATTTTTCCCCATGTAGGTACTTATAAGCCGTGATCAAGTCACCCTATAACTTTCTCTTTGTTAAACTAAATAGAGTGAGCTTTTTGATTTTATCACTATGAGGTATGTGTTTTAATCCTATAAACATTCTCCTAGCTCTTCTCTGAACCCTCTGCAATTTATCTATATCTGTCTTGAATTGTGGACTCTTGAGGTGGACACTGTATTTTGGCAACAGTCGCACCAATGCCAAATACAGAGGTAAAATAATCCCTGTGCTCCTGGTCAAGGTACCCCTGTTTTTGCACCCAAGGATTCCATTAGACCTTTTGGCCACCATGTCTCACAGGGAGTTCATGTTCAGCTGATTATCCATTCCCACCTCCCCAAATCTTTTTTCAAATTCACTGCCCCCAGGATAGAGTCCTAAGAATATTGCCTATATTCTTTGTTCCTAGATGTATATCTGTACATATTAAAACACATATTAGTCATATTAAAACACATATTGTTTCTTGTTCCTTGCTTACCAAGTGATTCAGATAACATGGAATCAGTGATTGATCTGCTTCATAATTTATCATTCTGCAAATTTTTTGTGCTTTCTGCAAATTTTATCAGTGAAAATTCTGTTTTCTTCCAGGTCATTGAATTTTTTTTTAAATAGCATAAGGCCAAGAGCCAGTCCCTGCAAAACCCCAATAACAGCACACCTACCAAGTGATGATTCTCCATTCACACTTACATTTTGAGACATAACAATTAGACTGGTTTTAATCCATCCCACATTAATTTTATATCTTTCTACTTTTTTAATCAAAATATCATGTGGTAACAAGTAAAATGCCTTCAAGAAGCCTAGAGAGACAAAATGGGTGAGGTAATATGTTTTACTGACTAGACCAACATTTATTGGTGAGAGATATGAGCTTTCAATTTTACACAGAGCTCTTCTTCAGGTCTAGGAAATGTAGTCAGTTTGTCACGGTTAAATGTAAAATGGAACAGATTATTTAATGCAAGTAGTTAACACGTATTTGAAGGGACCATTTAAAGTAAAATGGCCCCTTAACACCTCTCCAGTCATTAGAGAGGAAAGGGGAGAAAAAGCTGGGGGTGGGGTTAGTGGGTTATTGATTGTTGTAAGAAGCCATAAATCCAGTGTGTCTCTTAAAACCATGATTTTTAGTGTCAGCCAAATTATGAATTTAAGTTTCCAGGCTCATTTTTAAAGGTGTTGTGCAGGTTGCCTTTGAGGATGAAGACAGATAGGTCAGATATAAAGTGATGGCTTTGTGAAAAGTGTTCATCCAAACGTGAGAGGGATTCTTTGTCTTTTATCATTATCCTATGAGAGTTCATTTGAGAGTGTAGGGACAGTCTGGATTCACCCATATAGTTGTTATCGGGGCAGTTAATGCACCAGATAAGGTACACCACAATCATTGTAACGTAAAGATATATCTGCACAATCTGTTGTTATGGCAGGATCTGGTACCACTTTGATTTGGTGTGCTCTGGTCTGTGGGGAGCTTGCTTCTGATGATGAGTGTAGGGCTAAAGTGGAAGATTTTGTGACAAACAGGTAGCAGTGGTGTTCACATCCCTCCCCCCATGAGCAACCCAACTGTGAACTGATGCTGGGCTCGATGCTCAAAGCACCAGCTGAAGCCAGTCTCCTGTGGGAACCGGCTGGGGCCTGATATAAGGTGTTCTGCTTTTTAGCTGTTTTGCAAGGCTTGGTTGTGATGTACTCCTTTTATCTGTTCCTGCAAGTTACCTCAGCCTTGAGTCTGAGCGTGTGAAGGGAAAGTGGGCTTGATCACCCCGCCTTCTCCTGAAATGCTATATGTCAACATTGCCCCTGGGAACCTGTGGGCTTTGTCATAGGACCATGGACCAGGCTGCCTCGGTACCCTAGGACCAAGGTGCCTCGGGAACCTCCTTGGGGTCGTCTGCAGTCGTCAGGGGTCCCTGGCTGCTGAAGGGACATAAGCCCTCACTGCTTATTACTCTACTTTGCTTGCTCAGAATTATTCACCCTGGCATTCAATAAAAAAATCATCCATCTTTTCAATGGTCTTTGACTGCGTCGGGTGAATCCACATGAATCTACCCCTTATGGTATAGTTTGGGGGAACAATGAGCTAGGAGAGATTGGGGGTTCTTTGAAGGACAGAAGTGTGGGTTCAGGAAACATTTCTTTCAGAATGTTGTCCCCGTTGACTATTGTTTGTAACTACTAGATGATACCCCATAAGGGTTCCAGTGTAGAATGGTAGGTGACAAGTAACTATGTGCAGATGAAGGAGATTAAATGCATTACATCAACACAATTACCTTTATCAATCAAATGATTCTTCTCATAAAAAAAGTATCAGATTAGTTTGACTGGATCTATTTTCCATAAATTCATGTTGGTTGGTGTTCATTATATTGCTCTTCTTTAATCCTTTATTAATTTAGTCCCATATCAGATGCTCCATCATCTTGCCAAGGATTGATTGATTGATAATTCTTTTCAGTTTTCTGATACTGGCTCTTTTAAAGCACTGGTTTTATATATTACTAGTCTAGACATAATTCTGTTTGTATATTATAAATATGATCAAGCTATGATCACTAGTATCTAAGGCTATGTCTATACTGGCAAAGTTAAATCAACTTAAAGTTGACCTAAAGTCGACCTTGTTAAGTCGACCTAACAGAGCGGCAACACTTTAAGTCGACTTAAATCGACCTTGTTAAGTCTACGATTTAAGAAGTCGACTTAAGGCTTAAGTCGACCTCAGAGGAGGTGTTATTAAGTCGACTTCAGCTCTTATTAAGTTGAGTTAAGGAAGGGCTTAAGTCTACTTAATAAAAGCCCAGTGTGGATGCGGCTTTGTTTAGGTCGACTTAAGCATCCTTAAATCGACTTAACTTGCCAGTGTAGACGTACCCTAAGATACCATTCATTTTTAGTTCTGTGAATAAGTTCCTTTTTATCTGTCAAAAACAAATTTCATATAGAATTTCCCTGTGTTGGATATAACACTTTTTGAGTTGGAAAATCATCTTGTTTAGCAAGTATATACATAATTAGGCAAGTAAATAAAAAAACTTGATATATGATATTTATGTTTTTACATATGCACATATTTATGCTACATATTACATCTCTATTATTTACAGAACCGTAAATTGTGCTTTAGCTGTAGTTTGACTAGTGAACATACACTGAAATCTAATGAATCCTGACTACATATTCTAGAAATTAATTAATGAAAAGTAATCCCAGATGTTTTTACAGTATTTTTTATTTTCTTTTATACATCATCCAGGACTTAATGTTCTTAGCATGGAAACCAGAAGTTAGTCTTTAGGACACGAGTAACTTTCTTGGTAATAGGATCAAACTCCAATTGCCGTGATCCCCGGAAGAAATAGAAGAACCCTAGGAATAAAAGCAAGTTGAATTACAACATTGTATAAATAAATATTAACCTGTTACAGCAAAGGTAGGAAAAGCCTAGGCAAGACTATCTGAATTACTGACTCTAGCAATTTGCAGAACCCATTTTATCTGAATATTATCCTATGTGACAGAAAAAAACATTAGTGCTATAGTACAGGTAGGTAAACTGAAGCACAGAAAAGTTAAGTGACTTATTCAAGCCACAGAAGAAGTATCAAAACCAGGATTAGCATGCAGATGTTTCTGGCTTTCAGTCCTTTGCATCCCATCTAACTATGCCGTTTATCATTTCTGAACCATTTAATGCTTCTTTACCTGAGAGTTTTCACTTACTATTATGCTGGAAAACAGCATCAATCTTCCCACTAATGCCTGGAAATTCATGACTTATCGGTTTTGGCTTCCCATCCATGGACTGACTTCTTTCATTGTAACTGAGAAAAGTTAAAAACAATATGAAGACAATTAAAAATAAGCCAACTGGCACTTAAGCCAGCCCCATTCTTTACAGAGAACCAACCTTTTAACAATGACCTAAGCTCACTGAACATTTAGCTATTCTTAAACCTGATCCATAGATGGAATAAATCTGCACACCTCCATAGAGTTCAGTGAAGCTACACCAATTTACACCAACTAAAGTGCTGGCCCCTTGTATTAGTTGCATGACTACTTTGGACATCATTACTAATCTGCAACATGTTTATTAATTTTCTGCCTAATAGGCAAGATGTGGGAGGAATGAATTATCAGCTACTGTATTGAAGGCTGTATATTACCCTTCCAAATGAATCATTTAAAGGTTCACTATCCACAAGACATGTTATCAGGAGAAATCTGTGTTCTGTGGGCTCATTTTTATATCACATAAATTAAGGTGCTACCTTCACTATGCTACAATCACACAGTCTGTAACAAAGTGTTTGCTGAAATATTCTTGCTCAACATAAACATGAAATCACTACCAACTATACTCAAACAACATTAATGGCTTGACCGAAGCACTTCATGCAGGGAATTTTAGAAGTAGAGCATCAGACTGAATCCTTTTACTCACACTATATAGTTTAAAAACTGTAAAAAATCTCAAATCCATGGTGTTATACACCCAAACAGTGGATCTGAACAATCATCACTTCACAGTGATCACTGTGCTGCACAGCATGGCCACTTGGAATTTCTCAAAGTGATAAAAGTCACATCACCTCCCCAAGTATATGCCCTGTGCTAAAAGAGACTCTCCTTTAACTGTTAGGCGTATAAGAACTACAAAACAATTGAACAGTTTTGATTGCATACAATAGCGAGAATGGTAAAATGCACACTAGCCGATTCATTGCGATACATGGCACGTTTTGTGTAATAATAATGCTATTTGTTAGCAACAGGAAAGAGGAATTGGGAATAATAATATGATGAAAGCATTGTGTACACTTATGACTCTACATAATTCAAGTTGTCTATTTTAGAATGTTCAGTAAAGCTTTAGATGTCTTTTTGTATGTGTAAATAGAATAATTTAAGTAAAATTTTATGTATTTTTAAACGAACTATTTCACCTGCCTGTAAAAAATAATTTTTTTCTACGGGCAGTGGTGATAGGGTTAGAAACTGTCTAGCCAATGTGCTACTTACAGATCATTAGGCAAATTAAGGTTACAGTTATTGGTGATATGAGTTTTGTTTGCTCAGTGATTCCTATTATCTCATACTTAAGAATGCTGAACAACAAATCTTACCTCCAATACTTGTTAGAGACAAAATAGTATGTTTTCCTCTTATTTGCACTATAAATAGCTGCATCAATTTTCTTCACATTCTTTGAGAAGCCCAAGTCATGGATTTTCTTTGGGTATCCGGGTAGTATAGTATCGCCTTTGACAACCCAGAATTCATTTCCTATCAAGAAAAGTTGATGAAAATTTTTTCCATTGAGAATTACACAGGATTTGTGTAGAATCTTTAGCTGCATACGTTCCCATCACAAAATGGGAAATTCCATGTTAGTCTAAGTCAGCCAAACAAACAAGGAGTCCTATGGCAAATAACTCCCTAGGAAAGAGTACTGAAGAGAGGCCTGAGGTGGGACAGTGGGAATCACAAACTAAATCTGTCAACAATGTTAAAAAAAGCAGACATGATTCTGAGATGTATTAGCAAGACACTAGAAGTCATTCTTCAGCTCTGTGCTGTGCTGATTAGACCTCAACTGGAGTATTGTATTCAGTTCTGGGCACCACATTTCAGGAAAGATGTGGACAAATGGGAGAAAGTCCAGAGGAGAGCCACAAAACATGATTAAAGATCTAAAAAATATGACCTATGAAGGAAGATTGAAAAAATTGGGTTTGTTTAGTCTAGAGAAGAAAAGACTGAGAGGATGAAGAAAAAATGTTCTCCTTAGCCTCTGAGCACAACAAGAAGCAACAAGCTTAATTTGCTGCAAGGACAGTTTATTTTGGACATTAGGAAATGCTTCCTGTCAGGCTAGTTAGGCACTGGAAGAAATTGCCTAGTGAAGTTGTAGAATCTCCATCACTGGAGATATTCAAGGGCAGATTAGACAAACACCGGCCGGAGATGGTCTAATTAATGCTCAGTTCTGCCATAAGTGCAAGGGACTTGACTAGATGACCTTGTGAGGTCCCTTCAAGTCCTACAATTCTATGATTCTGTGATCATGATACTACACTTAAACCAGTCTTTTTAATGCACAAATTTAATGAGCACATGCTTTGATATATACTAGTCCTTTCTGTGGCAAGCTTTGATACATACTTTATACTATAAAATGTTATACTATGTAAAGCTTTGTGCTATATAAATATGCATGCTTTGATATATAATAGTCCATTCTGTGACTACAGTAAACAATGGATCATCACCTTCCATTATATTTTAAACATGCTAGGCAAAATCCATCCCTCTTGTAACTCATCTGAATGTTAAGGCTGAATTTGTGCCACCATTTTTAATTTAGGCATATAGTTCCATAGAAAAAAGTACCATTTCACATTTTCTTGGATACAGCTTGATTTGTTAGGGGAATTAACATTAAACAAATAAGTGATATGTATTTTGATGCTGATTGGGGTTTTTGACAGCAATGTAATTGCAAAACCATATAAATAAATTAGACTAGATCAGAGTTCATAAAATCCCACTGATAGAGTACAAGATTCAATTTCTTTAATTATTTTAAGGGCAGGTAAATGCCATTCTTGTCACATGTAAGAGGAGCTTAGAAAAATTCAGATTTCTTACCTTTAAAAAGAAAAGTCTCATCTTTGTCTGTATTTTCATAGGCAGCATCAAAGCCAGATGGCAGAAGTGACCAGAATGAAGATATTAAATTAAAGTCAACTTCTCTGATTTTAGGGTGTATGCGCCAGAAGTACCTTATACAAATAGAATAAAATTTGCATATTAAATCATATCTTTATACATAACATCATATGTGACTTAACCATAGCAATAACAGTTTTCAACTTCTGCAAGCCAGCCCAGAGTATTGTATATTGGCATATGTAAAGTTGCATTGCTCCAAAATGATGTCATTTATCCATTTACTTAGCTTTTTGACTTTTGAATCACCTTGGAAGATAAAGCCTGCCTTTTCCATTAAGACTGGAGAGTGTTCCTTGGTAACGGAATAAAGGTAGTTCTGCTACACAAAAGGGAAATGGGGCTAAGTTCTGCATAACACACTGAGGAGGGTATATGGTAGAGCTGGGTGGCACCAGAGGATTCCCACTTTCCCCATGTTCCTCCCAATGTCTATTCCACATACTTGTGCTAGATACTGGGCTGAAGATTTTCCCCAGGGAGAGTTTATTTAGGGTTAAATCTGTGGATTTCAGGGAAAGCAGATTTCACAATATTTACTTGCCTGCTCTTGTGGCATTAGTATATTTTCAATGTGAGAATAAAACATTATAAACTCCTTTAGAGTGCAAAGTCTTTGGGCAGGAATAATCTACACCTTTGGAGAGCACTAAACAAATTATAAAATATAACAATAGTAATTGGTTTCGTTACCAGAAAACACCACTGCAAAGGATATGCATATAGATTTGGTGTTTGGGATAGCCAATCTTCACATTTTATAAGTCTGAAGTTAAAGATGTCTAAATGTCTAACTTCAGTGCACCAATGAGTCCAGATCCCAAAGATGAGTTCTCCTGAATTCTGAATGTTAAGACCTGTTCTAATATAAAACTTAACAAAGTCTTTTAAGACATCCTTTCTAACTCTCTCTCCATCTTCTCTGCATCCCGTCTGTCCCCCTTCCTTTTCTTTAATGCAACCAGATCTTTCTTTTTATAAACCAATACTTAACCTTTTCCTTTTTCCAACCCTGCCTTCCATACCCACCCTCCTTCCCTACCATACCCCATACTATATTCCAGGTCTCCATTATGACCTTCTTCTTTCCAACTTTCCTCTCTTTTGTCCTCAGAATCCACAGTCTAGTCTCTTTAAAGCCCCATGAGCATCTTGGTATTGCTAATCTCTGGTCAGTTGTTTTAATCAATGAATTGTCCTGAGGATTCCGCAGAACCCAAATATCCAAGAAACACTTGCCAGTGTTAGACCTCAAGATAGATTCCATCATATAGAGATCACAATGAAGACAGAATTTTTCCACAGTTAGCATAATATTATTGAAATTTAACAAGTTTTCTCCTATAATTAAAATGGGAAAGAAGTGTGGCAGCTATGTGTTGTTGTTATTGTTATTACTAGAATTTATTATTTGTATTGTGGTAGTGCCAACGATACCATTGTGCTAGGTGTTGTATCAATACAGAACAGAAAGATGTTCCCAAACCGAAAGAGCTTAGATTCTAAGGACCTATCTCTTAATGATCACCTCTATAAATGAAGTAGGGCGGTTGGCACTTAGGAAGAAAGATTGGTGATATTTATCTGAATTTCTTTTGAACATAAAAAAGGGTTCTAATTTAACTAACATGCTGGGCAAAATTTGGAATATTTCTTTTTCCTCCATTTTGCGTTGTGCTATTAAAGGAAGATTTAAGCAAAAGATGTCATGTTGCTTTAAGATAGTCAGCTTACTTGTCTTTAAAGAACATTATTTCTCCACGGAAAGTAGTGATGGCATCAAAATTCAAATTAGGGTCACAAGAGTTTGGCAATGCAGGCTTTGTTGGCTCAATGGGTTCTATGGAGTCAGTAGATTCTGTTGGCTCTTCAGGGGCATTAGATGAAGGTCCTCAAGAAAACAGTTTAGAGAAGAAATTAAAATTAGTATTTGATATTACAAAATTCTGATAAAGTCAGTAGATCTGTCATTTCTATTCAAGCTATGTTTAATACATCCATTCAACATCGATAACATTAAACATTATTTGAATGTATTAAATGCTAAAAATGTCAAGTAATTAATAATGTTTGATTACCATAGAGGTATTGAATGCCATTAATATCATCCTGATGAAGACGGAAAGTCTTGGAGTCAAAGTGTCTATAAACGGGGTACATCAGTGAATCAGGGTGTCTAGAATGGAAGAGTCCCAGTGAATGGCCAAACTCATGAGCAGCCACGAAAAACAAGTTGGAACCTAAAGCCAGCAAACAAAATGCATTAAAGAAGTTAAGTCTTTTCATCTTAAGTACCAATGTGAAACACAAGCCAGCCTACTGCACTCTATACAATAGAGGTTTTCTAATTTTGCAAAAATTATATAAAATTGAATCTGCTTATGATAAACTCAGATGTCATTGAAATTTTGTTTACAGTGAAGCACAATGAAAATACATTGAAGTGCCTCTTAGGTGCAAAGGTGCAGTTCTTGTAGGGCCTGATCCAGCAGGTTGTGATGCCTTTGGAAGACTGTGGCCTGAGGCATCTAAATATATGTAATAGTTTCCAAAAGTGCTGAGATCCTAACTTTGTTAGGAGCTGCTGGTTGTTTAACACTTCAGAAAATCTGCCCACTCTCTTAGGCTATGTCTACACTTAGAAAGTTAAGTCGACTTTATTAAGTCAACTTAGAGAGTCTACACTACACTCTCTAAGTTGACTGGCTAGGTCGACAGAGACCCAAAGCTCCAAAGGAGCCTCGACTCCCCAGGCTAAGAGAGCTGCAGCTCCCGAGGTCAATGGGACCCGCAGCTCCCTGCCAAGAAGGAAGCTGCCCATGGCAGGGACAGGCAGCCGCGCATGGCTGGGTCTCCTTGGGACAGGGAAGCTGCGAGTGGCTTGTTCTGGGAACAGCCAGCCGCACACAACTGGCTCTCCCTGAGACAGGGAAGCCGCTCATGGTTCATCCCGGGGAGAGCCAGCCGTGCATGGCTGGCTGTCCCCGCCCAGGACAAGCCGTGAGCAGCTTCCTTGTCCCTGGGGAGGGAGAGGGGGGAGGGACAGCCCATGTCCATGGTGGAGCCATGGCTCCCTTCTACTAGGGAGAAGGGCTTCCCCAACCCTAGGATGACATAGGGCACTTAGGTCAATTTAGGGCTACTCCCCATCTACACTGGCTTAAGTCGACTTAATAAGGTTGACAATGCTTAAGTCGGCCTAAAAGGAGGTGTTATTAAGTCGACTTAAGCTTTCCTTAAGTCGACTTAAGGAACTGCTTAAGTTGACTTAATAAAAGCCCAGGGTGGATGGGGAGTATTTTAGGTCCACTTAAGCCTCCTGAAGTCAACCTAACTTGTAAGTGCAGACGCACCCTTAGGTATCTAAGTATGGATTTTGGAGTGAAATTTTAGAAAACTAGTTTTGAAAATCCTGACCCAGGAGTATAAGATATTAAGAGAGGCATTTTTAACTTACCCTGTGAGCCTTTGGTCCAGTCTTCATCCTCATCAAAGTGGGCATCACCACCAATACCATCGCCAGGAGCATAGGCATGAGCAACAGTGCCACCAGGGCCATCAAAGGGAATGAAATCATTGTGAACTAAAACCAGAACAAAGTGCAGCAGGTGTCACTGCAGGTGATGGTGGCAACAGAGCTCTGTATAATTCAGCATGTTATGTTTTGTGATTTTTGCAGCACTACAAATTCCTTCACGTGCTGTTTGGACAAATCAACTACTTTTCACAAGGAAAATGCTGACAAATTTGCTGTACCCTGTGCGTGATATGAAATCCCTTTTTGCCCAAGAAATAGCAAACCTTTTAAAGATTGTAGTCATTGGTGGATGTGATTTTACTTGAAAAATGGTCCTTCTTTTCTAGTAGAAAACAGCCTATTTTTGCTCACAAACTTATAGTATCACGGTTCCAGGCTTCCAAATGACTCAGTGACAGCAGAGAGCTGTGTTCACACAGAATCATATTAAAGTCAGTGACAGAAGCAAGGTCCCAGACTGTAAGCTCTTCAGGATATAGCTATTGGGTAACATTTTCAAAAGTGTTTAAGCGACGTAAGAGCCTGAGTCACTTTTGGAAATTTAATTTAGGCATCAAAGGCTATGTCTACATTGGCAAGTTAGTTAGAATTAAGGAAGCTTAATTCAAATTAACTTAAACCTTGGCCACACTAGGCTTTCATTAGTTTGAATTAAGGGCTTCCTTAATTCAAACTAACAAATTTGATTATACTTTTTGAACTAACGGTTAATTCGAACTAGTTAGTTCGAATTAACCCAATGTGGCCACGTTAGTTCGAATTAAGCACTTAGTTCGAACTAACTGGCACATTGACCTTAATGCAATTGACTAATTCAAACTAAGTAAGTGCCGTGCATGGCACTTGCTTAGTTTGAACTAGCATGCTAGTGGGGCCATGCTAGTTTGAATTAAGTTAATTCGAACTAACGAAAATTAGTTCGAATTAGTTAGTTCGAATTAACTAATTCGAACTAACTTTAGTAAGTGTAGACATAGCCTAAGTGACTTAGGACCTTAAGTACCCTTGTCCTTTCATATGTATTGTAAATTTCCAAATACACTTCCAGAGGGGTAGCCAGGTTAGTCTGTGTACAGCAAAAAACGAGAAGCCTGTATCACCTGAAAGACTAACAAATTTCTTCTAGCATAAGCTTTGGTGGGCTGCAACCCACTCCATCAGATGCATGAAGTGGAAACTATAGTTAGGAGGAATATATACACACGCCAGGGTGAGCAACATTACAATGGGGAGGGCAAGTGCTAACACACAATAAATCATCAAGTCTTCAGAGCTATAGCTAAAAAGCCAAGTACATACATACTTGTCATAATGTATTCGTAGTCTAAGAATAAAAAGAAGCTGATCTATATGAAGCAGCATTGTTAGCAAATGCTGGATGTTTCATGAGGACTGTTCACAGTATTTGTCAGAAAAATAAACCTGCTTTGTTATTTCTTATTGAAAAGCAGAAAACTTTGACATTCTTCTAGATTTGCAGACATGGAACAACTGTTCGGTGAAACAAAAATCTGCCCAAATGAAAGAGAGATTGTGAAGCAGTGGGAATTGGGTGAGACAGGAGATGGGCATGAATGCAGGTATAATGGCTTGGTGGGAGAAGAAACGCAAAGGAAAAGGAAGTAAATAAAAATAATAGCAAGCTGTTGTGCAACTTGTATTTATGTCATTTGAACCGTAAGACAAGCATGTGAGAAACCGAAACCCACGACATTTTATTGTTCCCTCTAGCTCCCATCTCATATCCTCTGCTACTTTCTGTTCTCTTTACAAACTGTATCATGTCTAATTAGTACCCTGCAGCCCTCTATACACATGATTAATTACATTCTAATGAATATTAGTAAATGACCTAGATCAGTAGTTCCCAGCCTGTGGCCCGTGGAAGCTTTCAAAATGGCCCACCACTCTCTTCCCACTGGCTGCAGAAAGGAGTGACTGCCTAAGGACCTAGACAGAGTGCATTGCTGAAGGGCAACAAGACTGTGTATGCTCCTTGCTTCAGCCAAGGGGATGGGAGATCAGCACTTCCAGGTGCTGTCCCTGCTGGAGTTAGAGGGAGGGGAGCACTGATCTTCCACCCCCCTGGCTGCAGGAGCAAGCTACTGCTTAGAGACCCATGTCCAGCGCTTGCCATAGAGCCACAGGGCTGGTGTCACAGGACAGGAGATCTGTGAGGAGGAAGGAAGTCTCCTCATTGAACTCCTTCCATGTGGCTGCAGTGGGTGGACAGGGAGAGGACTGCTAGAGGATACTGGTGTCCCTTCAAGGTTGTAACAATGGTATCTGGTGACACTTGAGCCAAAAAGGTTGGGAACCACTGACTTAGATCATCCCTTTCAAAGTAAAATACACAGAAGAACACAGTGGTGTGAGAAATATCCCTGAGGATCCACCTATATTATGCGAGAAAAGGGTGGAGTTTCTCCTTTGCCAGCATGGAAAAGCCTTCCCATGGGGAAGAGAAGAGGGGACTGCCCCAAGCCCAGAGCTCTGTGACCCCTACCCAGCAGCACTTCGCCCTGAGCTTAACTTTATACATGTGAGTTGTCCCAGTAACTTACAGTCATTAGTGGATTTATGAATAAGACCCAGGAGCCCTGATTCCGCACAGATGTCTGCATATTGTACACTGTGTGTTGTCCCATTGAATTACAAACTATGTGTAAAGTTATGTACAGACATAAATCTTGGCACAATTAGGGCCTTCGATAGTGAACTCTTTGAGACAGGGACGGTGTTTTTCTGTGTGATTGTCCAGTGCCTGGTATAATGGGATCCCCATGCTAATAAAAGTTATAGTAATCAATAGTAATTCCAAGATGAATCTTTCACACAGCTCTAGATGGCTGTATTTACAATGATTATATTATTTTTTACCTTTGGCTGCAAAGGAGATCATTATATCTGCATCACCTCTGTCACCCTTGGTAAACGTTAAGGGGATCACTTTGCTCCAGACTGTAAAAGCTTTCCTGATTGCTTCATCTACATCAGCTTTGGCCATGTCTGGGGTGTAATTCAAAATCCTTTAAAATATAATATGGAGAAACAGATGAGTTCTTTACAATATTTATCATCTACTTGGAGCAACTTGCTTCCTTTAATTCAAGAAAATCTCTCGATTACTGAATGGTTACCTGTATGTCAGATTTTTTTTCCCCCATTTTGGTTGTCCCGCAAAGGTGGAGAAGTCAGCAACATCAGGGACTCCACACCGGGGTATCTGCATCACCCTCAGAGTGTTAGAATCCAATCTCCCAGTCACTTCCAATCCAAGGAATTTCTGCATTTCTTTGATTTTGTTGACCATTGGACTGTTGTTTTTCCATCTGAAAACAGGCTTTCCATCTGTCTTAAAGCTGTAGTAATTTTCTAGATAGTTCTAATGAAACAGATATATATTAAGTCAGTGGGTTCTTTTAGGATCTTGCAAAATAATATTAAATATTATGACATTATTTCTACCCTGTGCTTCTGCTGTTTGTTCCCACTCTCTCACGGGAACTCACTTTGTTAAGAAGCTTTGTAAAACTGATAATATGTTACCATTTCCTCTTTATATTACTCTCTTGTTCGTATCTTGTGCGATAAAAGTACCAACAAGAGCTCTGCATGAGTACTTTGCAATTGTACAATAGGATTAATGCTCAGAATACATTCAGAATAAACATTTGCCCTGTAAATGGAACATGTTGTAGCAAAACACCTGAGGCTTAATATCTGTTTCAGCATTCTGTGTGGTATTGACACACAGACAATGATATGCATTTGAAGAACAGGACTGAAAGCATGATTTGCCAATAGCATTACATTTTATCATCTCTAAGGATTCAAACAAAATGAAGAGCCTGCAACTGCTTATCCATGAGACTCTTTGTAGTCCCATGAGAAGTCCCAATTGAGCCAATAAGATTACTTGTGTATAAAGTTATTCACATGTTTAAATGTTTGCAGCATCAGCCCCTAAACTGGTGCACTGTCATTTTAAATTGCTTCCTGCAAAATAAGTTAAAACAAAATGATACAATGCCTCCTGGCAAATTTCTGTGGCTCATGCTGACAGTGTTGAATTATTCTTCAGAAATATTGCCTGACTTTGAGCATTGCACAGCTATTAAAACAGTACACAAGACAAGCGTTTTCCAAGCTTTTGAAACCAAGTGCTCCCTTCAGGAAAATGAAACAAATCATTCCTATCCTTCCACCTCACCCTTTTAGAACGGTCAGACCCTCAGTTGGTGTAAATCAGCATAGCTCTATTAACTTCAACTGATAACTCGTACCAGATCAGAATCTGGACCTTTATATTTGCAATCATTACCTGAACGAGCTGCATATCTTCTGCTTTCTTCTTTGGGCCCATAGGAAAAGAACAAGATGCTGCACATAGTAACAGCAGATATGGAAGGGTCTTCATGCTTTTGCTTCTACGTACAGTCTTTAAGAAGATCTCAATCTCTGCCCGCCACAGACAAATCTCTTACTTATCCCTCTTATATAATGCTTGGGTGCTTTGTTAACTCACAGTTTAGAACAGCCACCAGGTAGCTACTGCACATATGCAAAACACCAGTTTAGGCATGAAAAGCTTGACAGATTTCCTGTAATCTGCCTCCCACCCCACACTGCACCTTTGCGGATTTGGCAATCATACACTATGATTAATGCTTAGGGAACAGGACAATATTCCTTTCCTTCACAAACTCAGTTTCTTTAGTAAAGAAAAATATTAATTTAGTTATTTACAAAATACAGCCTTGTTCCTCAGAACATTTATTCATGTCCTTAACCTTAGGTAGCTGTATAGAACCATTAACATCAAATCTCTCAGGCACTCAAAAGTAAGCATGGCTGCGAGTGTTTGCAGAATTGTGGCCTCTAATAAGAAGCAAACAAAACCTTGGCAAGTTCCAATTTCTCTGTAGACAGCTGATAGTTTTTTTTAAACAAGTGTCGTCTACACTCACAGGTATTTTGGTAGAAATCTCATTGTTAATATAGTTATAATCTGCTCACCTTCCCCATTAGAAGAGTCCTTGGCTATGTCTACACTGGCAAGTTAGTTCAAATTAAGGAAGCTTAATTCGAACTAACTTAAGCCATGGCTACACTAAGCTTTCATTAGTTCGAATTAAGGGCTTCCTTAATTCAAACTAATAAATTTGAATAGGGTATTCGAATTAAGGGTTAATTGTAACTGGTTACTTCGAATTAACCAATGTAGCCATGTTAGTTCGAACTAATTGCTTAGTCTCTAGGGGCAGCTCCATCTCACACTGGCGAGCCTGGTGCAGAATAGAACGCATGCACTCTGCTCCTCCTTCAACATGTCCCCCCATGATCCACCATTACACCTCTGCTGCTCCCTTTCCTGGGGGCTGTTCAGAGGCTGGTACAGCAATGTCCTCCTGGCTCTACCCCACCAAAATCTCCCTTATCCCAAGGGTGATTTTCAAGTTGCCAGTTCTGCCTGCTTTGTCCAATGGTATTCCAGGAAAGCCAGCATTTTGGAGCCACTGTGGCGTCCAGACTCAGGGTCTAGCTCTTATGCTTTGGATAATATGTTCCCCACTCTTGTCAGGAAACTATCTGGCTGCTTCATGTGGTGCATGCACCAGTCTACAACAGCATCCTGGCTTTTGGCCATGAGGCCTTAGGAAGTCGTTCAAAATTCATAAGCTCAAATATTTCACTAATGGTTTAATACAGCGTTTCCCAAACTAATTTGGCCATGGAGCACTTTTGGGCTTGGAATTTATTGTCGGAACTCATACATGCTGGTTGTGGGGGGAGAGGGGATTGTTTCCTACTGAAAAACTGCTGCACGTATTGCTCCAAAGTTGATTTTAAAGAGTTAGGTTTTGGGGGGATGTCTTTTATTTTACAAAGAAAGAAAAATATCACTAGCATCCATTTTTTTTTCACAGAATGCCTATTCACATCACGTGGAACACCACTGTTCTGCGGAACACAGTTTGGGAAACTTTGGTTTCTCTACCCCTCAGGGTAGAGAATCATCTTTTGTTTCATTCTCCACCACCAGGGACACAGCTTGCCACAGGCACAAGGCAGATGGATCCCCAACAAAAACCTCCTGAGAGCTGACTGTTACCCATAAATGCCTGGGGTAACCACCTGAAAATGCCAAGACCAGGGCAGGCTGCAAAAGGAGAGCAGATTGTCTCAGTACTTGTGAGTGACACAAAGTCAGACTTCCCAGCCAGCCACAAGCAATGCTTCTGATCCCCCACACTGGTTATCAAGAAGCTAAAATAAAATAACCTCAGCAGTCTATTGCAATTGAGTTTCTGGCCCCTGATTATTCCTGGGTCTAGTAAAGAGATAAGTTATTTAAAACTCCATGCTTTTTACCAAAAGGGTTCTCCTGACCCCAAAGGATCATCCACATTACCAGATCAATATAAGTTTGGATCTTACCCAGAATACCACACTGCCAGCCAATCCTTTAGTAACTAAAACTAAAGGTTTATTATAAAAGATAAGACACAAACTATAGGAGAACTGTTCAAGGATCAAAGAAGTCATATACATACAATGATTTGAAAATCCATATATATCAGGTTCTCAGTACTTTGTTTCACAGCTTCACTTTTTAGAAATCCACTCCAGAAAAATGAAGACTAAATACTTCATGTATAGAGTTTGTCCTAATTCTCCCTTGAGAATTAGCAAGCTGGTTTCAGGCTGATGCTGGGAACTCAATCTTGTGATCCAAAATTCCCTTGAGAAGCTATGCTCCAAGCTTCCTTTATAGTTGTAGCAAGGTGGGCATTTGCAGGTAAATTCCTCATGTTGATTTCGATGAATGCAATGCTTCTCCTTTACCCAATAGATTCTTCTTCAGACAATACAGTCTGGAATAACCATTTAAACTTGCACAACAGTTCACAGATACCTCCTTGAGTGAAGAAGAGTAATATAAATTGTCCTTTGAAGTAAAATCTTCACCTCCTCAGCACCATAGGTAACTAGCTGCATTAACAGACAGTTTACATTGTTATATCAAAGGTCCATTTAGATTTTAATATTCCCTTTTGACCTCTTACTCAAATAGACCAGTTATTTACAGGAAAACCATTTATCTACCTTGCTAACCTCTAACGAGATAGATGTAAACATCATCAAATAGCTACCAACAATAAATTTCGATATCAAAGCTCTAGTCTGCTTATAAGGAATGACCCTCACTACCATGGGGTACATCTTAACCTTAAGGAAGGTTAAGTAGACCTACAGACTCCTGCATCCACATTGGGTTTTTATTAAGTTGACTTAAGCGCTTTCTTAAGTCGACTTAATAACGCCAGCTCTTACGGTCGACTTAACACTTAAGTCAACCTTATTAAGTTGACTTAAGCCAGTGTGGACAGGGAGTGCATTAAGTCAACCTAATTACCCTCTAGGCCCAGTGAAATGTGGGACAGCTACCCACAATGTACCACTCCTCCATCAACCTATCACCTGCCAGTGTGGATGCAGGCAGTCAACAGGAGTTTTCAGTGTGGACTCTCTAAGTTGACTTAACAAGGTTGACTTTAAGTCAACTTAAAATCGAGCTTGTTAGGTCGCCTTACACAGAGCTTTGAGTGTAGACATACCTATTGTGTTTTTCTATAATGTGCCTTTAAAGGTCACATTTGGGCTCTGTAATTGCAAAGTTGCTTGGCCTTTTCAGGCCTAGCATGACAGGTGACATAGAAGAGCTTTCTGAAAAACGAGGCATATATATTACCAAGAAATTTGCTGAATTATTTCCCTCTGGAGCACATCTATAGATACCAGCAGAAAGGCGCACCAAAAGATAGATGGCGCATTGGAGTCTTGACTATCAGCTTTCTCCCACTGGATGGTTGGTTAGTCTTGTTGGAACAAGACCCAAGAGGGAGATTCAGGAGGAAGCAGATACTTGGTCAAGGGGCCAACATTTTCCACACTCATCATTGTCTCTATTGGAGTGCCCATCCACAGGACACTGGGAAGATTTTAATGAGGTTGTTGTGGTTCTTCAATTGGCAGGATTTAGCAACATTTCCAAGTATGGCCTATTGCTAAGTTTTGCCCTTTATGCAGTTCCTTCTTTCCTCTCCTCTTCCCTGCCCAATTTCTTGGTTCTGTTTATCATCTACTGAAACCATTCATTTTTCTTAGTATATTATCCCACATAGAAGGATTCATGGCCACTGAGAGGTTTTTTGTGACCTTGCCCATGAGAAGATCATACCCAGAAGTGACCTCCATAAGAGAATCTCTTCTTTTTGCTCAGAGAATTGATTTGCTGATTGCTACACTCTTCTTTCTCAGAGCTTTTCTATCAGGAATGTCTCATACCATTGTCTGGCCCTTGCCAGAACCCTTTCCATGCCAGGATCAGTACTTCAATCAGCACATTCCCATGGTCAGGCCCCGCCAGTAACAACACTAGAAGAAGACCCTATTATCCTGTGAGCACAATGCTAAGCAGCAGTTTCAAAATTGGTCCCTTTCAACTGAATCTGTGTATGCAAATTGCCAATTAGCATATTCAAATATTATTTTAAATTGTATCCATCTACATTTGAAAGGAAGAAGATAAGAGTGAAGATTCCATGTGTTTTGCCTGGGAGCTAATGAGTACGGTTTGTTCTGAAAATGCCAGATGCATGATGGTGCCTCACACACCCACTTCTGTTCTGGCCACAGTGTTCTTTGGCAGCAATTTAGAAGCCACAGGCTAAAGCATAAGAGTGAGTGCCCACACATGAGGTGCTTTTCAGCTGTAAAACTGCAGCCTGGGCTGTGCCAGTGATGAGTACTCCCTGAGAGATGTTGATAACCTGCCTGGCTGCGTTGTTTACCATCAAACTCTGAGGCTAGTGTGGGTAAAGAGAGAGATGACAGCAGCGGACAGAAAGGTGTTGACCTCACTTCTGATAGCTGCATAATGACAATCTGTGTGAGTCAGGAATACCTTTGTTTAGTGGCAGGGTTGCTGCCTTGCTTGGGCCTTCCGTGTGGCTCCTGGTGGGTCTCCCTTCCTTTCCAGTGTAGGGTGTGTGTTCCTCTCAGAAGTGTAATCTATCACGGTTTCCTCTATGACAATAAGAATGTTGGCTCCACTAACATCTCTTTGTGCAGGAATCACCTGCAGGTCAGACTTGCTTCACTTGAAAATCTCTGTGCATGGGTGTCTGTCTAGAGAGGAGACAAAACCCTGCCAGACTGGGCAATTATGGAGCCGAATTTCAAAATTTTCTGAAAATTCATCTCCTATTCAGGCCTCAAGAAAAACGTCTTTTCTATAGTAGGGAGGTCCACATCACACCTTTTCCGGAAATTCCTTTTTAGGAGCATTATAACTTTTGTTTGTCTTTTCTGTGAAGTAACTCAGACTGACGACTGCTGCATATCGGACTAGACTGACCAATGAAATGATTGTATATGGAAAATCTTGCATTTGCTACAGTAATAAGCAATGTGACACATTCTCACAGTGTGTCTATATTCAATGCATGATCCTCTCACGATAGTCTCAGTGTAACAATTAGAAGATTTGCATATGACTTTTGATATCAGTGATGATTTGAGCTTATATTACATAGGCAAGATTTTCAAACATGATTGGTGATCTTGAGTGCCAAATTTAAGACACCATAAAGTAGATTTCCCAACTGTCTAGGGATAGTCCTGATATTCAGGGGGTTTTTTTATATATAGGCATCTATTACCCTCTCTCTCTCTCTATCACATTTGTTATCTGGTCACCCTATAGACCTGATTTTCAGAGAGTAAGTGCTGATTGTGCTATCTTCAACAATTTCTCATGGTGCTAACACAAATATGTCCAGTTCCAGTCATCAACTTGATATTGACAAGAAATTCTCCCACCTTCTCTGACAGGGATGCAACTCAAAATTCCCCAAATTGGAAGTACGTCTGGTTGTGGTTCAGGCTTTTCTGTCTGAATTCTATATTTTTAAACTCTTTGTCAGGAATTGTGCTTATTCTTTCCAAACCACAAGAAATATTTTTAATAGCCAAGCTTTACATTGCTTACACAACCAGAACTAAGTATTTAATAGAGTCATAGAAACTAAAGCTGGAAAAATCCATCTTAGAACACCTCAACAGTCCTCTGTCAGTGCAGAATTTGTTGCCTCCAGAGATTTGGGAAGTTTAGACTCAAACAATGAGGCATCACTTTCTTAAGGACCTTGTTCCCCAACCTAGTAGATCTCATGCATATTCCAGATTCCCAGAATGACGTGTTCTTAGCCACTCACTCCTTACTTTAATTTAACTAAACATTTTAAAGTTTAGCTTTGCATTCTAACCGTAGGTGGCTGTGTTCTTGATGAAGTCATTAGAAGCTAGCAGTTTTGGGGAAATGTAGGGGTATTATGTAATAAAACAAAGTCAATATTTACAGTGATTGGAACAGAAGATCATTACAAGAACTCTCATTACCCAATTGCAGCATTCTAATGGACTACTATTCTAGTTATTCTGCTTCCTCATTTTAAAGAATGAGCCAGATCCTACGTGCTGATGGCCAGATTTTAAAAGGCATCATGGAGCCTAAAGCTCTAGTTAGACACATAGGCCTAGATAATCCAGTCTTCAGTCACATAACTCCCATTGCTAACTTTTTTCCTAACCAGGAGGATGTGCTCTATCTATACATATTTATTTGAAGCAGTTATATAGCTTAACACACATATATTCAGATTCACCATTTTCTACCATACTAAAGTCATGTAAATATTAAGAACGATATGTTTCTTATTTGCTAGTTGACGAGGAATGTGTTACTTCTGATTTGTGCAAAGTTGTATTAGGATAGAAATTGGAATTCAATGAGATGTTTAATTTGTTCTTTGCTCTCCCTTACTCAAGGCATAATATAAAGTTACGATCTGACTCATAACTGTTTTGAATGAAGATGTGGCACTAAGTGTTGAGGAAACAACTGTGGAGTTGGAACTGGAATAACCTCAACAACTTCATTCACACAGTCCACCAGACAACCAGATGGTGGTAACTTGACCTGGGCCTCATTCAGACTAGAGGCCTGAAGGATACAACCCATTGTCACTCCCCTGAAGCACCAAGTCTCCCGCCTTTACCATCCCACGCCTCCATCTGTAGCAATCGAGTATTAAATCAGTCCCTTCGGCTTCATTACAAAAGACATAATGAAAAGATAACAGTACAGGTAGTGTGTGATGTTAGGGTCAGTTGTTTAGATTAATATTGTAATGAGTGGGGTATGTACGATTACCCTCTACTGGCTGGAATCAGAACTGTTCACCTGGGTGTCATAGGCCCTAGAAAATAGCTCACATATCAGATACACGCTTTAAGAGGAAACATTCCTGTGCTCTGTCACCAGAGCACAGTGAAGTTCCAGGTGACCACAGTGTCTAGAGTAATGCTGACTATCAAGGTTCTAGATGCTCATAAATTTCTTATAGTGGAACTATCAACTCATATGAAGCAGGAGATGAATGCATTGTGCTGTGCTTTTCTCTTCTTCTAATATCTATCTACTGCCCTTAAGGTCATTTCCCTTTGCTTCTCCATGGAACTGTCATCTGCTTCTCCCTTCTGCTCCATCCTTCCCTACTGCTATTTAGTGGAGTTGCTTAAAGTCATCATATTGCCTGAAAGGCTGAGCTGGGAGTTCAAACTTCAGTGTAATTAA
This sequence comes from Pelusios castaneus, assembly GCA_007922175.1. Lineage (NCBI taxonomy): Eukaryota > Metazoa > Chordata > Testudines > Pelomedusidae > Pelusios > Pelusios castaneus. The sequence goes on from ML686135.1 coordinate 137,016, forward strand.
TTAATTCCCTAGCCCCTTCTCTAGAGCTGCTGACCACCAAGACCATGATTCTTGACCAAAAGAAACAAAGGCTGTTATATACACAAACCTAAAATAGTTTTATTGTTCAATGAAAAATAAATTAACAAATAAAACCAAATATATAATAATAAGATAAGTTCAAACCAAATATTAAATAACATTTTTCTGTTTTTTAAAATAACATTTATCAGGGATCACAATTCTTATGACTCAGAAATACAATAAAAGATGGATAATACTGATTAGAAACAAAACAAACATTGAAAAGCCATCTCTAATGTATGCACAAAGGGGTTCTGTTCCTCTTTCACCATAACAGTGTATGTCTGATGTTATTTGCAGTCAAACCAACTATTGCTCTTCATTTTTTGAATAACTTTCTTGGACTTGGCGTCAACTTCATACTGCTTTGATCCTTGGAAAAAATAGAAATGCCCTGGAAGTAAAAACAAGATGAATAATTACTTGGTTCAAATGAATATTCAAATATTCATTCTCTTTCCAGAAACACTGCTTCATAGTAAAACATGTACACATAAAGAAATACCCTTATTAATTTCTATAATGATTCTTCAATTTATGGCAATAAAAATTGTCCAATATAGTCAACTATCTTAAAGTATTCTTTCTACATACCATTTTTCTGCACAGCAGCATCAATCTTATGGCCAATTCCTAGAAAGTCGACTGATATGCGCCTTGGATAACCCTTTTCCATGGATTCAGTGACTTCATTATAACTGAATAAAGAAATTAAATGAAAATAATACATGAGTATTTGATATTTAATATTGAGTCCAACTGACTTTTTTAGCAAGTAAGCTCTGCCCTCATCTAAAACTCTCTAACCATGAGCTACTGCACATTCACTGAATTTCGTAAATCCTTGCTATATGAATACTCCCTCCCTTACTAACCTATGTACAGTTCTCCTTAACTATTCTAACTAAATAGTTTGTTCTTCCAATTTAGTAGCTACAGAAGGAGCGGGCTGGGGCCCAAGTATGCAACCTTGATATCTGGGCCATCATCATGCAAAAGAAATTCTGTGCATAACTTGCTATGTGCTTATGAGTTGGCAATAGGACTAGCCAACTGAGTGAAGCTAAGTATATGCATAAAACTTGGCAGGATGGAGCCTTGGTGGTCACTTAGTTATGTGATAGTCTCACTCATGAAAAAACCGGGTTTGTTTGAGGTTTTTTTTTGGAAGGATGGAGTGGTTATAAAAGCTGTCTATTATTTGTAGAAATATTTTCTTAATTTAATTTTAAAAAATGATTGAGTAAAGCCATCCCCTACTCCATAGGACAGCAACCATTCTTTAAACATCAGCCCTGCCCTCCAAGCCTTGTCTGGGTAAGAGTTGAAACAAGAGGAGAAGCTGGTCTTTCTACCCTCACACAGCTGTTGGTGGCTAGGGAAATGATAGGAAATTCCACCCCTACTTTCTGCTACCAACCCTCTTGCCGCTGGAAATGGGACTGCCACTTGGAGGGGCTACTATAGTAGACATGCCTGCTTGGATATCACAGACCCAAATGGAAAACTCAGTCATAGCTGGGAGATGGGGCACAGGGAGCAGTCTGAACATGGGTCCCAACAGGCCTGCTTCCCACACAAGAATCAGCTGGTGCTCAAAAGGAGGGAGGTGATTTAAACTTGGACTAAGAACAGAGAATGGAAGGGCAGTTGAGATTGTTACTGCTGAATTTATGTTGCAAACGTATTAACTGTCCTTTGCAATGACACCCGGGGTCAGAGCATGCTAAGAAAGATACTGGGGTGGAATGCTGAATTAGAGCATTGATTCTCAGACACGAGACAGAGGAGACAAAAATGAAAGTGCCATGACTAATCTCATTGACCCAAGTGAGAGAAGGGCAAGGAAAACAAATTTAAATGGCAATGCTAATCATTGTACAAACCTGTAACACAAGGCTAATCCCTTTCCAAATGACACAATTATACTAAAATTAATCGGTCACAGTCTTGGTGTACCCTTCTCTCTGCTGCATAGAATTGGGTAAGTTCAGCTGTGTGTCATAGGAACAAACTACTAGAATGAAATGGCAAATGTTCTTTAGCTTACATGTTTTAACGAAAAGGAAAATCTGAGTTTTATCTCTGAAATTCAGGTTAGCAAAGGGTGTGCAGAATACAAACCATTAAGACCTATTCAGAGTGGCCATAGATTTGTCATAGTTCCAAATGTAAAGGGTAAATAAGGTTTTTAAATAAATTGCTTGGATTATTTCATGGGAGAATTTAATCTTACCTCCAATATTTGTCACCTACAAAGAAGTAGGTTTTTTTGGTATACTGATCATAAACAGCGGCATCAATTTTCTTAACAGATCTTGGAAAGCCCAGGTGGTGGATGTTCCTAGGAAAACCTGGATGTACATAGTCTCCACTGACAATCCAGTACTGGTTGTCTGTCAAGAAAAACAAGATAGAAACGCTTGTTAGGGATTTCTGATGAGATTAAACAGCATTTAATTACAGTCTTGGAGTTTCCCCAAGGAAGGTTCTACCTTCCCTGTGGGGTGAATTCTGTTAGATAACACTTGAAAATTCCAAAACAACACACCTTTCCTGCAAGGCAGCTGGAATATTCAGGGTTTCAGGACAGTGGGATTTTTTTGCTTTAAAAATCCATTAAAGTAGTTAATTCCCCTCCCACTCCCCTACTTTTCCCCATGAGAATCAGGAATGTTCAGCACTTCTGAAAATCAGACCACTTAATTAGGTGCCAAAATAGGAATTTAGCTGACTGAATGTTTGATCTCCATTTTAAGCACTTTAAGTCAAAACTATAATTGATTGCCTCTCCTGTCTCAAGCACCGTCATATAACTTCATTCTCTTAATTTTCCTGTCTCTTAAATAGACATAATGTCTTATTTCACAGGACTGTTGTAGAGTTTATTTATTTCATGACAGTGAAACAGAACATTGAAGATGAAAAGTTATGTAAGTGTTATGCAGTGGTGTTATTATTATTAATGATAATAATTGCTTCTTCATTTCCACATGTAAGAAGAATGTCTAGACATTTAAGTGAAATACCTTTAAAAAGAAACATTTGATCCTTCTTGTCAATTTCATAGGCAGCATGAAAGCCAGATGGCAGAGTTGGCCAGAATGAAGAAATTAAATTATGCTCCACATCTGGGAAATGAGGGCTCTTGCGCCAGAAATGCCTGGTTTGAAAGACAAGTTGCTTGTTTATATAACCATATTTCAGTATTTATTCATGAGATCATTAACAGAGAAATTTAATAAAAATCACTACTAAGTGAGAGGTACATTTGTTCACTAACTGCTCATGTTGGACATGTCCCCAGTCCATAGATCATTTCCCCTGGGAAATACAATGCCCATTTCCCAGTGTCCTCGTCATTGCTACAGAGAAATCTTGTCCTAGTTATTTGCATTGGGGTTCATCTCCCCCCCTGCCTTTTTACCTAATCTCTTTGCTCTCATTCCTTTGATCTCCTGGAAGGTGCAAGGAAGAGTTGAAACCTGTATGTAATGCTATGGCAGGAGGAATCATTTTGCCCACCTTGTAAAACCAGACATCTCTTCAATGAAATGTATCAGCTCTTTGGCAGTGCAGGGCAAAACTAAGCTACACTTTTTGAGGAAAATTTAAGAATCAGTTCATCAATTGAATCTTCAAGGGGATTTTAGGTAGGCAGAATGTAATGATCTGAGTTGGTATTTGGCTAAAACCCTGGGGATGACACCTTTATTCTGTCTGGCAAGTGCAATGGGATATTTCAGCGACCCATTAAAGAGCAAAGTATCCAATCACCTAGAAAAGATGGCACCTCTAACAGCAGAGTGTAGCCAAGCACTATGACTGGAGCCTTGATTCAATACTGACTAGAGGCTAGGAATGTCACTTACTGATTCACCAGCAACACTTGCTATAGCCTCTCAATTTTCCCTTTAGGCCTGCCATTCACAGCCTGACTTCAGTCTGACAAGAACGATACTTCATGAGATATGGCTGCAGGCCAAAGTCTGATGCACTGATCACATAATTGCCATGGAAATGTGATAGACCATGCACATGATGACTGAGGATGATTTAAAATACTAATATTCACCAATTAATCAGCAAGGTTAAGTGGACAAGTATAAATCTGTAGGGTTGTGTTAGTGGTATATTGGGAAGGAAATCTTCTCTCTCGAACTAACTGTTCAAACATTGCCAATGCAAGGCTAACCTAAGCAAAACTTGATGTTGCAAAACTTGATGTAATTTACCTGTCTTTAAAGAACAACATTTCCCCACGGAGAGTGGTGACAGCATCAAAAGTCAAGTCAGGGTCACAACTGCCTGTTACTGACGTTTCTGTTGTTGTTTCTGTGGGTGATGTTGGAGCTGCTGGCTCAGTAGAAGTTGGGGGTCCTTAGGGATGAAGTTAAAGACAGAATTAGAAGGTTAGTTAGTATTGCTATTACAAAGCTTGGAGAACGGCAATATTGGGCAAATCCTCAGCGGGTTTGAAACGGTGTTGTCCCATTCTATCATGGGTACTTATATGGACACTAATACCCTATTATCCAGCTTGAATGTGTTTATCCTCACAACACCTCTGTGTTGTGCTATTAGCCCCATTTTACAGATGGGAAAACTGAGAGTACAAAGAGGCTAAGGGACACAAAAGATCTATGGCAGAGCAGGGAACTGAACCTGAGTTTCTGAAATCCTAGGCTAGTGCCCTCACCATTGACTTGCTGAACCCCAACTTGACATTAATGGAACTGTGCTGATTCAAAATCAGCAGAGGAGCCGGCCTGGTACCATAACATAATTTCATACAGAAACATATTAAAACCTTTAGCATTAGTGATGCCCAGTGAGCACTCATCTCTGCAGGCAAATGCCTAAATGGCCTGAAGAAGGGGTGCTTCTCTTTACAGCTGGCCAGATGATCTGGCTAGTTCAGCTGGAGTTAAAGTGAGCCATGACCTTACCTCCTTCTCACCCCCTTGGCTATGACTAGCACCCACCTGGACACAAGTGGGAACTCAGTCCTGTGGAATTACAGACAGCCTCTGTACACTGCTCTAACGGAGGAGGGTTCTTATCCCACTCCACGCCCTACATAGGTAGGCTGAAATCTGGCTTGTAATATAAAATCGGTTACAAAGTTCTCATCAAATGTTTGTAACTGGTATGAGAGACTTTTAACAAAATGATGCTTCCTCTTTACCATATAGGTACTGAATGCCATTAACATCATCCGGGTGGAGTTTGTAGTTTTTGATATCCATCATCTGATAAGATGGGTACATCAAGGAACCAAGGACATTTGAATGATAAAGACCCAATGAGTGGCCAAACTCATGAGCAGCAACCTGGAACAAGTTGTATCCTAAAAATATAAAAGGCAGAACAAGCATGGAGTTAAAATAAATTTCTCCAGAAAAAAAAAGGGAAGGGTGGGTGAGGTCCCAGCGGAGTGGAGAAGGGCAAACGTTGTTCCCATCTTTAATAAAGGGAAACAAATGGTGAACAACAACAACAAATGGCAAACAAATTGTGAACTAAGTGTTCCCAAGCCCATCCTTGAGCAGGCACATTGTATTATAAACATGGATTTATAATTGCTGGACCCAGGCCTCAGAGCTGTGTTAGTGCAACCATGTGGCACTTCGCACACCTTCTGATTCTGGTCTACCACACTGTAAAATGACAGGATGAGGACTCAAATCAGAGTGAGTCTCAGGCTCTGACCCCACACCCCTCCCACTCCCTAGTAGGGTCTTAGGTCTTTAGTGCTTTCTGATCCAAGTCAGATTGATTTGTAGATGGACAGAAGTGGGGCTTGAGCACAAACCTGAATAAGAACTCAGGCTTAATGTGCAGTGGAAACATACACAAAAAAGACCAGGGGAATTATAGACCAATCACCTTAACTTCAACTCCTGGAAAGAAACCAGAGCAAATTATTAACCAATAAATTTGTAAGTGCCTAGAAGTTAATAAGATTATAACAAGGAATAACCAATATGTTATGTGAAGAACAAACCATGCTAAGCCAACCTCATTTCCTCCTTTGACAAAATTTCTGTCCTAATGTATTTGTTTTCCCTTCAAAAGGTTGTTAAAAGATGTCATCACTTTATTATTTGTTTTTTTTAAAGTAGTGAGTTCAGTATTTACAGCTATGAACAGACTTACTTGAAGGGAACAATTCCATGCCTTACACTACAAATGCCCATTGTCTAACTCAATCACATCAGTCCACCTTTATGGCAATTTCAGTAACTTCACTGAGGCCACAGTTGTGGTGCTTGCATTGACTATAGTGGAATTACTATAGTTTGTCACAGGTGTAACTGCGATCAGAATCTAAATTAATGATTTCTAAACCAAGAATCATAGAAGATTGGGGTTGGAAGGGACCTCAGGAGGTCATCTTGTCCAACCAGGTTCTGCTTAAAGCAGAACCAACCCCACCTAAATTATCCCAGCCAGGGCTTTGTCAAGATGCACCTTAAAAACCTCTAAGACTTGAGATTCCATTGCCTCCCTAGGTAACCCATTTCAGTGCTTCACCACTCTCCTAGTGAAAAAGCTTTTTCCTAATATCCAACATAGGCCTCACCCACTGCAACTTGAGACCATTGCTCCTTGTTCTATTATCCACTACCACTGAGAATAGCTTAGCTCCATCCTCCCTGGAAAGTAAAGCAGGTTTAGATCATGTATATGTAACTATTATTAAACCATAGTACTTTTGTGCCACCTGTCTCTTTCCAGTGTAAAAATGATCTAATAGGTCTTCACATCATTTCGTTGGGATTGTCTGCCAATAAAATAGCAAGAGATACCTACCTTTTGAGTCTTTTGTCCAGTTTTCATCCTCATCAAAGTGGGCATCTCCACCAATCCTTTCACCAGGTGGATAGGCATGAGCGAGAATTCCACCAACTCCATCAAAGCTGTGGAAGTCACCATGAACTAGAAAAAGGATAAGTAAAAAAGGTATGATTCTTCTCGATTGGGACTGTAGGTAAAGGTGCCAGTATTTGTCATTAATACATGGGGATTTTCTTACATCCAGACTGAAAGGAGATCATGATGTCTGCATTGCCTTCATAAACTCTGGTAAATTTCAGTGGAGTCACACTGCTCCAGACATTCCAAGCTTTCTCAATCGCTTCATCTACATCAGCTGGTGCCATGTCTGGTGTATAGTTCAAAATCCTTTAAACACATAAGAAGGAAATAAATATATTCAATTAAAAAGTGACTAGTAGGACATGTACTTAATCTTAACCTTGGATATTTTGCTTCTTTGTTGTCTGTATATTACTTCTTGACACACAATATATTTCTAGTTCTGTATTTGTTTAACACCTACACCAATAAGGCTGCAATCCTGATTCAGGCTCCTAGAAGATAACACAATGATAAGAATAATAAAAGTAAACATATAAAACTAATTCTTCCTGTGGGTCACAGTGACTCCCAGTGACATTCAAGGAAATTCATTGAAATATTACCTATATTTCAGATCGGTTTTTGTCCATTTAGGAGAGCGTGGAAAGAGGCTGAACTGACCCACATCAGGCATTCCACACCTGGGCTGCTTCATCACCTCCAGAGTATTGGCATCCAATTCCCCCGTCACTTTCAGCCCAAAGAATTCCTGCATTTTTTTCATTTTCTCTGTTACAAGTTTTCTGTTCTTCATTCGAAACATAGGTCCTGTCTCTGTTGCAAGCTTATAGTAGTTTTCAAGATATTTCTGATGAGGAAAAAACCCCCCACATTTTAGTACAATCACATTTCTTTTAGAATGTATACAAGTATCTTAATAGTTAGATAGCTACTCCTGTGATCTTACTATGATAAAATAAGATAATATAGATATATTAATATATACTGTCTACAAACAATACCTCAGCAAATTGCTTGTCTTCTTTTTTCCTTTCTGTTTCTGGAACTACAGGAAGAGCATAAGAAAATGCTACACAGAGTAAGATCAGGAATGAAAGACTCTCCATTTTCAACTTCACTTCTTTGTCTACTAATAGTTTAACAAAACCTCCCAGTCTCTATCTTTTCTATGCATGTCTCTTCAGTGTCCCTGTATATATATCTCTTGGGTGCTTTGTAAAGTCAATAGTAGCATGACTCACAATTAATAACTTCCTCTGATTTGCCACCGAAACATACACAATGCTACTTTTAGCAGAAGAGTGACACACAACAGGTAACCTCATCAGAAACTCCATGATTCTGCAATCTTGCCATTTTTCCCTTACTTCCTATTTTTTTCGTTCTTTCTTAGATTAGGCCTACGTTCTCAAACTTGAGTTTAGCACAGGAAGTCAGATCTGGGTATCCACATAAAATAGTCTGAAATGCTATTTCAGAAGCACTGAAAGGCTTTAGCTCCCACTAAATCGGAGTAGGATTTCCTCTTGCACTCAGAACAATATCTGCAGAAGTCATTCCTTGACATTCTTATACCTTACAAGAATGAACCAGGTGCCTGAGGCACCTTGAAAGGTCAATAGGATCCCTTTCCTCAGCCTCAGTTATTGCTATTGACTGCCACAACATAGGCTGTCACGTCAATTTAACTGGGCATATGTGCATGGTCCTTAGGATTTGGCACAGTAGAGCACCCCTGTACATGGTGTTTGAGGGAGAGGAATCATCTCTTGGGGTATATCTACACAGGATTTTGGAACAAGTCTCCCAGCCTGGGTCAGCAGAAGTAAGCTTGCATTAGCACTTTATAAACAGCTGTATAGATAATGCTGTGGTTGGGGTCAGGGATCTGAAACTCACCCCTCTATCTGGGTTTCAGACCCTAAATGCGGGTTCAAGCTGTCACTTCAAAACTCTGTCTGTACAGCGAGTTTTAGAGGGCTGGCATGACCCGCGCTTCCCCAAATCTCCTGACAAGGTTGGAAGCCTTGTTCCATAATGATATGTAGACACCCTGTGGGGTCTTCAACTAATCCAAAGGCTGGAGTAGACTCTGCTGCCCCTTTTTGTGGCAACAGTGAATTTGTGGCCCTGGCCCTGGCTCTGGCCCACTTGCATTCCTGAGTCACAACGCCTCTTCCTCACACACTGACCCTCAGTAGAGTCCTCAGGGGGGCATCAGTAGGGGCACTCCTGAATAACATTGGCCCTCTCCGAGGGAGTCTTCATGGCTATGAAGGAAGGAACTGGATTTGCCCTCCGAGGAGCTGAGTGAAAAAGTCTCCTTTGTTTGCTCAGTATGTGGTTTTCAAATGTGCCTAACTCACTCAAATCAAGACCAGTCTCCTTTGGAACAAGTCCCTGTACTTGTTCCTCAAGACAGATGTCAGCTTGAAAACCTCAAACACTGTGGTTCTAGGGTTGTTTACAAAAGCTGTAAAAAAATTGCTCTTACTGAAAATGTCTTTTCTTTTCTTGTTCGAAAATGGCCTACTTGGTTTTGGATCAGATTTCTACTCCCACCATCTCCAAACGTGGTTGGGGAAACAAACCAAGCAAGGGAAATAGCTTCCAAAGGTGAATGTTTCAGGACATTGCAAGCAATTAAAGACAGGACTAAAAGGGAAAGTGTTGTGCAACTTTAGCTCCAATATGCTATGTGATTAGCACCCAGCTATAATTAATTACAGCCTCTCTGGAAGGAGCAAAGCATATCTAATAATGGGGGTTGCCACAATAGGTTCATGAGTATCCATCTCATAATCTTTTCCCACTTTGATTGGTAATACATGGCCCCTACCACAGGTGTTTGTGAGTCTTTATGAAGGAGAGTAGGCCCTTGACATCACTTTCTTCCTGCCTCTCTACAGGTGCATCTACACTTATAAATTAAGTCACCTTAAGCAGGCTTAAGTCGACTTAATTTACTCTGCGTCTACACTGGAGTTTCCTTAATTCGACTTAAGCAGTTCCTTAAGTCAAATTAAGGAAAAGTTAGTTCGAATTAGTAAAACCTTGTTTTACTTCGAAGTAAAGCTTAATTATAACTAGTTAGTTTGAGTTAAGTCAATGTGGCAATATTCATTCAAACCAACTGCTTAGTTCGAACTAATCGGTTAATTGACCTTCATACAACTGACTAATTCGAACTAAGCAAGTGCCATGCCACCTGGGCTCTGGGGGTTTTTCGCCTTCCTCTGTAGCACAGGGCATGGTTCACCTATCGGTGAATTCTCTGTATCTTGAAGTCCTTAAATCATGATTTAAGGAGGTAAATAACTCAGTCATAGGTTGGTGGCCTATTGCTGGAGTGGGTGGGTGAGGTCTTGAGGCCTGCATTTTGCAGGAGGTCAGGCTAGATGATCATGCTGGTCCCTTCTGAACTTAAAGTCTATGAGTCTAGTGGGGGCCCTGCTAGTTCGAATTAAGTTAATTCGAACTAACTAAAATTAACTAATTCGAACTAACTTTTGTAAGTGTAGACAAAGCCCACGATACTTGAAATATTGCATCTCATTCAGTGGCATTTATCACATGGGACCATGATGTTCTTATGTGTAAATTTCAATCTGTAGAGTTGGTGACTGAGTATGTTAGTAATTAAACAATTACAGGCCAGCTGGTGCCTGGCACAGAAGGCTGTTGTAGGCTTTATGAACAAGCTCATTTGCTAAGCTATGCAGACTGAAGCTTACAGATAAGGATTTTATGGCGTATCAAATGTGATGAAATAAGACTCAGTATTACAGTGCAGGCCCAGATATACAAGCCAAGGCAGATTTACAGCCACAGAGGTGAGTTCTGTAGTTGTCAGAGAACCGTTTACACAGTTCTAATTAATGATACAGGAAATTGCTATGGGCAAGACTATGCCTTTGGCACAGCTCGAAGCAAAGCACGGAGAATGAGTTGCATCATGCCAGGTGGATCCAGGAGGCATAGTGACTCAAACTACTCCTCTGAGGCACAGTTCCTTCTTTGCACCCCCTTGCTCTTCAGGTAGACAAGGATATTTTAGTAACCTGCTACTGGCTTATACCACTAGCATCATTACAATCAGTTGCACTGCCTGGTGCATGGGAGCATGGAGCCAAAGAGCCATCTATGCTCCAGATGGGAGATACACACAGTTTGCAAATTACAGCTGTATAATACAGAAAGGGTAGACATCCCCACAGAATCAGTGACAAGCTCTTAGGGTATGTCTACACTTGTTAATTTAAGTTGACTTAGCATGTCTACACTCAAAAATTAAGTCGACTTAAAGGGGACTCTGCCAAATTGACTTAAAGCGTCCACACTGGACACCTAAGTCAACTTGTAGGGGCTAGATGGACCTGGGACTGGTCCACTGTGGCAAGGGGGCACCCCTTGCCAAGTGCCAGGGGGCTCAGCCTTTGCCCCATTGTACCTGGGTACAGTGGGGGCTGAGCAGGACAGGGACACTGGCAGGGCATAGGAGCAGGGTGGGCAGGGCTCTGTCCTGTGCCAGCCACCCTGATGGGGAGGACAGTGAGGGAGTCTTGAAGCCCTTTAAGTGGATTTAAAGTCGATTTAGGGCTAATCTACATCCACACTGGCTAAGTCGACTGGCTAAGTCGACTTAATAAAGTCGACTTAGCCAGTAAAGTCGACTTTAAATGAGGTTTTATAAAGTCGACTTTAATTTTCCTTAAATCGATTTAAGCAAGCTTAAGTCAACTTAATTTGTTATTGTAGACGTACCTTTAGGAAGCAGTGGCCATTTCTACAGAAGAGATTTTCCATTATCTATCTTAGAGGCTTAGACTCAGACTCATAGACTCTAAGGTCAGAAGGGACCGATATGATCATCCAGTGTAACCTCCTGCACAATGCAGGCCACAGAACATCACCCACCCACTCCTATAAAAAAAAACCCCTAACCCATGACTGAATTAGTAAAGTCCTCAAATCATGGTTTAAAGACTTTAAGGTACAGAGAATCCCACCAGCAAGTGAGCTTTGTGCCATGCTACAGAGGAAGGCACTCCCCTCCCACGAGCCTTTGCCAATCTGCCCTGGGGGAAAATTCCTTCCTGACCCCAAATATGGCAATGTGCTAAGCCCTGAGCATGTGGGCAAGACTCACTAGCCAGACACCCAAGAAAGAATTTTCTGTAATAACTCAGAACCCACCCCATCAAACATCCCATCTCAGACCACTGGGATATCCAACATCAATAGTCAAAGATCAATCAATTTCCAAAGTAGTCTGTCCCATCAAACCATCCCCTCCACAAATTTATTAAGCACAGTTTTGAAGCCAGCTAGGTTTAGTGCCCCAACAGCTCCTCTTGGTAGACTATTTCAGAACTTCACTCATCTTATAGTAAGACATCTGGATTTATATGACTAAACACCTGACATTCTTCCATATATTCATCCTCACAACACGCCTAGATGCAGAACTGGAACACAGAGTGGCTAAGTTACTTGCCCATGACCTCACACAAAGTCTGAATTAAACCCAGGTCTCCTGAATTCCCAGACTAGTGTCCGACTTACTGGACCATCATTCAGCTCTCCTGCATCAGCCTCTCAGTACCGTGGATCACTCCTAGTGCCATCTATTTCTCTAGTCCAATTCCCATGGTTGTCTAAGGTCTCAGAATGTTGCTTTTAATTACATTGAAACTGTGCTAAATTTTTCTGCAGATCATCAAAATCATACCGTAAGCTAGAAATTTTCTGATTTCTTAATTACAAATATTTGAAATTCTACCGAGAAGTACTATGGCACTTTGGCAGTTTTAGTTATGGACAGAAGGAAGGGAAAGATAAATTTAATATGGCTGAAAACAATCACTCTCACATGTTATTTGTGGAATACATAGATGCACACCAGGTCCTATGGAAGTAGGAAATGCCAAAGGCATATGCACTTTAGTGTCACTTCTGGGAATGCTCTCCCCTCTTCACCACTGTATCACCTACTCTAGGAACTGGCTACGGTGAGAACGAAGCTGAAGCGTCAAGGCCTCAGCAGCAGAGGCGGCTTTTAGGGTAGGGCCCCAAGCAGTAAGGGGCCCCATCGCCTGCTTTGCCTACCACCAAATCTGCATCTGCCTTGGTTGGGAGCAGGAGGAGGAGCTGGCCCCTGGGGCCAGGGCCAGCAGCAGGAAGCTGAGTCAGAGGAGGGGGAGCTGAGGCGGTGGGGGGGGCGGGGCGGGCTGGTGTCAGGGAACCAGGGCCACAGAGGGGGGCCCCTGTGGGCCTCCGGGGGCCCCTCAATGGCTCTATAGAGGGGCCCCGCAATGGACCTTCGCCTAGGGCCCCCAATAGCCAAAGGCCACCTCTGCTCAGCAGACCCAAGGAGAGCAGAGGTAGATAAGTCTTTTCATGCTGTGGGAGTAGATGGGGACCTAAATGAAAATAGATTTCCACTGTTTTAACGCTGTTACTGGGGGAAATCACACAGGTTCTGAATGACCAGAAACTCTGGCTGCCCAGCTGGAGACACAGAACCATCCTGCCGTTATGCAGCCAGAAGCCAAAGACCTTTCAGGTGGTTGAGGTGTTTATAGGGACAGGGGCAATATTTACTGGGATCTGATGTTGGTCCAACAAAAGATACAAAAAGTTGAAGAATGAATGAGGATTTTGTTTCTTACCTGCAAGAGGAAAGGACAAAGGAGAAATCCATAGGCTCCTTAAACTTTCCTGCATTTATTTTCCTCCCATTCTGTGAGTTCTCCATCTTCAAGCCTCTGACGAAGTGGGATTATTGTCCATGAAAGCTCATGCATTAAATACATTTGTTAGTCTTTGAAAGTGCCATGGGACTCTTTATTTGTTTTGCTGAACTAGACTGACACAGCTACCCCTCTGGAACTTGTAAACAGAACAGGTAATCCTCAAGTTATCTGTCCTCAGCCACTCATTCCCAGATTCTGGCAAACAGGCTAGGGACCCTACAGAGCAAAGTTGTCAGATAGCTGTTGATGGTGCTCAAAAATATGTAGCATAGTTCCTGGATTTTGTAGGATGAATATAACTAGCGGCACATTGCAAATGGCTTTCTCTGGCAGGTATTTATACCAGTTCTTTACAATTTGATCCATGTCCTTAATAATATATAAGGAATATGATTTGAATATTCTTGTCGTGCAAATGGCAGAGGAGTAGAAGTGAATCTGAAATGAGGGAACTGATACGTTAAGGTTGCTCCCCCTTTTCTGGGACTAGTGTTGGTGGAGCATGAGAAAAGGCAATGGCTCTTCCACATTGCCCTGGAAGGCCTGACATGGATACTCAACCAAGCGATTACACCTCCCAGATAGCCAATGTTTCGATAACAAGAAGGATAAACTACACTGCCCTGAGATGGCAACATACGGGTCAGACAGCTTCATGTTGGGACGTGGGCTCTCTGGTTCTTATGACACAGGGCATGGGGAAAGAAAATGGGATGTTCTGCAAATGTGGGATCTACAGTAGGAAAATTATCTCTCCCACTGGTCTTATATGGGACATTTATTATTTTGAGTATTCAGGAAACCTGTTAGCAGGGACCCTGCTCTTAGATTCATGGTGTTTATGCAAAACTGGTAACTGTTATAACTCCCACCATGTTTAATTTAATCATCAATTTGGTCTTTTACTCAATGGCCACTGATTACTGGTCTATGACTGAAGCTTCTAGGTGCTACCACAATATAAATACATAATAATGATACGTGGCTGGAGAGTTGCACACTTGACCTTGGGGCTAGTGAGACGAAATGATGGGAACTATTGGCTCCATTTGTTCCTATACGGAGGTGTTGCTATCAGCAATAATGGCCGACATATTAATGCTTCTGTTCAGGAAGGGGAAGGTGGCTATTTCTCTAACATGAGCATCCCTTAGGCCATAATTCAGGAAGTCATTACTTGATGCTGGAAATTTTGCCAATTATTGCCTTGTCCTTGATCTTCCTATCTGGGGGAAGAGTATTGAGTATGTCAGCTGAAGTCCTCTGAGCTCTGTCAGTCTTATTGTAGCTCTGGGTAGGGCACAGAGATCGCATTGATTTTGTTCTTTGTATGTTCTTCATATTGTGGTCTGAACTGAACCTTCCAGAACTGCCAGTTGCCTCTAATACCACTGACCATGGATAACTCACCCATCGTCCCTAGCTGGTAGATAGGACTCCAATAGTTTGTTGATGAATAACTGCTAAAAGAAAACAATTACAGTACTCAGCATTGACTTGAAGAGAGGAAAATGACTTAACAAGGGTGTGTTGGAAATTCCCATCTCAGAGAACTAAGGATCAAGAAAAGCTCCAATGACAGCCAAGAAGATAGTTTACAATTTTTTGGCTATTTATCACTGGTTGATTATACACACCTTTAAAAAAAAAAAAGAGGCAAATGTTAAGGTTCTGCACTCGTGCAATATGGATTTTGGCCAATATTTCACATTTAATGAAGTCATTTTCAAAGATTCTTAATGTGAAGAGTGTTCTCCATTTGGTTGTTTATGAATAGTAAATTAATCAAAAATATGCAGCTCTTTACATCTGGTATTAATCTAAAAATCAGACCAAAGCTTAGTAACCTGTTGAATATTAAGACCCCAGTTTGAACATTTCCAAGCTACCTCTGATTAAACATTAAAATTTAGTAATTTTCAGTCAGTCATTTCTATGCATAACTGCCATATATTCCTCAGATAGGCTTGATCCTATGCCTGCTGATGATAAAGGAAAAGCTCCTATTGATTTCAAAGGTGCATAATGAGGCATTATAATCCAAGTGCATGTCTACATGTATAGCTCTTCATCATTGCTGTTACACTGACGCAGCTGCAATGGGGATCACCTTGTTAACAAATTAGGAAGTACAATCTAGATGAAGCCACTATATGATGGATGCATAACTGGTTGGAAAATTGCTCCCAGAGAATATTGTCAACAGTTCACAAACATGCTGGAAGGGCATAAGGAGTGGGGTACCACCGGGATCGGTTCTGGATCCTGTTATGTTTATATTTTACATTGTTTACACTGTTTATATTTTCATCCATGATTTAGGTGATGGCATAGAGAGTACATCTATAAAGTTTGTGGATGATACCAAGCTGGGAGGGGTTGCAAGTGGTTTGCAGGATAGGATGACAATTCAAAATAATTTGGACAAACTAGTGAAATGGTTACTGAAGAAGGATGAAATTCAATAAAGACAAATGCAAAGTACTCCACTTGGGAAAGAACAATCCATTGCACACATATAAAATGGGCTATGACTGCCTAGGAAAGGAGTACTGAGGAGTGGGATCTGAGTGTCATAGTGGACCAGAGGCAAAATATGAGTCAACAGTGTAACACCTGTTGCAACCAAAAACAAAACAAAACAACAACCCAACACACACACACCATTCTGGGATGCATATTGTAAGTAAGACACAAGAAGTAATTCTTCTGCTCTACTCTGCCCTGATTAGGCCTCAACTGAAGCATTGTACCCAGTTCTTGGCATCTCATTTCAGGAAAGATGTGGACAAATTGGAGAAAGTCCAGAGAAGAGCAACAAGAATGATTAAAGGTCTGCAACACTTGATTTAGGAAGGAAGATTGAAAGAACTGGGTTTGTTTAGTCTGAAAAAGAGAAGACTGAGAGGGGACATAACATTTTTCTAGTACCTAAAAGGTTGCTACAAGGAGGAAGAGGGAGAAAAATTATTCTCCTTAACCATAGGATGAGAAACAATGGGCTTAAAGTACAGCAAGGAAGGTTTAGGTTGGAGATTAGGAAAAAATTCGTAACTCTCAGGGGGATTAACCGCTGGAATAAGTTGCTTAGGGCAGTTGTGGAATCTCCATCATTGGAATTATTGAAGAGCAGGTTAGACACGCACCTGTCAGGGATGGTTTAAGGTGGTACTTGGTCCTGTCATGAGTGCAGGGGACTGGACTCAATGATCTCTCATGGTTCTTTTCAGTTTCTATGATTCTATGCTCTGTGCCGATAGGAAAGAGCTCTTCTGTCAGCATAATTAAACCACTTTTCTGGGCAGCAGAAGCTATATAGACATAGCTTTAGTGTTTGTTATTTTCCCATTTTAGAAATGGCAGGAACTTGATTTAACTGATTACTTGAAACACCAGAGGCTATTAAGAAATATACGGTGTCAAACAGTCAGGATAAAAGAATTAATACATTTGCAAACTAAAAGATTGCTTAAAATATGCTAGATATTGTCATTTGATTTCTTAATTGTCATACAAATGACTGATCGTGCCAACATATCAAGGACCAAATCTTGTCCACATTAGTTGCATGTTTTTAGTGTTCCAAAAGGGTAGCTATGTTAGTCTAGTTCTGCAACACAAATAAGGAGACCTGTGGCACTTTTAAAGACTAACCAATTTTTTTATTGTATGAGCTTTTGTGGGAGAAAATAGTGGGATTTTCTCCCATGAAAACTCATGTGATAAATAAATATGTTTTTAGTCGTGTCTGTTGTGTATAACCCAAAAAATGAAAGAATCTTTTCACATCGACTTTGGTTTCTAGAAATCTGATGTAAATTAGCATTAAAAAGGTTATCCAATGCAACTTTGAGAAACTGTCTTCTCCAGCTAATTACAAGTGTGTAAACAAGGTTAACCACGATATTGCCTCACTGTAGGTTTGTAAGACTTGATCGCAGTCTCGTCGTCCTTTCTCCTATCTGCAAAAGTCTGTTTGGATGACTCTTTACACACTAGAGATCAATTTATTTGCTCTTAGTTATATGTAGAATAAATGATACAGATTAGATCTGAGGCAAACAGCTGAGCTTAGTCATGGAGATTTGTGTGCTGAAACAAACGTTTCCTGAGTGCACAGTGACTGATAAACCTTAGCAAGGAAGTAAAGTATTTTATTGTATGAATCAAGTGTCATTATTCTTCGTATTTACAAACTGTGCTCTAACTTGTTCCTCTTTTCACTAAAGCATGTGCTGGCCTACAGAAAAACCTTTCTTACTCTGCCTATGAAATATTTAGACAATAATAATTATTTGCTTAACTCCTTCTTTCAGGACAATTGTTCTGACTTAAAGCCAAGTCATTTTTACATCTTCGTCTTGGAGCATGACACGTAAGACTTGTTCCCATTTGTTTGTTTTCATTTACTCCCTTTGTTTATAAACCAATGAGAGACAAAATAGCAAAATCATGACTATGAAGTAAAAGAATAGACTCTTTGGAGGAAAAGGTTTGTTGTGCTTGTAATATACATGCATCTTACAGAACCGGCTGTGGAGCTGGAGAACACACAATATCATTTTAAATTATTGGGCTCAATACAGTGATATTGGGGTGAAATACTATGGCCAGACCACCAAACCAAACTAGAGAACAGGATGAGTTACTCCTCAAGCACCTATCTGTTATGTATACAAAGAAAAACTGTGTTGATATGGGGGATTGTAGTTAAGGAGACATTTGCTGGAGGCATTGAGCATCCAGGAGTAAATCATCATTAGAGTTTCTAAAAGTTAAAGATGATAGTTTTCTAACACAAACAATACTGAACCCAACACAAGATAACTCTACTTTGAACTTCATTATGATGCATAAAGATGAATTAATCAGTGGATTAGAATTTGGTGGTTGCCTAAGGATCAGTGATCATCACCCTTTTGCATTCAATATAGACAGAGGACAGTCCCAACTAGTAATATATATTTGGCATTTCAAAAGGGTTAATTTTCCAAAGCTGAGGAAAATGTGAGCAAAATTGATTGGAAGAAAAAAAAATTAGATGGAAAAAATGTGAATGAAAATTGGGAGCTCTTTAAGAAAAGTTTATTAGATGGCCAAAAACCCACAAGTTCAAAATCAAGAAAGAGAACAATTTTGGCAAAAAGCCCAGTCTGCAACAGGTATGAAGTGAAGGCAGTAATTAGAATTAAAAAACAATATATAACAAATGGGGAGAAGGCAAACAAATAGCCATTAATATAAATTAGAAGTTATGAAGTGAAGAAATTTGATAAGAGAAGCTAAAGACATCAAGGAAATATCTATGGATAGAAGTGTAGGCCAATAAGAAGGATATTTTAAAAACATATTATAACAAAAGAAACCTTAGCAGTGATAGTCTGATTACTAGATTTAGATGGTAAAACTGTTAATGATAATACAGAACAGGCAGAAATGTTGAATAAATATTTCTGTTCTGTATTTAGAAACAAGTAGGATGATGCACTTGAGGTTAGTGAAACACATTCTAGTCCATTAGAAACTAAAGAGGATGATAACAATATTAGCTAGAGATAAACATTTTAAATCAACAGGTGTTGGTAGCTTTCATCCAATAATCTTCCAACAGCTTGCTAAGGTCTCTGGCACACTGACCTTAATTTATAATAAATCTTGTAATATAGGGGACTTTTCAGAAAACTAGATGAGTGCTAATGTTGTTTCAACATTCAAAAAGGGAAACCAAAGCCCAGCTAAAACTCATTCCTTCTGCAATGTCTGAGTTGCAAGTTGATCAAAATAAATAAAGAACCATAAAAAATAATACCTTGTTTTCCTTTCCACCGGATTTCCTGGTGCATCCTGTCCTCCGCCATCAGAACAGGGAACCGTCTTTGTTTCGTACAGCACCAAGCACCTTTTTATTATAACAGAAACATTAAAGTGGTCACCTATCTCTCATCCTAATTTGCTCACTGGTAATAAATCTACAAAACCAGAGATATTAATTTAGCTGTGCCACTGTAAGAACGCTTTCGTAGCCACATTAAGTCAATGGGAAAGAACTCTCTCACCGACAGAATAAAACCACCTAAACGAGTGGCAGTACTTCTCCCACTGACATAGCATTACCCACATATGCACTTACGTTGGCAAAACGTATGTTGTTCAGGGGGTGTTTTTTCACGCCCCTGAGAGACAAAAGTTTTGCGACAATAAGTGCTGTCATAGACCAGGATTCAGGAAATCCACTTCAAAGCACGTAATGATCATTTTCTAGATTAAGGTAGGAATATCCTCCGAGGAGCTAGTATTGTATTAGTTGTCGAATGGGGACAAAAATATCCATTTGGGGCTGCCATAGCCAAGAGTGATGATAGGAGGAATCTGTCTATGTATTCATTAGATTTATGAAATTGCTGTTCTGTTGAATGCCTCAATATATAATACTCAACCATGGGCTGACATGGTCCCTGAAGTGCATCACCCGCCCTATCTGGAAAAAGTGAGGGAACAAACCAAAATAAATTGTTAACTTTAATGACCGTGCTCAGGATGAACAATGGGTGCCTGCACCAGAAATCCAAATGGACTAAGTTTCTCTGCAGGAAGGGCAAAGTGGAGACAGGTGACAGAGCAGGGGTTTTAAAACACAAATGAAGTTTAGAGAGGCGAGAGGGACGAAGGGGCACACCTTAGTAGTGAAGGGAATCTTCTCTGACTGAGGACCAGCCAACATTTTAAAAAAGCTGTCCAGAAGGGAGAAACGTGGCAGAAACTGTCAGTAGGTGAGAGAGAGAATCCATGATTTGAAGAAGAAGCCAGGGAGCAGGAGTGGCTCTCCTAGTGGATTCTGAAAACTCAAGAGTGATGAGGCAGAGGGTGGTGTACAGATGTTTTACTGTTTTTAATCTAGATCTGTGTATTTCTTGTGCTGTCTAAAGTAAACTAAGTGTGTTAGGACCATGAAAAGCCTTTTTGTTAAGTGCTTCAGTCTATCATATATTCTTGAAGAGGTAGACCGTAAGGCAGATCACTCAGAGGGTGGTAAATGATATGCTTAAACCACTAAGATGTTCTGAAAGTCAGTACTGGTCCTGGGGTCTAAGGCAGCTGGGCTGTCAAGTCCTACTTCCGGTGAAAGGGTAACAGACAGAGAGCCTCGACTCAGGAAGTACGTGAGAGAGGTTAAATCAAAAACAGTGCAGGAGTCTAATCAGACCAAGGGATGCTTAAAAGCACATGGGTCTAACAAGGCAGGGACTAAACCAATGAGTTTCCAGCCAGGGTAGATCGGTTAGGTGTGTGGCAACAGGATACCAAAATAATCAGAGCATTGATCTGTTCCAGTAACATTCATGTCCCTGTATTCGCTTCTCTTTTTACCCCATACACGTAACACATATTTAAGTGCTCTGAGATCTACTGATGAACAGTGCTATGTAACAACTTTACCTCTCCACGGAGGAATCACAGAGCTGGATATCAAGGCAGAACTGTGCATTCTTTACATTGAAATCAGTTGCAGTTTTGGGTGTGCAAGGAAAGCTAGATTGCTCCATATGATCAGGACCAGATTAAGGGGCCCGGGGCACCGGGCTGCCCTCTTTTGTGGCCCCCGGCCAAAGGTGCTGCTATATAGAAAAGGGATTCAGGGCACAGGTTCCTGATCTCTTCCCCCCTTCCAACCTCCAGCTCCAGTGCTCTTCCCCTTGCTCATCCCCTTCCCTCAGAGCTCTTCCCCCAGCCAACCCTTCCCCCACTCCCCCACACTTTGCCCTCAGCCCCACACCCCTTCTCATGCCCCTCCCAAGTCTTGTGCACCTCACCCCTGCACCAGGGTGGTATTAAGAAGCCCCAAGCATCCCACCACTGTGGGCCCCCCACCAGCCTGGCCCCCCCCTTTAGTCTCAAGGTTTAGGTGGAATTCACCCCAATCTCAGCTACAATCTCTGTTCAAGTCCAAAGGCTAGAGCTGAAAGAGGCAGTTCCTTCGTCTTCCTTGGTTGCAGGAATCTTTAGTAGAAATCCATGCAGGCTTCTCTTTCTCTTCTGGAACCAGCACCATCCAGTAAGCTCACTGGTTAACCAGCCCTCAGTCATGTATACATGTGCCCAAACTCTGCTACAAAATGCTCCAGAGTGGGGAGAAACCATCTTGCTGTCCACTCCTGGCTCAGCTTCTCCCAGTCACACACTGAGCACGTGGGCTCTCCACATGTAACTGTTCTGCCTGCTTCTCTCATGGGGTCTGTGTCTGACCAAAGCAGCAGCAGAAAACCTTGTGGAGCATGCTCACAGCTCCCACACTCAATTTCCAGAAATTTCTGGCTCTGGGCAGCTAAACTCTGCCCAGCTGCAGTAACCCAGCCTCAAGAGAACCCTTAAAAAAACACTGTTCTTTAGGCCCAGACACTGGTGCTACTCCATTTATGGCTGTGGCTGCACAGCCTGGCCAGCAGCTGGCAGCTGCAGCCATGGGTGGAGAAATTCACACCTCTGCCAGGTGCTGCAGTGGGTGGGCCTGAGCTCACCTTTTGGGCATGTGACCAGAAGCTGCCAGGCCCACTCTAGAGAGCATGGGGCCCTGCCAGGGCACTCTTGCCAGGCACTGTGCTGGGAATGAAAAGAACTGGATTGGGGCAGGGGGGGGTGGTACAGGGCCCCATTTAGCTTGGGGCCCAGGGCTGCAGCCCCTAAAGCCCCTGCCTTAATCTGGTCCTGCATGGGACAGGCTGTTGGGAGTAGCCCAGCTGGTTCAGACCTTGCCGCTACGGCCCTAATTAAAGTTATTAGCGCAGGCTGCATAAATGCTGCCAAGGTGAGCTAATGAGGAGCAGCTATGAAAGTTGTTATGGACGGCTCCTTAAAATGTTGCTTGAGGACGCTTCATTTATCATCTTTCGCAGACACGTGCAGAGTGAAAACTGTCTGCTTGGCACCTCCTTATTTTTCTTTTCTTAAATCAATGTTTTCTTTTTGTAGGGAAAATTAAACAACCAGTTTGCGCAAAATTCCCAGGAATATATTTTTGCTGTACCAACCTTCATCACTCACTTAGTCTCACAACAATCACTTAATTTGCCTGGAAAAATACATGCAGCCCAGGCCTTATTTTTTTTAAAAAAGGAAAGAATTCATTTGTGCCATATTTAGAAACCACTTGAAAATCAGGGGTTCTAGACAGAAACCAGAATTCAAAACATTTCAGGTTAGAATTCTATCTGCTTCTCACAAGTCATGATTTCTGGGATTTTATTTTTCTAACATATTCTAGAAGCAGAGCAAGGTTTATAAGCAATAATGACTTGTTTGAAAGTAAATCAGCATTTAGTATGAACAAATATTTTAATACTTTAAAGGAAACAATGTTTACTCAGTCTCATAGCTGTCTCACAAAACCCTATGTTTACAAGGAAAAAGATTTGCAAAAATGTACCCTTTCGTCATATTTTCTATTCTTGGAACCAATCCCACTTCCTCTGATTTCAAAGACAGTGCGTTTAGAGATGTAGTTAAGTACTTAATTGAAGTCGACTTTATAAAACCTAGTACAAAGTCGACTTTACTGGCTAAGTCAACTTTATTAAGTCGATTTAGCCAGTGTAGACGCAGATTAGCCCTAAGTCGACTTTAAGTCGATTTAAAGTGCTCCAGGTCTCCCCCACTGCCCTCCGTGCCATTGTGGCTGGCACAGGCAGAGCCTGGTGTGCCCCCCCCCACAGGGCAGGACACAGTCCCAGGTCCACATAGCCCCTAGAAATTGACTTAGGCATCCAGTGTGGACCCTCTACGTCAATTTGGCAGGTCCCCTTTAAGTCGACTTAATTTTTGAGTGTGGACATGCTAAGTCGACTTAACAAAGTTAATTTATTTGTCCAAGTGTAGACATAGCCAAAGGAAGGATAGAGAGAAGTAAAGCAATGCTATTGCAGGAAGAGGCAAGAAGCTTAGCCAGTAAAGTCAACTTTGTACTAGGTTTTATAAAGTCGACTTCAATTTTCCGTAAGTCAACTTAAGCTGCTGCTTAAATCGACTTAAGGAAAATGTAGTGTAGATGCAGATTAAATTTAGTCGGACTTAATTTGTAAGTGTAGACACATCCTTTGAGTTTTGAAGAGCTCTTTTTCACACCAGTTCTCTCACCTTCCAAGTCTCCAGTTGTTCTTCTTTTAAAAAAGGGCTAAACATGCTTTTTTCTGGACCATTCATCTGTGCTGCTTTCAATCATCAAGAAAGGGTCACCAGAGAGCTATAAAATATGTTCTTTGGCCTGATAGCTATATTTTATTTATGTAAGACCTGGCTTCGAGAGCATCCTAGCAGTAGGTATTTTAAATAGAATAAATTCAGATTAATGACTACAAAACCCACATGATTAAAAAAATTAAAATCTGTTGCACTGAAGGCATCCCTGAACTCCCAGACTCTAACAATCACTTCCCATCAGAGCATTGGGGAGCTAGACCCTCAGAAAGGTGTCTGTGATTCTACCTAGGAAGGGTTTCAAAATTAAGAAGAAAAATTTAAACTCAGTCTAGGCCAGTCCACATAACCACAGAGTTCCATCAGTGAGTGGCTTCAGATTCTCAGGGCAGCATGTAAAATAGACTCGTAGTATTCTTGGTTGGAGTTTGAATCCCATCTATACTACACCTTTTAAAAAATTAATAATTCTGGGATTGGTGTGTCTCTTAGGACAGCCAATTAATGGGTGAAGGTAGTAGGTGGAGGAGATTCCCTCTTCTCATTAGCAGAACCAGCCTGGTGAAGAAAGCGACTCTGAGTCCTTCTTCTGTGAGCAGAACTGCTTTAAAGGGTCAAATTCAGCAGCATGTTTCATCCTCAGTAGCAGGCTAGCACTGCAGGACTATGGTTCTAACACTGAAAGCCATCCTCGTAGTCCTACCATGATAAAGGGATAACAATTCCACAGCCCTTACCCCCCAATAAAAGATATGAAGACAAGTATGATTGACTGTTGTGGAAGCTACAAATACAGTACAGTGTAAGAACTCCAGCATGGGGCCTGGCAAATGTGGAAAAATCAGAGGCTATGTCTACACTAGAAAAAGTTAGGTCGACTTAATAAAGTTGACTTTACGTCTACCTAAAGTTGATTTTATTAGGTCAACTTAACAAAGTGCTT
Organism: Pelusios castaneus; assembly: GCA_007922175.1. Taxonomy (NCBI): domain Eukaryota; kingdom Metazoa; phylum Chordata; order Testudines; family Pelomedusidae; genus Pelusios; species Pelusios castaneus. Next base: position 161,850 of record ML686135.1, read on the forward strand.
TCCCTTAACCAGGACTTATTAATTCGACCTAACTTCCCTTAAGTCAACATAAGAAAGTGGACTTATACATCCACACTGGCCTTAGGTCAATCTAAGGAAGGGTTAGGTCGATCTAAGGAAGGGTTAGGTCGACCTAAGGAAGGTTAGTTCATCCTTACCGGCAGGCCTTATTAAGTTGACCTAAGCTTTCATTAGGTTGACTTAAGGATTTTCTTAAGTTGCCCTAATGAAAGCCTAGTGTGGACAGGTCTTAAGTTAGGTCGACTTAAGCCTCCTTAAATTGACCTAACTGCCAGTGTAAACATAGCCAGAGATTACAGCAACCCAGGGCACCGTGATTAGAGATGAATGCCAGACTGTCTTTATTTCCTGTTTGCCCAGATTCATTCCTCCTTACTACATGCCCTCAAGTGGCTACTTTGAAGAGTGCCTCAAACTAACATCACACCATGTGCCTCTTCCACCCAACACAATTTATGTACAAATCTAACTGATCCACACGTGGCAGTGGGAGGTTCATTATTAAGAATATAAAGGTAAACTGAAGGGGCAAGGCAAATAGAGAAAAGACAGCATGATCACTTATAAAGGGAATTGAACGCAGAGGGAACAATCGACTCTACATCAGTTTGTTATATTCTGCAGATGTCAGTACAACATATTTTTCAGTCATCTAGAGATGTCATCAGAAGAAAATTCCCAGTGTAATAACCATTACCAAATGACAATCCTGGTAAGTGCTTGTCTATGTTACTGCCTGAGTTCCTCCTAAGCATCATTCCAGGAAGAGATTGTCAAAGATAAATCATGTTTCTGCAAAATAAGTTTAGTTCAGTGATCTGTACCCAGATCTCTTGTACCTCAGGCTAATTACTCTTTAAGATCATCCACATGATGCATGACTCAGGTGTTTATGGTTTATCCAGAAGAATGATTAAGTGATTAAGATCTGCTTGGGGCTCCACTATTCAGGAAAGACCATCGGCAGGAATTTGCTTCTCCTTAAAGCCCTCACGTACCCACCTGGGACACATGGCAGAACTATGCAGATGGAGACTAAGCAAAGACACAGGAAACACAGCTGGGACAAAGGAATAGTCAGGCAATTCCTTGGTCTCCTTTTATAGATAGTTGAGCATTTGTCTCTTTTGAGCTTAGCCCAAAGTTATTAGTTACTGCAAGGAATCATGTCAACATTGTGGGTTGTAATACAGGTCTTTTGAGACTCAGTTGTGTTAGGGATGAGAATGAACTGGGGTACTGCTTAGCAGCCATGGCTGGAGGCATTAAGCATGTGCAAAGTATACTGCTTCCTGGGCAGTATGAGGAGAGATACCTTTGCTAAACCTTTAACAGCAATGTCAGTTCACAGCTAATCCCTGACCAGACATGCCCCTCTGTTAACAACAACATAGACAACAACTCAAACTGCCACTCAATTCTCTGAGCTACCCTCGCCAATGACCAAAGGAAGTTGCCCTCTACAAAGAGGTGCAACAAAGAAGGACTGGCTACAGCCTCTTCCCCTGGAAAGTCGTTAAACTGGAGTGCAAATACATTGGTCTCCACTCCAGCATCAGAGTCATCAACTCCCACTTAGCAGCTGCCATGTGAGAATACCATGTAAATTATGCAGCTTTCCACACATCTAAAATATGGTTGAGGAAATTCTTGAGCCCCCAGCCTCTGACATATAAGTCCTTCCTTCAGCCTTTCTGTAAGAGGTATAATCTTAAGATGATTTAACAGATGCATTAAATACTGGTCCCATTTACATACCTATGTAATCTCAGAGTTACTCCAGTGACAGAGAGCAGAGTTTGGCCTACTTTACTGAGGGGAAGTGGCAATGGCTACTGAAGAAAAAGGAGCTTTGAAATAAAGAGAATCCAATTCAGATTTCCCATCCATAGGCCTGCCTTTCTCTACCTCCTTCCTTTTTCTCAACACGCAGAAAGTACTTTCCTCCTCTCTGAATTTTCTCACAATCTTGCAGTGTTTGTGCAAGAGTATTCTCAGACCACAGAGCCTTCCTGTATTTTTCTGCCTAATCAGTATCTACTGTCTTTAGATTTTGCTGGAAAGCATATGCATAGCATACTGGTGCGTATCATTATAGGTCCCATTTTTCACACACACACCCATGCCCAATACCCAGAAGAGAGAATTTATTGTAGCCCCTATCTATAGAGCTTTGGCTCAAGCTGTACCAATTCATGCTTTCACCCATGAAGGACCCCAATTCAGTTCCCCATGTGTTGGTCAAAAAGGCTGTTACTCCATATGCATGGTGGAGATTTATCAATTCAGACCAAATATACTACCAGGGACTAAATTGTTCTTTTCTTCTTTACCATGTATTATTTATTTTATACTTTGTGATCAATTGATCTCTGCCTCCTGCTGGCGGTGATACTGCCCTGACATCCTCCCTGCTCAAGGAAAACCCATTCAGACCTGACTATCAACAAAATTTTGCCTCCAGAGACCTAGAATGGTCAGGAGGTGACACTGAGCAATCGGGAACCAGCAAGCCAGTTAAGAAGGCTTGCCTGCTGTTTAGCAGGGAAAACTATGGGGTTCCTCCAGGATAGCTCAGCGCACTAATGTCACTTGTCCTCAAGTGTTGTAAATAAGCACTTGTGCTGAGTTTGGTGTGTTTGTTAAAGGCACAGACAGCTAAATTTTGAGTTTTGCTTAGTTGACTGTGGGTAACGTTTAATAAACTATGCCTTGTAGTGTCTTCATTCTCTTGCTTCTTGTATATTTTCCATAAATACTTCAGAGAATTATACTGGCCATTTTCCGAATTATTCAAGAACATATATGATTTTGAGATAATGTACTCTCATAACTCAGAAGCAAAAACTCCAAAAAAAAAAAAAAAGAAACAAGCATGAAGAATTTTAGTTCAGAATCTTCACTGTTAAGAATGTTTAAAGGTACTATTTTATGTATATGCATTCCAATTTCCTCTTTATTTTCTTCCCAGATATTCTTCAGTGGGATCAATGCATGGCTGCTCTTAAATAAGACCTCTCTCATTCATTCATGTGCTGCTGAAGAACTTGAAAGCAATTTAGCAGCACATTGTTCTTGTTTCCCTTTCTTATTGCTTTGATTTATTTTTAAAAAAAACCAGGGAAATGAAATGCAAATAATAAATGTATACAGCTATAGATTTTAAAGCCAAAAAGGACCACAATGATTCTCTAGTCTGTCCTCCTACATGGCACAAATTATAGGATTTCTCTGTATTCATTCTGGCTTCAAGTCCAATAATTGTGCTTGAACTAGAGTAGTGGTTTTCAGACCAAGGATTGGGACCCAATACTGGTTTGCAGACCCTCAAGTATTGGGTCATAGTGCCCCCTGCCGCCACCACCAAAAGACTGGTATGCATTGCTCAAATTATAGGGTCGCAGGCATAAATTATTTTTTTCAATTGGATCTCAAGAAAAAAGGTTTGAAAACCACTGAACTAGAGCATATCTTCTAGAAAAAACAGCCAATCCTGATTTGAAAATGTCCTGTGATGGAGAATCCGTGACAACCCTTGGTAAGTTGTTCCAGTTATTAATTACCCTCACTGTTAAAATTTTGCACTTTATTTCTAGTATGAATTTGTCCAGCTTCAAACACCAGTCATTGATCCTTGTTACACCTTTCTCTGATAGACTGAAAAACCCTCTATTAGCAGATTTCTGTTTCCCATGTAGGTACTTATAGAATCTGATCAATTCATCCCTTAACCTTTCTTTTGTTAATCTAAATAGATTGATCTCTTTAAGTTTTCACACAAAGGCATGTTTTCCAAGCCATTAATTATTCTTGTGGCTCTTTTCTGAACTCTCTCCCATTTATCAACATGCTATTTGAGGTATGGACATCAGAAATGGACGCAGTGTTCCAGTAGTGTTAGCACCAATGACAAATACAGAGGTGATATAAGTGTTATACACTTACTCGACTTTCCTCAGTTTATACATCCAAGCATTGCATTAGTCTCTTTGACTGCACCATCCCACTGGGAGCTCCTGTTCAGCTGATGAGCCACTAGAACCCATCAAGTCTTTTTCAAAGTCACTAATTTCCAGGATAGAGCCCCCAGCCCTGTACATATGGCTGAGAGTCTTTGTTCCTAGATGTAAGACCTTACAGTTGGCTGTATTGAAATGTGTACTCTTTGTCTGTGCTCAGTTTACCAAGCAATCTTCGTACTGTATCAGTGACTGTCCTCTTGATTGTTTATCTTTGCCCCATCTCTATGCCTCATGCAGCTTTATCAGTATTTATGTTATGATTTTCTTGCCTCAGTTTCCCTATTTCCCTTTCATAGCATGATCAAAGATTTATTCCCAGAAATCTATGCCTAATACAGCAACTACAAAGTTCAGCATAAGTATTCCAATCTCCACCATGAACTTTAGCATCTGTACCAAATTTGTTATCATAGATAGGCTCATACAAGGATGGTCACACCCTTTGTTCAGGCAGTCTGGTTTCTGGATTGGTTGGCTTAAGCCTTCTTGTCCTTCAATAGCCTTATGGACCCTCGTGTGTGGTTAGTCCCAGGGTTTCTTTCTATCTAGTGTTTTCTTTGCCTGGACATTGTGATTGTGGAGCCTCAGGGTCTGGTGAGATAAGAGTTTGGGGGGAATCCTGCATGCCGGTTGGCCCTTTGTGGATCTGACCAACAAAGTATCAGTATTTATTTTATATCATTTTCCATTTTATTGAGAAACACATTAAATACCATAAGGCTAAGAGCCAACTGATGAGGGAACTCTTTAGTGAGAAGGCTCCATTTATAATTGCATGTTGGGACTTCTTATTTTACCACCTTTTAATCCACTTAATATATGCCATGCATATTTTGTATTGCTCTAGTTTATTAATCATCAGCATCATGCCATACCAAGTTAAATGCCTAACAAACGTCTAAATGTATTATATTGGCACTTTCACCTTTATCAACCAAACATGTAAACTCATCAAAATAGATAGCAAGTTAATTGGTCAGACCTATTTTCCATATACCTATGTTGATTGGCATGAATCATACTATCCTCATTTAATTTTTTGTCAACTGGGTCTTGTATTTGCTGTTCCAATATTTTGCCACAGGTCATTATCAGCATGACAGACCTATAGCTGCACAGGTCATCCCATTTATAATGTCACACATTCTTTCAGTTCTTTGCAACTTCCCTAGCATTCCGAGACTTATTAAAAATCAACATTAACAGTCCAGAGAGCTCCTGCGCCAATGTATCATATATGAATAGAACATCAACAATGATAAAGTGCTCCAAAAATCAAGAAACCCAAAGTTAAGCTCCCTGCTGCTTCCAGAATGCAGCCACAAAACAATTTTCTTTTTGTTATTTCATTGATATCAATGAATATAAAGGCCATGCAGCATGGCTGTGTTAGCAGTGCAGAAGATGCCTTAAATTTTCTGGCTTTTGGTGCTTGATTTCTCAATCTTAATGTGTTGCAGTAGCATTAGTTTTTGAATGTAGGGCTGAAGTCTGGTCAGACCTTTAATGTAGACATTGAGCAACAATCTTCCCATGGTTATACACATGCAACGTCATTGCCATTAGTGGAGTTATATATGAGTAAAAGAGAGCAGAATTTCATTCATTCTATTTACTTTAAAGGAAAATGTCCCGACTGTCTTTTCTCTTTAAGAAGATTGATTTCAGGGTATAAGTAATTTGTAAAGCACCAGAATTAATTTACACCAAACCATTCTAACAAGGAAATGTACTGTATACAGTTTAGGTACATTTTCTGTGAAATATTATCTGCTCATTTTCCTGCCTAGCTGCACAAGAAAGCCAGAACCAAATGTTGCAGTTATTAATATTGGTAACATAACCGATGTGATCACCATGAACTGGCAGCTCTTTGTCCATTTTAAAGAGATACAGCTTGGTAATTATGCACTTCCATTTGAATCACTGGTGTAACTATAATCTGGTTTTGGGGAGAGCAAGACATATGAGAGAGCAGAATTTGTTAAATGAAAACCAAGTATGAAATTCTAGAACCAGTAGCATATCTAAACTCAGTAGTGCCTCTGTTTTTGCTTTGACTCTTGCAGTATACCCGCAGAATAAATTAGGTTGGGTTTTTTTAAGACGTCTGTGTAATGCAACATTTGGAAATGAATGAAAAGCAGAATTATGAACTGGACAGAATTTATTCCACATAGGCCTTAAGTATGGATTTGATTGTACATGTTATAGCAGGCATACCTTGCTGACCTGTCCTGAAACAGCTAAACACATGTGCTTGATTCCATATGTAACCTAGATACATTTAAAAAGCTGTGTGGGAACAAGAAAAGTCAGCAAGGCTGACTCATTTTTAAATTGAAGCTGTTATATTTGTTGTGGAAAACATTGAGGTAGTGTGCCAGATCTTCAACTGATCTAAATCTGCGTAGATTTCAGTGAAACTATGCAGATTTAGAGCAGCTGAGGATGTAGCCCATTACTGCTAATGGGCAGGAAGTGACATATTCTTGATATGTTTCCCTTTCTTGGAGTGTTTCTCAAGAAGGATTCATCAATAACCAACACCGATACACGATGCTAAATGTGCTGAGTAACCAAAGTCCAAAACAAACATCCATTTCTCAGACCTCTGGTTTCCTCTATTTATTATTTTTTTTAACTGAGATAATGTCACAGAGAATCCTGGTAATAACGTCAGAGCAAAGAAAAAAGGGCTGTACTGTTTTTAGGTAGATACACTGGATGGTAGAGATAGGATGCAGTGACCTGGACAAATTGAGGACTGAGCCAAAAGAAATGTGATGAAGTTCAATAAGGACAAGTACAGAATCTTGCACTTAGGACAGAAGAACCCCATGCACTGCTACAGACTGGGTGGAAATGGACTGGCTAAGCAGCGGTTCTGCAGAAAAGGACCTGGGCATTTTAGTGGTGTCAGGGAAAAACTTTAGTTAGTAAAAATAGCCTTGTTCCAAATAAACAAAGGACTAAGAATTTTTCCGGGTTAACAGAAATCTTTATTTAAAAAGAAAAAATTGCATAGCTATGGGGAAAGGGTCACCGCATCCAGCAACAGAGGCTCTGGCTGGTGGGGAGCGTTTCCAAAGGACAATACAGAGTTTCCCTTCTTTTATGGAGAACTTTTCTACAGAGATGATAATAGATACAAAAACATACAAACATTTACATGGTTAGAGGCAAGAAACTTAGTTACAATCAGTGTCAAAGATCCTTACAATGTGTTCGCAAGAGAAAACCCATTAGGCGATTAATCATGTTAAAGCACTTAAGGATAATTCCTTGAGCAACCAGGAAGTGTGAAATAGTTAGCAGCTGGGCAGACACTACATGAGTTTTCACAGTATTACAATCGCCCTGTTTAAATTTGATTCTCGGGTGTCTGGGCAGTAGGTGGGGGCTGGAAGGTGGGAACAAGGGTGGAGGGTGACAAAACAAGGGAGGCTCGGGTGATGTCTTGAACTAATCAAGACCTGGTGCTCAGGGATGTGTGGGTGGCTTTGATAATGAAAGAATGCAGAGGTGTGGGGCCAGGGTTAGTCACTGAGGCATTGTTCAAGATGGCAAGCATCATGGAGTCTGGCCCAAAGAACATGGAGTCAGATCTGAGAAGGCATGGGTCCAGCGGTCATGAGAACTAGGCTAGCTTTAGCATCTTGTTCTTTTCCCCCACAGTGGACAAAAAACTGGATATGAGTCAACAGCGTGCTCTTATTGCCAAGAAGGCTAATGGCATATTAAGTTGAATTAGCAGATCAAAGGAAGTGATTATTCCCCTCTATTCCGCACTGGTGAAGCCATTTTTGGAGCATTGTGTTCAGTTTTGCGTCCCCTCCCCTTCTCTCCCCACAACATAAAGGATGTGGACAAATTGGAGAGAGACCAGTGGAGAGCAATGAAAATGATTAGGGGGCTGAGGCACATGTCTTAATGAGGAAAGGCTGAGGGCTTATTTAATCTGAAGAATAGAAGATGAAGGGGGATTTGATAGCAGATTTCAACTGTCTGAGTGGGTGTTCAGGGAGGATGGAGCTAGGCTGTTCTCGGTAATAGTAGATGATAGAACAAGGAGCAATGGTCTCAAGTTGCAGGTTGGGGGGAGGTCTAGGTTGGATATTAGGAAAAACTTTTTCATTAGGAGAGTGGTAAAGCGCTAGAATGGGCAACCTCCATCCTTTCGGGTTCTAAGACCTGACTTAACAAACCCCTGACTGGGATGATTTAGTTTGGGTTGGCCCTGCTTTGAGCAGGGGGTTGGACTAGATGACCTCCTGAGGTCCCTTCCAACTCTAATCTTCTGTGATTCTATGGTACATACTTGATGGGAAAGTTGAGTTCCTGAACATGACTTTACAAGCACTGAAACAGGCTCTTTTTTGTACAGTATTTTATATAAATAACAAAGTGTCCAAGTTCTGAGTAAATATATACAGAAAATAGCTTTGCAAACACAGACGTAATTAGTACAGTCAATATCAGGGATGAAAAACCATGCTCTGAAGTGTCCCTATCCTCTGCTGCCAGATGTCGGGAAAGGGCTGACGGGCTGGATCACTTGATGATTACCTGTTCGGTTCTTTCCCTCTGAAACACTGGCCATTGCTGGAAGACAGGATACTGGGCTAGATGGACCATTGGTCTGATTCAGTATGATCATTCTTATTTGCCTCTGTTCTCATGTACTCTCCTGTATGGTGCTATTTTATGCCTTAGATGTAGCTATTCTAAACAAGCTTCCTATGGAGAAGTTTTGTACCTAGGAAATGGATAACATGGTGTGAACATAAATACCTATCTGGAATATTTTTCTAAGAGAATTCTACGTGAACCCTAGGCTTATTCCTGCAGTCCTTCTTCATAACTCTCACAGAAGTCAATAGAAATCAATCAGAGTAAGTCTTGCAGGTTTTGATGGTTGTTGACTCAAACAATACACGGCTGCCAGAAATTATACCTGCTGTGGGAAGCATTTAGTAGCCACTGATGTTTGCACCATAAATAATAACTCATTCATGTATCATAGCTCTACTCAGCCTCATCTTACAATCTAACCTATTTAAAAAGGGCTACACCCTTCCAAAGAGAAAGGAAGCTGTTTGTGATTGTATTGCCTCATGCATCATGATAGTATTGACATATCTGGACTTCAGGGGTGAAATCTTGGTTCTGTTAAGTGAAAGGCAAAATGCCCATTGACTTCAGAAAGACCAGGATCTCACCTTAAATTCTCTCTGCATAAGAGACTAGTGGGAAGTGTGTGTGTGTTGAGGAGGGGGGGTGGGAGAATCACTATTATTTGGATTTTACACCTGTAGATTATAAGCATTCTGCTGCACGAACATGTGAGGCACCCGAGACAGATAAAGTCCTTTTTCCTAGAATCAAACTCAGTTGATCATTATGGATTCAAATTTTTGACTGTAATTCTAATACTGCTAGGTTGGCATCCTGCTAAATATACACTATGAACAAAGGAAGAAAAAAAGGAGAAAACTCTGCAGAAAAAAATGGATTACAGACTAGGCAGAAAGAATGGATGCAGAAAGACTGTGACAATAGCTATAGAGATAGGGAGAGAGACAAATTAATTAAAAAAATAAATACAGCTCTTCAGTCTGCTGTGTCTAATGTACATGAGGCACAGTACCTTATGGCACTCAGCTGTGGTGGCCTTACCTGGAGGATTCAGCTATATCCAATATACAACACTGTCTTTGATTTTTGTAAAGAGACATGGGAGACAAAAGCGACAAATAAAAAATTGATTTGCCCTTCAGAAAAATCCCATAAACCAGTCTGATCCTGATCCAATTTATAGTACTGTAAACCGTTGCAAAAGTGGTTTAACTGAGAGGAAAGTAAACCTTATAGATTAAAATCACTCCAAAGATTTTGTAATCAGTCTTTAAGAACCAAGATATAGCTTGAGAGTTTTTACAGATCCTTGATTTTCATGAGGCTCACCCTCAATCTTCAGTCTGCACAAATGATTTTGTGTGTTGAAATTATTGGTGAGGGTCCTGTTAAACCAGTGTTCCTCACCTAAGATCAGCGGAACTACTCCTGGAGCAAGGAATTAATTCATTGTGAATATTGGCATCATTGGGCCCTGAGTGGTTTATCAGAATACAACGTGACTGCAAACGTGTTAAACCAGGGATTCTAAGCCATTGATGGGGTATAAAAATACTTGATTTGTGCACAAACTCAGGGTGATTTTGTGTGCTAATGTAGACACATAACTGCATACACAGCTGGGTCTATGTACAAAGATAGGATTTGGTGTCTATGCATTGTATACAACCTCATTTTTAAAGTTCTCATTCAAAACCTTAATTTGTGTGTGTGTGTGTGTGTGTGTGTGTGTGTGTGTGTGTGTGTGGTGCTTTACAGAGAAAGACAAAATGCCTTTCCTTGGAGTCCCATAATCTAGGACCCCAATCTATTTGCATCTTGGAAAGATGGAAGAGATGTGATTCAGGATATCTATCCATTTGGAAGTGGATTCTTATGCTCTCCCAAAAAAATTAATGAACTCTCCCCACAAATCTATTAAATTGATAAAATAAAATAATCAGTTAATTTGTTCCCCAAATCAGTTCTGCTATTCCAAAATACTTATTCCCCTATTCAATCTGTTCTTTTTTCCAAATACACCAGTTCTTCCTAAAGTTTGTTTTAAAATTTGTTATATGATATTTCAATACTTTCTTTTAATATAAATCCCAGGATCATCTACAATCCAATTTAGGGAAGGATAAATTATATAAATCCTGAATTTATTTCAGGTATGGAACAAGCATACATGCTTGTAATAAAAGAGTTACTATTCCAGTCTGGTTTTAAAAAATTAGTATCTGATTGTTATTTCAGTTTACACTGCTCTAGTTTGAGATGAATAGCTTTATAGTTTGTTCTATAGACCTAAGATACAGACCGATTCATTCATTGACATCATATACCACGCTTATTTATCCTTTCTGTTTTTGGTAACACCCCCCAGGGCACTTTAAACATTCCTCTAGGGCTAAATGAAATGAATCTTTATGCAAATTTAAGAGGGGTAGCCATGTTAGTCTGTAGATAGCGAACGCAATGGAAGTCCTGTGGCATTTTAAAGACTAACAAATTTCTTTGGGCATAAGCTTTCGTGGGCTGCAGCCTACTTCGCCAGATGTATCTTCATGCATCTGCATGCACCTGACAAAATGGGTTGCAGCCCATGAAAGCTTATGCCCGAAGAAATTTGTTAGTCTTTAAAGTGCCACACGACTTTCGTTGTTTATGTAAATTTAGGACAGGGTGTTTTGTGAGTTTGTATCTTCTTACTGAGCCCTGAAGGCTCTCTCATGTCTTAATTTTATTTTTTGTTTCAGCCATACATTCTAAACACTCAGCCCATTTCTGTGCCAAGTATCCTTTATCAACGACCACGTACTGCACTTTCTCCACTCTTTTGGGGAGAGGGCTGTCTCTTTAGAATGATCCCACTGACGTTTTCACTTCCTTCCTGGGGATCTTTAATTATTTCCCTTAGGTTTCGCAGAGGTAGCTATATTTCCATTCGCTTCCTCCTCTCCTTCTCTGGGCTAACTCAGGAATTCCATGCCATTTGCTGCACCAGTTAGTCCCGTTGAACATTACAACACCTAACTGTTAGATGTCTTGCCAGCCAATGAAATTTATAGCCTTGAGTCAGGTATCCAGGCTCCCGATATGAGGAATGGGAAGAATTAGGTTACTCAGAACAAGGAGCTGTCAAAACTAGGTAATGCTAAGGAGAGGGGCCTAACCCCCACCCCTCAAAGAAACTTAGGTGCTGAACTCCAGGCTGGAAGAAGGCATCAATTTCCACCTGGAATTCTTGGATGTGAAACCTCTCCAGGAGCTCCATGTCTAAACTGTTGAGCCTTTTCTTGCAAAGACATACCAAAGATTTGTCTCTATACTCCAGAACAGTGGTTAGAGCACTTGCCAAAGATGTGACACCCAGGTCCAAAGCTGCACTCTGTCTGTTTCAGATCAGGGACTAGAATTTCAATTTTCTACCTCTCAGGTGAGAACCACTGTGCTATAAGATACACTTGGGTAGTTCTTTCTCAGTCCTTCCTGTTGAGCTGTTCCAGTTTTTACAAAATACTTTAATATTTACTGTAGCAGGAACTGGAACCTGGGTCTCTCCGTAAGTGAACTAGCCACTAGGGTATAAAGTCATTCTTGCTCTCTAGCCTGGCGAATATTTAAGTATTTCATAAAATGTGAAAGAGCTTCAATGAGAGAGGTTGAACAAGATCCACAACAGAGAATTGTGTACTCACCTGGGAGATAGGAAATCTAAGTTCAAGTCCCAGTTCTGAACCAGACAGAGTATGTGGGTCTCCCACATCCAGGGTGAGTGCCCTGGTCATAAGGGGACCTCTCACACTGCAACATATTCTGCCAGGATTTATGAGGATTTGTGCATGTCCACAGGCAGAAAATTAGGCACCATTGGGACTTCACTGGCCAAAACCGAGATGCATACCTGGTTAGGCAGCAGACGAGCAGAGGTTTTGAGGACCTAAATTTTGGAGTTAGACACTGAAATCTCTTTGTGGATTTAGCCCTTTGTAGTTGCAAGACAAGAGCAATTTAATGCTCCAGGATTCTAAGAAAGAGAGTGGAGAATGAAGTGACTATAGAGTGAAGGGGGTTATATGTAAAACAGGTCTAGCAAACGTGTATTTATATTATGGTAGTGTCCAGGGCTCCATTCAGGATCAGAGTCCGATTCTGCTAGATCCTCTCCAAACACAGTTCCTTTCCCAAAAGCTAAGAACATAGGGCAGAAAAATGTTCACTCTGAGCAGAATCATTATTCTTTCCTCTTAACACAGAGCCAGTCTTATCACTGTGCTTCCCTAATGGCTATGCAAGTTTTAGCAAGTGTTGCTTCCTGTTACATAATACCCTAATGCTCTGGTACATCGTTCCTTTTACTGGGTGTGTCAGGGCCCTCAAGGTTGTAGTTACTTAACCCTTCTCTCTTGAGCAGGGAATAACTGCAATCAAGGAGCACTGACCCTTATTTTCTCCACTCTACCTGATGGGATGCCTTAAAAGTAGTCATTAGAAGAGAATGTTTTTTAGTTATATCTCATCTGAAATAGGATTGGCTGACACAGCACATGGCAGGAGATTGTTGGGTTAAGAAGAGAAGAAAGAAGTGAGAAGTGAAAGAGATCGGAACTATGGCAACCTGTAAGCAGTCTGAGGAAAATAACGTGATTCAAACTAAGGATGTGGACGTGTTAATTGGATCATTCAAAATGGATTCAACACCCACAGAGACAAAGCTGGGATATTCCCTGCCAACAAATTGAAAACAATAATTGTTTATGCAGCTGTCCAGTATTAGAATTGTCAGGAAAAGTAGAGAGGAATCTACTTGGTGTTTAAGTCTATAACACTTAGTCACAGGTTTAAGGCCCAAGGGATCATCTAGTCTGACCTTCAGCACGTCGCAGGCTGCAGAACCTCATCCATCCACTCCTACAGTAGACCCATAATCTGTAGCTAAATCATTATCTTTCTAAATCTTGATTTAAATACTTCAAGTTTCAGATAATCCACCATTTATTCTAGTTCAAACAAACAAGTGACCCATGTCTCATGCTGCAGAGGAAGGCAAGAAAAGCTTTATATAACACTAATAGAAGCATGTTTTATAGAAACAGTGATTCAGTGCCAACTGACCTGCTTTTATGTAGTCAAACTGCAGCTGAAAAAAACAGCCTTGGGATGTAAACGGGGTAATAAAACATTGTGGGAGGGAATTAAAGAAAAGCACTCTGAGAAATCTACCATATATCATTAAAAAGGTAGTTCATGCATAATACCATTATTGATTTAGTTATTAATGTCTTCTTCATTCTGGGATGGAGCAGGAAGAGAGCTAGGCTTTGTCCAAGGCTGCTATTGAGTTAATCTACAGAAAGGCAAGGAATCCATACTGGTAAATTTATGCAAGATGAGTCTTATATTAAGCAGTGACAGAAAAATCCTTGGGAAATTTTGTCCTCTTAAACTTGAACTAGTAACCCCCTTCCCTTGTAAACCAGAGAATGTGATATTGGGGAAAGGGAAGAAACTGTGCAGTCAGCTAATGGGAAAATCCTTCACTTTGTTTTGTTGCAAAAGTTATTATCCCACTGTCTCATCTCCATACAGCGAAAGGTCAGTCGGAGTCATTTCAGGTCTGCTGAATCAGTATTTTCCAATGAAACCATGTTTTGTCGGAAAAATCCCGACCAGCTCTAGTTCTAGGACATCAGTGACATTGTGGGTAAAACATAATAGAATTACAGATCAAAAGAATGTTGGGGCTTGATCCTGGACTGCTGAAGCCAATGTGTGTTTTGGCCTGGATTTTAATAGGAGCGGGCATAGACTCCTATTGTCAGTCCCAGCACATGTGTTATTAAATATGGTAAATTAATTCTTATACCGCATATGGTTTGTTCTTGTATCCTGAATAGACAGACACAGTTTGTTGGCACATTGTCATTAGAGACAGCAGAAGCCAGGCTAGTTCTGCAAGTAAGGTATTAGACAAAGGGATGTTTTCCCAACGAATGTGAACCAGGGAATGATTTCAGAAATCAGTTCTTAATGACACATTAGCTTCTTGGAAACATGAGCAACTGCGCTGATAATATCGTCTCATCTCAGTCTAAAGATGGTATTGAGTTTATCCTGTTGTTAGGGTGATGTGATTGGGAGTTAAAACTCAGTGCATTGATAGTTCTGAAAGAATAAGCGAGCATATTGAGCTGGACTGTCACTATTTTTAAAAATATTTTCTCTTTGAGAGGAACCTGTATTGCTGTTTTCTTTGTAAATGTGTGCTATTATCCCAAGCTTTGCAAAGGAATTCACAAAGTCAGTGCTGACACAAAGTTCTGGGAGTATTTTGTTTGTTTTTTCTACCCAATATGACATAGGCGGTCACTCCTGGCCCCCAGCCCTCTGAGTCCTCTCAGGTGTCTCTCACCCATCTTCGAATAACAGGACTCTGAGGTGTCACACAGTGCAAACACCCATCTGAGTTTATTTACAAAAGTGCAGACTACAAGAGTGGTTTTCAACTGTCCAAGTGTGCCATGAAATTTTGTACAAAGGTAACAAAAATCAACGTAAAAATAAACATTGTTTCATCTTAAACAGTATTCTATCCAACCAAAATTACAACTCATAAAACTTATGAAAATGAATCATCACATTAAAAGCGAGGTATCGGTCTTTTGATTCTAAAATGTGAACCTTCTAAACGCAGGTGGCCAAAGGCCAAAATTGAGATGCTGTATATTTTTTCCAGTGGATTTGAAACACTAATGCATTTGATCCTTCTTTAGCTTGCTGTATGCACTGTGTTGCAAACCTCTCTAGTAAGACTGTAACCATAGTAAATGTGAGTAAATGTGACATTTATGAGCAATCAATTCAGCTGAAAAAAATGGGTGTACCATGGAATTGTTTGTCTCATTGAAGTGTGTCGTGTTACTGAAAAGTTTGGGAACCACTGGACTACAAACCCACTCCCAGTCAGACCTCTGCAGGCCCGCAGGCCTAGGGCATCTTACCCTTACATTACCAAGAGGCACACTGAGCTATCAAGCTTCCACCTTCCTCCATGGCCATGCCATCCTGGATTCCACCCCAACAGACTTATTTATCCACCCCAGTCAAAGGAAGAGTGGTTTCCATTTGCCTCCTCAGGTTAGGGTCTAGCGGGACCTAATGAGTGCTTTCAGCTGGATACCCTCCCCTGCTTTCTATGTCTCTGTTAGTACATTTTACTCTATTCCAGGTAGTAGGAGGGATAAGGGGGACATAAGTGGTAGTGGCCCTGAGGGGCTTATTTCTCTTCCACTCTGCCACAGACATGAGTTATAGAGAGCTCAAAATACTTAAACATCTGGTTAGTTGCTCTGCCCTTCATACCGACCTCCTTCCTTCCCTCTCTCTGCCACCCTACCTTTCACCCCTCATTCCCAGTCCTCTGAGGTCCATTTCCCGTCCTTCTGCATTCTGTCTAGCCAATCCCCTCCCAACAAAACCTCTTAAATTTTTTTAAAAAAATCATGACACTACCATAATGTTTGCAAGCCATCACTGTTCACCTTGTATATGCATTATATCTCATTCCTTATTCCTGTGTCCATCTTGGCGAGTTAGACTGTAAGCTTTCCAGGCCAAGGACTGTCTACTGCTCTGTTGTACGATGAAGCCCCAATCTTGGTTGGTCCGAGGCACTACCGTAATAAACTGAATTAATACATTATAATAACAGTCAATCTCTATGAACATGAAATACATTTCAATTCTTTATATTTGAAAGTTCTTTCTCCCCTACATGTAGACCTACGTTGAGTAAAGGATCCTGGTATGGCCGTGGCTGGTCAAGGTCATCTGGCTCAATCTTGTGGGGCATGTGCTGTGAGGCTATGAATAGCTGTATAGATGTTCAGGCTCAAGGCAGGGCAAGGGCTCTGGGACCCTCCACCCTCACAAATTCCCATAGCTAGGGGTCCATCCTGAGCCCAAACATCCACACAGAAATCTTTCAGCCCTGGAGCCTAAGCCCCAAGAGTTCAAGTCAGCTGACTTGAGCCAGTCATAGGATTTTTTATCCTGATGTAAACATAGTCCACTCTAAGGCCTCTTCTCCTTCCCCTGTGCTGTGTCTCTAATAAGCCGTTCTCAGCTCATCTGCTATACTGAGTTGGGAGGAGTGGGTGGCATAAAACCAACTCTGTCTATGAACAGTTCATGGTAGGATCCAGACCTTGTTTATACTATCACAGAAATAGTCTACCATAGCTGACAGGGGCTGAACTTTAACTACTGTAGCCAGAGAGTACTGGATCCAGCTATGTGACAGAGATTTTGAGTGTAGAGCCTGTTTTGCAGACCTGGCAAAAACTACAGTTCTCATGAAATTTTGACATTTAAAAATTTCCTATATATAGGCAATTAAAAAAAAAATTGGAATCACTGACACGCAGTACTTCCAAAACAAATGAGTTTTTCCAGGACACCAGAAGCTGTTGTTATTCTTTTCAGTTTCTCCACTGACAAACAGGCTGCTAAAACCAAACAACCCAAGGATCCCCCCTAGCTGGTAGGGCTGCCCTGGGCTCACATGCTCTAGAAGACCTGAAGTTCCTGGCCCTGGAACAGAACCTGGCTTCAGTTAAGTCAATTCATGTTCATTGAACCCAACAAGTTTCTGTGAAATATTTCTGGTTTGATGAATCAGCATTTTCCAACAAAACCCTGTTTTGCTAGAAACCTCCCAAGCAGCTGTACTTCGGGTAAATTGGTGACTCTATAGGTAAAATACAAATAATTTTGAAAAAAAATGTTGGGGACTGATCCTGCACAATTGAAGCCAGTGGGAGTTTTGCTATTGATTTTAACAGGCTCAAGAGCAGGCTCTTATTGTGGGTCTCAGCTTATGGTATTACTAAATATGGTAAATTAATTCTCACACTACATATGCTTTGTGCTTATGTCCTGATTAGACGCATATATAATTTGTTCACACACAGTCATCAGAGACAGAGGAAGTTAGGCTAGTTCTGTGGTTACAGTACACATACAAGGAGATGTTTTCCCAAGGGAAGTGATCTAACACATGATTTCAGAAATCTGTTCTTAATGGCAAATTACACTTCTTGGGTAATCAAAAACTGCTGTAATTTTATCTTCTTATAGTTTGAGCATCATGCTGAATTTATATGTGGTGGTGCCATTTCTGCAACTGTTGTTAAGGTTATGTGGTTTAGTGATAAAACCATTGATCTGGACTAATGTTTGGTGCATCATGACCTAATATGTGAAGTGATGTGTAGTTTAATCACTCATCAGTACTTCACTCATCCAGGCCAAGCTCCTGAAATGATTTAGATTCTTGACTTCCACTGAAATCCATGGACATTAGAAGTCTAAATACTTTTCTGGTTCTGGCCCTAGCTCCTTAGTCTCCATATGTGGAGCATCCCCCACCCCCACCCCCCAATTGGTTTGGCACTTCTAACCAATGTAATTTTGGTTTTGTAAGGGGATAACTCTGTTATCATTTGAGAAGTCCAGCACTGGCAAAGCTTACCAGTGAGCATAGCACCCCCATTTTGCTCAAGGCCACATTCATTCCTGTGTTGCACCCCAAACCCAGTGGTGTGGACACCCTCTATATCTGCACCCCCACATGAACTGGAGCTTATTTCCAAAGGACTCCACTGCTTGACTTGTGTCCCTTCAAGCCAGATTGTCATCTCTTCTCCTCCTTCTTCTTGGGAGCATCGTGTCAAAATCTGGTTTCATTAAGGCTTGCTAAATATAAGCCATCCTGCTAAGTGTCCGTCTTCTCCAGGAAGTTCTTCCATTTCCTATATCTTTGTCTTATTCTTAATTCAGCAAGATAAATTAAAGGATATGGCCACCAGTACATTAGTGACCTTGTAAAATACGCTGTCATTTGTCTTATGCTAGTAAATACCTATATCTTCTTTTTTCATTCTGCTTTGTTAGGTTTTTTGCCTTCCTCTGTAGCATGGGGCAAAATTCACCTACTGGTGGATTCTCTGTACCTTAAAATCTTTAAATCATGATTTGAGGACTTTAATACCTTAGTCATAGGTTAGAGGTTTATTACAGGAGGGGTAGGGTGAGGTTCTGTGGCCTGCATTGTCCAGGAGGTCAGACTAAATGATCATCTTGGTCTCTTCTGACCATAGAATCTATGGGTGCATCTACACTTATAAATTAAGTTGATTTAAGGAGACTTAAGTCGACTTCATTTACTCTATGTCTACACTTGTTTTTCCTTAAGTCGACTTAAGCTGCTCCTTAAGTTGACTTAAGGAAAAATTAAGTCGACTTAATAAGACCTCGTTTTAAGTCGAATTACTGCTTAAGTCGACTTTATTAAGTCGACTTAAGCCAGTGTAGACGTGGATTAGCCCTAAATCGACTTAAATGGCCTCCAGACCTCCCCCACTGACCTCCCTCCCAGGGTGCCTGGCACAGCTAGAGCCTGGCATGCCCACCCACAGGGCAGAACAGAGCCTTGCCCACCCCACTCCTGCACATTGCTCCTGCTCCTGTCCCTGACTTGCTCAGCCCCCACAATAGCCAAGCACAATGGGGAAGGTGCTGAGTTCCCTTCTTCTTTTAAAGGGGTGCACGGGGAAGGGGGGCACCTCTCGGGTGCCACATGCCACACTTCCCACCATGCACCACTCCCAGGTCCACCTAGCCCCTGCCAGTTGACTTAGGCATCAAGTGTAGATGCTCTAAGTTGATTTAGCAAGGTTGACTTTAAGTCGACCTAAATTTACAGTGTACACACGCTAAGTCAACTTATCAAAGACGACTTATTTTGACAAGTGTAGACATAGCCTATGAGTCTATTTCACAGAGTGGTGGGATTTTTCTTTTGGATCATCCTATTAGCAGGGTGTTGGAACCTGCAGGGAGATGCTAATTGGTTCTTCTTCACTCATTGCGGCAAGCATAGCTAGTTAATGCCAACCTAGATTTAAAGGTGGTGGTGCAGATGTAGTGGCTGAAAGAATTAGGCAATTGGGATTAGAGAGTGGAACAGCCTAGCCTTGGATTTATGTTGTGTTATTGATTACCTTATTAAATAAAAAATCTGAACCACAGCAGTTGGCTGAATTTGACCTTTATAGTGTGTGCAGACATTACTAAGAGATGAGTGGGAATAACACCACCTTTCACACATATATACAAGATAGATATATGTCATGTGAAAAAGCCAGGTTGATATGAGAAAAATGATATTACTCTCTAGGTTGCCCCATAATTTTTAAGGAGGCATAAAATGTTCTTGGCAATCAGAAATTAGGGGAGTTGCTTTCTTAAGCAAGTTAGGAATTAACTTAAATTGTTGAAGGTTATAGAACATGAAGGAGTTGTCATTTCAGTGGGAACCATTTGGGACACAAGTATCAATAGACTTTGGCCCTCCATTATTCTGACCATGGAGGTACTAAGATACAGAAAGAATACCAGCTCACAATATTTATATTTAACGAATTGTTCCCTGAGATATTAAACAGACTGGAAATGAGGTAAACACAAATATAAGAATCACAAAGCCTATTTCCAGCACTCAGCCCTATCTGAGGATAAATACCACCTGGAAATTTTAAACTTCAAGATGATCACAAAGTCGTTTCCAAGACAAATGCAAAACTGTTTCGGAAGATGTAATATTGGTATTTTAAAACAACTATTTAAAAATCATCCTGTCTTCCATTCACTTGCTGAGCCCAAGTTCAGGATTCAGTGAGGGATTTTCTGTGAACAAGGAGTTCCCCATTCCTACCACCTGAAGGTCAGCACAAAACTGCATTAGTTAGGGCTAGAGTTTTTTCCCTTAAAACCTCATACAGTTCAATTGCTGTTTTTTACTGGCTGCTTTAAATGTGATGATTAATCTACTTAGTGTTTATTCCAATGAAGCTTGGCATTTATTCAATTCTTCTATTATTTTATACACTGGACTATCATCACTGATTTTTAATAAGCCAAAGGCAAATAGAGAAAAATTCTCTAAGTAATAGAGGTGATCTACTTGGCTATCATTTGTTGATTTCAGAGGGGTAGCTGTGTTAGTCTAGCTAAACAAAGAGGGAGTCCTGTGGCACTTTTAAAGACTAACAAATTTATTTATCGCATGAGCTTTTGTGGGTAGAATCACACTTCATCAGGAGCAAGAAATGGAAGTTACAGTATGAAAGGAGATGTATAAATGCAGAGAAGGGTAAGTCAGAAGGTCAGTTCAGAATTTTTTCAGCAAACCAAGCAAGTTGTTTTGATTCAAACAGTGGAGAATAACAGATAAGAAGGTGGGAAGATTAAAAGAGGGAAAGATCACCTTTTGTAATGAGTGAGCAAGTTCAAATCTCTATTAAGACCATTGTGATAGTGTCAAATTTGCATATAATTTCTAACTCTGCGGTTTCCCTTTGAAGGTTTGGTTTGAAGTATTTCTATTAAAGCACTGTTGTAACTGATATGTCTTTCACAGAATGTACAAGGAGGTTGAAGTACATATCTGCTCAAATGACACCATCATAGGCCCTAAACAAACCAGCTGCTCCATCAGGGACTCATTCACCTGGTCCCCCAGCAATGTGATATATACCATCATGTGCCAACAATGCCCCTCTGCCTTATACATTGGGCCAACTGGACTTGTCTCTGCACAAAAGAATAAATGGACACAAATCAGATATCGGGAATTATAACATTCAAAACCAGAATGGCTTTTCAAAAAAAAATTCAAAAATCAGAATTCAAAATTCAGGAATGGCAATATTAAAAAATCAGATATCAGGAATGGTAACATTCAGAAACACAACAGGGGGACACTTCAATCTCCCTACATATTCTGAGTTCTTGATTTGTTGTTGTAGATGAATTTTCAGCACCATGTTTCCTAAGCTAATTTCTTCTCATCAAGTGATATCAACATTAACAAAGGTTAAAGTCAGTTCCTTAACATATAGAAACAAACTATAAAGTTCTGATGTATAAAGATGAGGTTAATGACAATACTGGAAATATTATAAGTGAGTTTCATTTTCACCAGGAAACTGTTTATGTCTGATCACAGAGTCTCAGTTAAGAGATCAGAAACAGAGGGATCCAAAGATGGTCAAAAATATAAAGTCTAATATATATATATATATATATATATATATATACAGAGAGAGAGAGAGAGAGAGAGAGAGAGAGAGAGAGAGAGAGAGCATGGAAAAACTTTCAGATGATGGAAACAGGTAAAAGACTGGAACAGTTTAGTTTTGAGAGGATAAAAATAAAAGAGGGTAGGCGAGAGATATATAAAATAACTGATGATGTACAGGGCCGTCCCTTGGGGGGAGCTAGGCCCTGGGCCAATTGGCCTAGGCGGGACCCTGCCCCCCTACCCCCATGCTGCAGAGGAGCATGGCAGGCCGACCGGCCCGCTCCACCCCCCAGGGAGCCGATCCCAGAAGCTGAGGCTGCCGGTGGGAGAAGCGGGAGCTGGCTCTGGCCCCAGCCCCGGCCTGGGAGGCCAAGGCTGCCAGTGGGGGGAGCAGGAGCCGGCTCCAGCCCTGACCCCAACCCCAGCGGCCGAGGCCGCTGGTGGGGAGAGCCAGCTCTGGCCCCGGTCCAGGAGGCCAAGGCTGCAGGCTGGGAGCCGGCCGCATGCGGCCATGTGGGGCAGGCCGGCCCAGAGGCCGGGTCCCACACATGTGCTCCACCTTGGTGGTAGGGAGAGCCAGCCCAGGGGCTGGGCATAGCACTCCCAGCCTGCCCTGCCACCTTCGGCTCGCTGCCCAAGGCAGCAGGGAGCAGGAGGAAATGCAGCCGGGGAGGGGGCTGCAGCACGCGCGGACCCCGCACTGCCCCACTGGGATTGGGACAGCACGGGGCCCATGTAACTGCGAGGCCCAAGGTGATCTCCCCGTTCATCCCCCCCAGGGACGGCCCTGATGATGTAGAGATAATCGGTGCACCTCAATGATAATATAAGAACAAGGGTGCATTCAGTGAAATAGGACAACAGATTAAAAACTGATAAAGAGAATGTATAAAAACCTTGTGGGCTTCATTGCTACAAGATATCGAGTCTCTTTGACCTGAGAATACAAAAAGGATGTGGATAATGAGAGCATTGTATTTATTCAAGGCAGAAATAAAGAATATAAACTATTGTGCATCAACAAACCACCACCTAGTAGTTTAGGAAAGAATTTCTCCTTTGAGCAATTTATTCTGGTCCATAAGGAACTGGAATACATGAATTTCCAAGGTCCCTTTCAATCCTATAATTCTGTAGTTCTGCAGCTGTTCATTATCAAGACATTTGCACTGTACCCTAATGCATCTGGTGTTGATCAGAGTCAGAGTCAGATTAGATGGCTCACTGGTATAATCTAGTAGGGAAACTTCTATGTTCCTAAACGTTAATTCTTAGAGTTTTAGCCCCTAACCTAACCTATGCTTGACTTGCATTGCATATTCACATATATCTTTTCTCTGTAGGCTTACAGGATCCTGTTAGTATAGATTATAGACTTATAGGTTCATAAAATAGTCTATACATTTTATATTAAAAGCTGTAACGCAAGGTACCTTGCAGGCTTGTGTAGAGATCATACTATCCCTTTATAAGACAGCCAAAGGCATAGGATTTTATAAGTTAGTATAAGGTAAATTGGCATAAGACAGACTTGTTTGTGCATTGGGCTCTGATGTGGAAATCCAGAGGCTATATTTTGATCATGAACTCTGGCTGAGGTAGATCAGTAGACAACAAAACAAAAAGGGACTTACCTAGTCCGGACCCTAAAATATCTGTAAAAATACACCACAAAAAACAAAGAAATATCTAGAAATAATAAAGGGAAAGATGGAACAGTTTGGAAGGATGCCATCAGTCATGAGCACGAACCTGCCAACCTATAGAATAAATGTACCCTAACACTTGAAGGGATGAAGAACCCATATCTGGATAAAGAAGGAGGACCCAAACTGATCCATGCTACAAAGGGTATAAAGGGACCAACACTATTGCTGGGGCTGGCTGGCTGGCTGAAGCTCAAAAGGTAGATAGATAGATAGATAGATAGATAGATAGATAGATAGATAGATAGATAGATAGATAATCGATCTATCTATCTTTTGAGCTTCAGCTTTTAGCTCTGACAGCAGTACCAGCCCTATCTTTTCCTACTAGCTATTTAGGTATTTTAACTATTTAAGTATACCCTAAATATAGCTGTTTAGCACTGTCAAGCTCTCCACCTCTCTCTCAAGTCGAGGAATTGGACACCTGTGACAGGTCCAGATGGTCACAAACACCGCTAAGTAAATTTGAACATGCTTTGCAGGAATGGAAGCAGAAGCGGCCGACGACGAGCGGCCTGAGTCATTCACATTGTCTTAACTTGATAAGTTGGTTCCTGCTGGGCCTACCACTATTGGTAAGTGCAACAGAGGTGACTTTGGAACTTGTGAGCATAGCCTTTCCTGCCAATCAGACAGCCAGGACACACCGCCGAAATAGCAATGGGCTTGTTGGGGAACTTATTCTATGTATCTTTTGTTTTGTGGGTTATAGTGATGATTCAGCTTCATTGTGCAGGACATGGGCGGACACCTGAGGAACACTGAGGCCAACTGCCAGTGTCACTATAATAACAAAAAGTTGTGTTCAGGCTGGACATACCAGATAAGATAACGCCCCAGACCAAGGCACCCGTTGTCAGGGACAAGAGCATGAGTCCATGGGGTATATAACTAGGTCTGGGACAGGGTCAAGTCGCAGTCCGTACACCAAACTCAGGAAAGACCTAGAGGAGCTACCTGGGGTGGGCTCCACTCACCAGGAAAGCCACAGAGGAGCTACCTGGGGCGGACTGACATTTACCATGCACACACACCATAGGGACCTTAGTCTCAGGACTAGCCAAGCCACAGTGGAGCTAGCTAGTCAGGGCCAATCGGGGCGTCTTGGGCTGTGGTTGTAAGCAGGAAGGCGACTGGTGCCTAACTGCCACCCCTCACTGGGGAACCTCGGGCCTGTCCACGCTCGCACTGCAGAGCCCACCGCAACAATAGACGTACCAGCTCAGCCTCCTCCTGTGTAATGTGTGATCTCCGTGACTGCGGCGTTGCCTTACCACCTCTAGACACAACAACCTGTATTAACCAAGCCATTGGAAATGGGTGTGAGTATATTAACCAAAGGTATATAGAAGAAATCTTAGTTTAGTTTAAATCATACTGCATAATATTTCCTATGTGTATTAGAGTAGAATTTGAATGTCATCCGGTTATTACTCATCTGTTCATTTGATTTTCTTTCAATTTTCATTTTGTTTATCATTTATGCTTATATATATAGCTTATGCAATATAAGGTTTTTATGAATAAATACTTTTGAGTACCTGTGTAAAACTTCCTGTTGGGCATCTCAGGGGTTCCTGTTCAAATTTTTCTGTGGTCTGATTTGGGCAAGAACCCCAGAAGCTTAATAAAGTGACTATTGATAACTATATCCAAATTTGAAATAATAAAGAATCAGGCTACAGACTGAAGGCTGAAATTGTACAATTCACATCCTATCTTGTCAAGACGTAACATAGCAACATGATGCATTAGGTCAATATTTGGAGTCCAACAAAAAATCCAATGCAAACATAACTAAACATGAAGTGCAAGGCAATCTGGAGCTGTTATAAATGAGATTTTCAGTGCCTACTTAGAGCTGAGTACACGGCACTGCATTTGTCTTGAGTCTGAGATTTCAGAAAATATTTTTGTTCTTTAGTTAATGCTTGTGCAATCTCATATACATGTGTTAAACCCACATCCGATATTTATTTTGTATGCCATGTGAATCACTGCCGGAGTCTGTAACTTATCAGGCCAATTCCCAAGTACATCATGCAGAAAATTCCCAAATGCAAAGTAGTGAGATATAAGTTTCCTTAGTAGTGTGCAAAATAATGCTGCCAAACTGCCTCTGATTTCATCTGTTGGGGATACCTAAATGTCCAGTAGGACCAGTGACATTCCATTCCTGTATGGCATGCTGACAAAATTCATACAACTTGGTGATATTCCTTGCAATATGCTGTTAAAGGGCATGTAATGACTCCAATCACAGTCTGCAAGGTCAGCAACCCCTTCTCACTTACCACCTGAACCAAATCCTACTAAAGTCAATGAAAAGATACCCCCCATGATTTCAATGGGCTTGGATCAGTATCACAGTGCCCTCCTAGATGATCACAGAACCATAGAAGATTAGCGTTGGAAAGGACCTCAGGAGGGCATCTAGACCAACCCTCTACTCAAAGCAGAATCATCAACTAAATTAAATCATTCCAGACAGGGCTTTGTCTTCTTGCACAGTGCCCAAAAAGGTTAGATGTTCATGATAGTAATAATTAATTGAAAATAAACTTTTTATCTGAAATTAAGCCTCTGGATTTGCCTCCTATTCACTTTTAAATTACAAGCTTTTTAGAGCAGAGACTGTTCTTATTTTTGTTTTACATCGCTGAGCACGGTTATTTAGCACATTTACAATTTAAAAACCAATGTTGCACTTACCAAATAATAGTAAAATATGATGATATAATTAATTTAATATCTAAAAATGATTCTGACATGGCAGAAGGGTGGTCCAGTGGAAATGGTTCTAATCTGTCACTTAAGAAACCAGGGTGAATTCTGTGCTCTGTCACAAACTTCCTGTGTGACCTTGGCCTTATCACATAGGACCAGATTCTTAAGGATATTTAGGGGCCTGGCTTGCACTGAGATCAATAGTGCAAGGCACCCACATACCTTTTGAAGATCTGGGGATCTTCAGAGGAGCTCTGATAGGGACATATAAGTACCTTGGCTAGATAGCATATAAATAAGAAAATGAAATGTTTTTCTCAGTTGTCTTGCTGGCCTTGAAAGATTTATTTTAAAGAAAAATTACTCGTCCATCCCTCTTTTGTGTGAAGGGATGCAAATTAGAAGGAAAGCCCAGTTAGCATTAGTTGTAGAACATTCTGTAACTTTTCCTTTGCCAATAAAGAGCTGCAAAAAATAATGACATAAGCAAGCCCACCTGCAGCAGAAAAGACTTTTAGGCTTTCCCAAGCAATATAGTTCGAAAATCCAAGATGCAGCCTCCAGTTATCCGCTGTGAGTAAAAAGGATGTCCCCGCCACTTTAAAGGCATGCTACACAGGGACAGGAAACATTAGGGGTCAGAATGCAAGCCTGCAATGAGCTGACTCCCACTTCTGTCATCATCGGCCCTCTCATTGATATTTGTGGAAATTAAGACTATCCAGCACCTTTCAAGCTCAAGTCCCTGGTCCCCAGTTATTACAAGGCTGCAAATGTTAAATCCAAATAATTGTTCAAGTCCGTTTCTAATATGACCATGTTGATCCCTTCAAGGTACTGCCAAGTACCTTAAATTATGTACATTTGGGGTACATTGATATTGTTCTTCTTGGGTTCCTCTTAACAGAGAGGTTTTGCTTTCCTTTTGCTTTATTTTCCAGGTTCCTTGGACTGTCTATTTAATTTTAATCCTTTCTGAAGAAATAAAGCTTGCAGCCTACACACTCTGCAACATGCTCCTGTAGTCATGAATTTAGAACATTTGTCTCTATTGTTTAATAGGGTTAAATTTAGCGATTATGTTATTCCTGGAACATCTGGGGAAATTCATGGTTTACAACTGCCTGTCACTGATGTGGTTGTCAGAGGACTGAAAAACTGAATGGGCTTGCCAAACCTGTTAACATATCTGACAGCTGTTGCTTAGACATCTCTGCATCCTCCCCCATACCCCCACAGGTCTGAATGTACCCCTTCACATAGTCCTCTCTCCAGTAGAATGCAGCCACTATATCATACCCATTGTGGTTTTTTAGCAGCCTCACTCAACTCATGCAGTTTTTCTTTTTGGAGCCAATAATTCGATCTCTGTCTAGGAATTAGCAGTGACTTTCTAATCATTTGCACCATTCTTACCAACACATACATTTTATTGGTTTCACAACAGTCCTCCTTAGTATTTCTGTGCTTTGTCGTCTGAGGAAAAAGGAACATCATTACCATCTAGTGGCTCTTTAGTTATTTTGCATTTACTACCCTAACTGTAAAGTCTCCTTTAAATTAAAATTATTTTCTTTCTTGGTAACTGGTCCATATATTGAAGCACAAATCAACAGTTACCTCAGTTGTTGCCTTTCCAGGAACATTGCTTATTTTCAGTGAGTTCAGTTAATTTTTTGTCAGTTCTGAACATTTTTATTTTATGAGAGAAACTCTGCTGCAAACAGCTGTGTCACTCTAATTATCTCTCTCCTTTCACTGCCTACAGTATACATTAAATCTATGGAATAGATCCTTCTAACGATACACAGATTTACAGAATATACTCACTATGGCTATGTCTACACTTGCTAACATTAGTTTGAATTAGTTTGTTCGAGCTAACTAATTCAAACTAATTTTAGTTAGTTCAAATTAGCTTAATTCTAACTAGAAAAAGTTGGTTCGAACTAAGCAAGTGCCATGAATGGCACTTGCTTAGTTCGAATTAGTGATCCCCATTCATTTCAATGGCCGATTAGTTTGAACTAAGAAATTAGTTTGAATTAACATGGCCACATTGGTTAATTCGAACTAGTTAGTTCAAATTAACCCTTTAGTTTGAATACCCCATTCGAACTTATTAGTTCGAATTAAGGAAGCCTTTAATTCGAACTAACTAAAACCTAGTGTAGCCATGGTTTTAGTTAGTTCGAATTAAGCTTCCTTAATTCGAACTAACTTGCCAGTGTAGACATAGCATATGAGGCTAACTGTTCTATTGATGTTGCTACCCTAATAGATAAGAAGGACATTTGGGAGTTCAATGCTCTAGTCATTTCCAAGCCCTATCAAATATTCCCAGTTTGCAGGGTTAAGGATGGCTTTTCTAACTGCAGCGCCTGAGAACTCAGTGTAACTTTGACTCGGTCAGTCAAAGCTAGGTTCTTTCTGGAACATGGATGCTGTAACTTGCCTTTGGCTTCCTATGTTTCTGGAGGGCTTTTTCAGCAGCCAACAGTAGACTGAACGCAGCAGTGCTCTCACCATGCACTATTTCTCTGGCCACACTCCCAGGTGTGCCTGGTGGAGTGAGTTGTGGTATCAGAGAGGCAGTGTAATGGCTCTGTACTACCCTTGGAATGATATGCAAATTTCCTTCTACCTCCATCCTTCAGGTTTCTTACCTTCTTTACACTGTCAAAGCAGTATAAAGGGACCATATAATAAAGGAGAAGCAGTTCAGGAATTCATATATGAAATGTAGCCAACAAAATATGTGCAAAGAGCAGCATCTAAGTGGGTCCTGAATAGAACAAGAACCTTCATGACTCAAGAGAGCATGTCAAGAGAACATTGACAAGACCCTGGAGGTTACTAAGGTGAAGTTGAGCTACATCAAAAGACTGGTTCCAAAGGGGTAGCCGTCTTAGTCTATTGCAGAAAAACAACAGAGTCCTGTGGCACTTTTAAAGACTAACAGATTTATTTATCGCATGAGCTTTTGTGGGAGAAAACCCCACTTCACCAGAAAGCTCATGCGGTAAATAAATCTGTTAGTCTTTAAAAGTGCCACGGGACTCTGTTGTTTATGAAAAGATTGGTTTCCCTTGCAGAGGGCTGACTTTTCTGGGAAGGCAATCTTTTGAAAACTTCTGTATACCACCATTGTTCACTGTGTGAATAGAAAATCATGTACATACGCCCCTTGCTGGATGTTCCTAACATTTAAGGCTCTTAGGTCACATTTGGTGGATGAGATAAGGTGCAATTGCTGCACAGTGCTGCAGAACATTGACTTTTGAAGTTTTCTGTACAGACATTTGTTTGCATAATCAGTCAAATTCAGTGCTAGCTGCAAGCTCAAAACTCCAGCTCAAATCACCTGAGGGCTACAACTGGTCCCACGCCTATTATTTTGCAGCTATAAATAGTTCAAAAATATAGTCTAATGGTTAGCACCAGGAGTTGTGGGTCAAGGATTTGTGTCTAGTTCTGCTTTTTACTCTTCTTTGAGACCTTAGGAATGTTACTTTAACCTGTTTCTACTTCAGTTTGCAAAGCTGCATGATGAGGATAATAACACTTACCTAGCTCACAGAGGGGCTGTGAAGCTTAAAGGGGCCTGTTCAACATAGCTCAGAGTGGGGGCTGTGGATAGCTATCCCATTCTAGGGGGTGGAGCAGACAGAACTTTCTCCAGAGAGGCAGATTGCCTTCCAGAGCTCCTCCATCTGCTGGTGAGACTACAAACTACTACACTCCTTTACAGGTATGGCATATTCTTAGCTGGGGCTGCTCAGTGATTCTGGCCAGTGCATAATGGGGGCAGACCCATAGCTAAGCCCACTCCCTGGAGGAGTATCTCAGTAGGAGCTCTGTGTTTACATCAGTGCAGGGGTTGCAATTCTTGCCTGTCCTGTTGTGGAGTGTGTCAGGAATGGGGAGACTCCTTACCTCCAGCACTGAGTAGCCATGTCTGGTCTGGGCAGAACGTAGCCCAATGGGCTTTGAGGTATTCCAGTAGAAGGCCTGAATCTCCTCTCGGTTATGCTAGTATAAATAAATCAAAGCCATCAACTTTACTATTGATTTGCATTGGAATGAGGTGAGAATGTAGCCCCAAAAGGTTCTACATAAGTGCAGCACAGAGGTATGGTAACATTTCACCTCTTGTTACAAGGTATCTCATCAGAAAAGGTGAGCTCTGTGTCTAAAGTCAAAAGCTTTATGCACAAGGGGCTCTGGCACTTAGCAAAGTGTGCTGTAACTGTGAGACAAGAGGCTGATCACAAGAATCAACAACTCCTGGATAGAACTTCCTTGGTCAAATCACATATAGGTAGATTATTCTCAGCCTTTATGCAGGTTCATGATGGGGGAGAAAAACAAGAGCAAGGAATTGCTTCACTCCCATTTCAATGCAGGGCTCTGCCTAAATGACCTCATCTAGCCCACATGTTCTCAATCAGGCTTTAGGGACTCCCCATCACCTTCCCTAGCTGGCTAGTTGGGAAGGGTGATCCTGAAATTTATGGGAGAGAGTCTAGACACTTTTTTTTCTGTTGTGCTATGGGGTCACAGTGTAGAGAAGGTTGACACTAAGGTGTATTGAACTGTGTTAAAAGTGTAAGATGTCACTTTAAATTTTAGGATATTTTTTCCTGACTTTGCTTGCAGACTAGGGGGCTCTAAGGAAAGGTGATCTGGGCAAGGTGGGCTGAGTTGTGCCTTCCTGTTTTAGGGAGCAGCCTGTTTTCTGTGTGTGTTTTGGGGTTCTTATGTGTTATCATTCTGAATTCTGAGAAGTGCATTACAATACAATCTTCCAGCAAGGATGTTTTATGATTTTATCTATCTTCTCTGCATGCCAGGAACATAGCAGAAATGTACTGATCTCATTTTTCATCTGTGCAAGATAAGAACTTTCCTCCCAAGTACTGAATGTGTTGTCCCTTCAGTGGGAGCATTAACAGGTACAAAGTTACATAATTTCTAATACTTCAATAGAATATTAATATGATAATAATATTGATATTACAATATACATTGAGTTAGTCAAATCAAGGAATTAACAATACTACTACTTAAAATTGTTTCACTACAAAGAGCACAATTTAAGGCCAATAACTGGTCAAATTATACTAGCACAACCAGTAACCACATCAAAAAATTAACACAAATGATTAAATGGTTTATTTAATCTTTCCATCCCTTACTTTCCCTTGAGTAAAGATTAGGTTACAGTTTGAATCTTTTTATATCCCAGGTTATTTTTAGAGATTGCTGAACCTAGCTTAGTTAATATTCAATGGTAAATTAAAGCTGGTGTATACTATAGAGTAAGGTCAGCTTAACTACTTCTCTCAGGACAGTGAAACATTTTATGTCTGTGAGATATAATTAAGGAAGCCTAAGCTCTGGAGGAGACATTATTAGTTTGACAGAATTTTTTTTGACTTAGTTACTGCCTGTAGCAGAGATGATTTTACTACAGCAATGGAAGAACTCCTTCTGTCATCTGGGATGTGATGTCTTTGTCTGTATTTTCATTGAAAGAGGAAATAGGAACATCAGTTAGCAATTGTCATTGTGGTGACCTCAAGAGGAACACAATTTTTACTCATTTACCTGGTCTTATATGGGTAAAACTCAGGCACCTCATCCCTGCTGCATTGTCCAATCTAAATTAGGTGATGTCATTCTGACTCTTGGTCACTTTTTAGGGTACTGTTTCTCAATCATGTCCACCAGTCTGTGTTTTTCCCAAATAAGGAGTTCTGAGGGACTAATAGGAGGTGATGACTCTATCAAGATGATCTAAATCTTTTGTGTTCAAGTGAACAGTCAAGACTCTTCAGTGGCCTCTTGACTATTGGAGCCTGTCATCTTCCTGGTCAGAACTTACATCCAGGGCCATCCTTCGGGGTAGGGGAGGCTGAGCAGACTCTTTCCCCCTCCTTTGTGTTCTTGGCTTCCCTATAGTGCTCTGCAGCAATGCTTCTTTTATCTAGCCAAAGATCCCTATGATGCCCCAAATCCTGTAAGGTCTGCTCACTAAAGGGGTTACTAATGTGCTGAACCTGTGGCATATAAGGGTAGCAGCTGAAAGTGCTGCTTTGACCCAGCCTGACTGAGTCCAGGGGCATATAAGGGAGGCAGCTGAAAGTGCTGTTTTAGCCCAGCCTGCTAAAACACATGCTCAAGTCTAGTCCAGTGCAGTGCCAGGGGCACACACGGGTGACAGCAGAGAAGTGCTGTGTAACCCAGCCTGCTGAGGGGTCAGCTGAGAGTGCTGATAGACCCGGTCCGCTCAGATGCATTTAGAAACCCAGTCTTGGGAAGTTTAGGTCCTGCAAGGGTAGCTCCATTGGGAGGGGCTTGCAGAAGGGAGAAGTAAGCTCCATATAGTAACACAAGCAGTGCACTAATAGGAGTACAACACCTCCCCTCCACAAGGAAAGTAACCCTAATAAATGAGCATGCCTCAAGTTTACGGGCAAATTTGGTAACACCCACCCTGTCCCCTGGGGCAGAGCAGCCAGCTGAGGGCAGGGCAGGCACAAAATGCTACGCGGAGCAGTGCAGGGAGGGTGGCCTCTGGCCCGTGGTCCCCCTCAGCACTGAATGGGCCCCCACCCCAATGCTAGGGTGGGGGGAGCAGGGACCCAACAGGCCAATTGGCCCTGGACCCTGCCTTCCCTTCACCCAGGGATGGCCCTCCTTACATCCCTTTGTCCTTTGACTCACAAAAGTAATTGCTTACACTTTCACACGTCTCATTTTTACACATCCTTATGATGGACAAAGCCTCATAAACCATATAAGAATTTGTGGAATTGTCACCAACCTGGGATACTGGATGAACGGTTACTTTACTCTATCAAGGTTCAAAGTCAAGCTGCTTCAAAGCTACTGATTAAATCCATTCACACAGGGCTGTCCCTAGGGGGGAGCAGGGTCAGAGGCCAACAAGTCTGGGGGGGCCCCACTCCACCCCCACCCCCACGCTGGAGGGGGGAAGGGAGGCTTGGGTCGACCCACTCCCCCACCCGGGAGCCCAGCAAACCTCGGCTCCCAGCGGGGGCGTGCCCTTGGGTCTCAGGTTGGGGCCAGCAGGAACAGGCCCCAGCTGAAGCTGCAGCCACGAGTTGGCCCCAGCCGGGACCCCAGTCTGCCCCCAGCAGTGCCCCAGCTGGGGAATGGGTCCTGAGGTCCCACCACTGGCCGGGGCCGACCATGTGGGGCAGGCCAGGCCAACCCGCCCCAGAGAAGCCGAGCCCCATGAACTGCCCCGTCCCAGGCCTGCCTGCTACGCCCCAGGGGCAGGGAGGGCCGGCCCTGGCCAGAGGCTGGGCAAAGCCTCCCATCCTGCTCCCTTTAGCCAAAGGCAGCGGGGCCAGGGCGAAGTGCGGCCATGCGGGGGGCCACGGCATGGGCCCCGCACTGCCCCCAGCTGGGAGCAGGACAGCACGGGGCCCACATAACCATAGAATCATAGAATAATAGAGTTGGAAGGGACCTCATGAGGTCATCTAGTCCAACCCCCTGCTAAAAAGCAGGACCACTCCCCCTAAATTATCCCAGCCAGGGTTTTGTCTAACCGAGCCTTAAAAATCTCCAAAGATGAAGATTCTACCACCTCCCTAGATAGCCCATTCCAATGCTTCACCACCCTCCTAGTGAGAAAGATTTTCCTAATATCCAACCTTGACCTCCCCAGCTGTAATTTGAAACCATTGCTCCTAGTTCTCTCCTCTGTTACCCTCGAGAACAGCCTAGCTCCCTCCTCTTTGGAGCAACCCTTCAAGTAGTTGACGGTTGCTATCAAATCTCCCCTCAGTCTTCTCTTCTGTAGACTAAATAAGCCTAGTTCCTTCAGTCTCTCCTCATAGGTCATGTGCCCCAGCCCCCTAATCATTTTTGTTGCCCTCCGCTGGACTCTTTCTAATTTGTCCACATCCTTTCTGTAGTGGGGAGCCCAAAACTGGACACAGTATTCCAGATGCGGCCTGACCAGTGTCGAATAGAGGGGAATTATCACATCTCTCGATCTGCTGGCAATACTCCTACTGATGCAGCCTAATATGCCATTGGCCTTTTTCGCAACAAGGGCACACTGTTGGCTCATATTCATCTTCCCGTCCACCATAACTCTCAGGTCCTTTTCTACAGCACTGCTACTTAGCTGATCGGTCCCCAGCCTGTAGCAGTGCATGGGATTTTTCCGTCCTAAGTGCAGGACTTTGCACTTGTCTTTGTTGAACCTCATGAGGTTTCTTTCAGCCCAGTGTTCCAATTTGTCCAAGTCTCCCTGGATCCTGTCCCTGCCCTCCAGAGTACCTACCATTCCCCCCAACTTGGTGTCATCCGCAAACTTACTAAGCACGCAGTCTATTCCATCATCAAGATCATTAATGAAGATGTTGAATAGAACCGGCCCCAGGACCAACATCTGGGGCACTCCACTCATTACCGGTTGCCAACCAGACATCGAGCCATTGATTCCTACCCGCTGAGCCTGTTGATCTAACCAGTTTTCGATCCACCTTACGGTCCACTCGTCCAACCCATACTTCCTTAACTTTCCGACGAGAATGCTGTGGGAAACCGTATCAAAAGCCTTGCTAAAGTCAAGGTATATCATGTCAACGGCTCTTCCCGCATCCACAAATCCAGTCATCTCATCATAGAAGGAAATCAGGTTGGTCAGGCACGATTTGCCCTTGGTGAATCCATGTTGACTGTTCCTGATCACTCCATTTTCCTCCAAGTGTTTCAGGATGGATTCCTTGAGGACCTGCTCCATGATTTTCCCAGGGATTGAGGTGAGGCTGACCGGTCTGTGACCGGTCTAGCGATTGCCCCGTTCACCCTCCCCCCCCCCCCCAAGGACGGCCCTGCATTTACATAAAGTTATTAAAAATGTAACCAATTAAAATGTATACTCCATGGCTACAAGACTATATACATATATGTCTACTCATGTCTTCTACTTGGTAGCACAGAGCATGCTGTGAGGTCACTGGGCCATGTGGTCTTTCATCCCATTACGCTAACAACCCTGAGATTGGCCTTGTTGCTTTGAAGTCCTGAACTCCCATTTGTGATTTTTCTGGTCCTGAGGAGGGGGACCTTGCTGTCCTTAATTGTCAGCTGTTTATTGTGAGCATTTCACCAGGTATCCTTTTTCAAAAGGAATGCAGTTTACTGATCGTTCATTTTTATATGGGGGAACTTTGATTTTGTTTGGTTGGCTGGTTTTGGCATCTGTCATACTTCAATCAGATTTTTTTTCTGCTTCCTTTAAGCATTTTACTTTGTACTTTTCCCAAGCATTACTTTTCATATTTCTTTTTTGTAATATTGGGCTCACGGTGTGGAAAAAGGGTCTCCTCTTCATAGGTTCATAGATTTTTAGGGTAGAAAAGATTATCAAGGCCATAGAATTTCATCCAATTACCCCAGTATTGAACCCAATAACTTGTGTCTGACTAAACTAGATCTTCCAGAAGGACATTCAGTCTTGATATGAAGATTTCAAGAGATGAAGAATCTCTCACATCTGTAATGCCCCATCTATACCAGAGGGTATTATGTTAAAGAGCAAGGGAAGCAGTATAAATTGGCTGCTCAGAAGCAGCCTTGTGGTGTTTAAAAGGTGTGGACTTTTTTTTTTTTTGATAACTGGGAAGCCTGAAACATCTGCTCTGGGAAAGAGGGGTCTGGAGAACTCCAGGGATTTTGAGGTAGTTTAATGGGGCTGAGCTTGAGCCTGGGATTGTTGTGGGGGAGGGGAAGAGGAAAATTAAAAATCAGTAGCAGCTTTCTCCTCCTCTCTGAGCACTGTTGTGAGCAGCCAAAATGAAAATTAAATTATGGTAATATAAAGTTTAATTAAAAATCTATGTTCCCTGATTTCTTTTCTAAATCCGCTGTAGTTTTCTTTTGCCTTTTTGGCATGCACTAGTCCATATTTTTGAATGAGACTCACAGTTCACTTTTATTTATTCAGTTTATTTAATACCTTTTGAAGTTGAAAAGTAATCGTAGTCATACATTGTGTTGGCTGAAAAAGCAATGAGCTCATAAGGCACTGGAACAATTGAAATAAATAGCAAATGGGTGACAAATATTGACTTGAAAACACCAAAAGGCATGATTTTAACATTATTTTGAAATGGACAATCATATTTTCAACTGTTGTACATTGGCATCACTCCGTGAACATCAGAGAAGCTGCATCAGTTTACAGCAAATGTGGATCAGGTCTGGAATACTCTCAATTGATCTATATTAGTACTAGACTGCAGCCTTGTTCCTTAAGTAGACCATAACTCTTGGTGTTTGCCATCTCTTGTTTTCTGTAGTATCATTCAGGCTAATGGTTTCCTCAGAGCCTCTCTTTACCTTTTCTGCCTAGTTTTCTGGACCTAGCTATTTCTCCAACCTCACCCTGGCTTTTGTGAAGATGTCATGGTCAAACTGTTTCCATTTAGACATACTAATATAAAAACATTTTCTCATTCCATCACTGCAATATCTTAAGGTGGTTTCTCCACACTCCTGGTATCAGTCCAGTATCTGACCCATTCTTTACACATATGAATTCCCCAATGATCTAATGGAAAATTTCCCAAGATAAGGACTGCACAATTATCCCTAATTATTTAAATAGCAGTCACCATTGGCCTGTTCCTGAGAGGTACTGAGAGCCTCTTGCAAGATGCTGAGCACTGTCAAATTACTGAAGTTGGATTGTATTTGCAATCCCACAGGATGCATTCAGCATCTTGCAGTGGGTTCTGTTTAGTTCTGCATTGACTTTAAATGGTCTTATGTCCTTTGTAATGCTAATCATTTTCTTCTCTTCCCCTCTTATTAAATTAATTCAGTTCCAGACTGATATAAGCTATACAGTTCCCATATATACAGTATACCTTTGGTGGCAGATAAACAGAGCTTGTTCACAGAATCATTCTCTATAAATCCCTATTCCCACAACAGTATTTCCATTTGCTACAGGCTGTTCCACAGCTTGCAACATGGTACCCAGGTAGAAAGTGATTAGCACCAGAACAAGGAGTTAGTTTTCAAGACACGAACAATTCTTTTGCTCCAGATACTGTATTCAAACTGCAGTGGTCCGTTGAAAAAGTAGATGTAACCTAAGGGAGAAAAGACTTGTTAAAATGAATTACAATGCCAGATTAATACCATTTAGAGGTTTCTTAGAAGTATTACTTCCAATAAAAAGAAATCCTGGGTTTTTAGACTACTGGTAAATCTATTCAGCAAAATGATTTGCTGTTTGACACTCTGAGCTAAATTTTCAAATTGTGCTAATTCCAGCTCCTAAATTGGTGCAGCACTCAATATTTTGGATGCTAAGAAACTTGGTTCTTCTCTTTTACATAGCATATGCCTAAGAAAATCATGTTGTTACTCATTTATTCAGTTCCCTGACTTTAAAATACTATTTAAAGGCAACATAGCCTGGTCCCAGAGGCATGGACACATTGTATAGAGTTCTGATTCTGGTTCTACCAGAGATTTTTTGGGTTGTTCTGGAAAAGATACTTCACATTCCTTTTTCAGTTTCCCTCCTACAAAGTCCCAGAACCTGTCCATCAATCTCATTTTTTGAACATATAAAGCATTGTACAATGATAAATGTTCCCATTAAAAAGGAAGAAAACAATTTAAAACATCAGGAAATAATACATGGTGATTTAGAGCTAGTTGAAAAATTTCAAATGGAAAACATTTCCAAAAACAAATATTCAGTTAATGAAACTGAAACATGTCACAAATATATATTGCTTGCATTGAAAATTTTGACAAAATCATTGAAACATTTTTTCCATAAGATCAATAGGCTTTGTTTCAACTTCATTGGTTTGATTTTTATATATTATGTTACTTGAAATTAAACATTTCTATTAGATCAAAATGAAATATTTTAAAACAAAACAGGATAAGGTTGTTCTAAAATTTCCAAAATGAAATTTTTCAGCAATTTCATTTCCCAGGAAAATTTCAACCTTTTGTGTTCTAATTTGGATGAAAGGAAATTTCAAAATGTTGGAAATTCTGAATTTAGATCAGCTCTAATGATAATGAAAGAAAAATTACCATTTTTTTGGTAGACTGCATCCACTCTATTGCCAATTCCTGGAAATTCTTCCTCTATCCGTTTGGGATAGCCTTTTTCCAGAACTTGGTTTTCTTCATCATAGCTGTATTAAACATGGAAGAAAATACAAATTCAGGGAACCAGCATGACTTGTGGCATTGCACTCTGAGAGAAGTCCTGCCGCCATTTTGGTATCTTGTTCAAAGATACCCCAATTGTGAGTGGCTGGAAGCCACTAGCTTGTCTATGCCAGATGAAATGGTAAGTTTGAGTTCAATTTTCCTGGTGTCACTGTACCAGAAACACAACCTCAGCTGATACAAGAACAATAAAGGTTGGGTAATACACTATAGAATAAAAAGGAAAGATTGTACTTAGATCTTGAGTCTAGGTATACAGAAGCAAAATGATGCTGTATGTCTATCCCTGGAGCAGGTAAGCAGAGAGTGGCAGGAAATGGATGGAACTTTGGTTCTATGCCCCACTAATTGGCCAGCATAAGAAAACCAGAATTAGGTGGGTCAAACTTGCTCCTGGATTAGGACAGCAATAATTTACTATCTTGTCCCATGCATGCCAAAGAAGAGGGAGGCAGGGAAGGAATTGTGTCTGAGATGTATCTTAGTTATCATGGGGGTGATTCTGAGATGGTGCAAAATGCTTACAACCAGCTTCTCAGGACTGTGCTGAAAGTCATAATTTAGTCCTATATGTTTATTTTATTTATTGCTACCTAAATCTTTATGGCAAACAAGGAGTCATGTAGCACTTTTAAAGACTAACAAATGCGTTTATCTCATGAGCTTTTGTGGGACATATCCCACTTTGTAAGATCCTTGAAAATGGAAAAACACCCATCAACTTCTTATCCCTTTGGAACTAAATCTTTACAGTGAATTCTACGGAGCTGCTACCCCTATAAAACATTGAAACTGAAGAAAACATGTATGATCCATGAGGCCATAAGTGTCTACACTGAAACAAACAAACAAAATATTGGCCCCTTTGTATAAAATTAAGCTTGGCAAAATTGAAAATAAAAAAGTAGTAAATCGCTAACATACCTCCAGTACTTGTCTCCAGTAAAAAAAAGAGTCTTGCCAGTGTCTTTAATGTGGACAGCCCCATCTATTGTTTTCATCACTTTGGGGAACCCCAATTCATGTAATTTTTTAGGATAACCTTCAACTATGTCATAGCCATTCAAAGCCCAGAATTTCTTACCTGTAAATAATGATGACAAAATGTTAATCTTTATTAATTATGTAGCATCAATGGAACAATATTAGAAGAGTTAAACTCAGCAATGATGATTACATTATTATTATTTGACCTTTTTATTTTTATGTGACATAGATTATTGGGGCCAGATCCTCACTTGGTATAAAATGATGTCATTATACCAGCTGAGGACCTAACCTTCTGGTCTTAATTCTGCACTCTCTAGTTCACTGAAGATCTTATAAGGTTGCAAGGGGTGAAACCAATGGAAGTTTTGCCTGCGCAAAGACTGTAGGATTTAACCCTAAGTATTTTTATTCAGTAAGATTGATTAAGATACTTCTACTTTTCTGCCATTTGCAAAAGGCTTACCCCTAAATATGAACACATGATCTTTCAGGGGATTTTCATAAGCAGCATCAATCTTGTTTGGAAGTTCTGGCCAAAACGACTTAATTAACACCAATTCTGCGTCAACCATCTGAGGATGTAGGCGCCAGAAGAACCTGATTCAGAAAAAGAAAATAGACTTTTTACCATCTTCTTCATCGTACGGCATTGTATCATTTTCAAAGTGCTTCACAAATATTAACTAATTCGTGGTTTGCAGTCTTTTTATAATGTAGACTAGACTTTAATTCAAGAGCAATCTTACAGGCCTCTGCCTCCTCAGCTACTCATGATGGCTCAGACCACACACTCTAATTCATAATATGAACAGTTTCTCAGAAGAGAACAAATTGATGCCTTGATTTCATTTTGTCCAACTTTTTTCCCTTAAGAAGAGAAAGTACAGATACATGAAGCAGTGCATCATGTAAGAATGCTGTGTGCAGTGCAATTTTGAACAGAGAGTTAAATAATTTCTGAATTTTAGAGAAAATCAAGAGCAATCCTGTGAAATGGTAAGTATGTCTGCTTGATCATGTGCAGACTGAACCTCCTAACATCAGTTTCATATCAATATAACTGCATTGACTTCCAGGAATTTACTCTTGATTGACACTGAAGTGACAGGAATCAAGCCCATGTTATAAAGACTGCTTAAATGTGATGGCTCTATAGCTCTTTACAGTCATTTCTGTTGATCTCACAATCTATTTTTGTTGTACTTACTAAAATCTTAAGGAGTTTAACCTCTAAAGGAGAAAAGTAGTAATTTTGTTGGAACATTAAAAAATAGATCACATCACATCAATTATTTTTTCAGAAACAAATGATTAATGGAAAGTAAAAATAAATTAAATAGTGTTTT
Organism: Pelusios castaneus; assembly: GCA_007922175.1. Lineage (NCBI taxonomy): Eukaryota > Metazoa > Chordata > Testudines > Pelomedusidae > Pelusios > Pelusios castaneus. The sequence goes on from ML686135.1 coordinate 202,687, forward strand.
CCCCTTACTCAAGTTTGTACAAGGTTTTGGAGGACAGTTTATTATCTCACTTGTATTGAGTGTAGTTCTAGTGGTGAGTTGGCTTGGCCCCATACTGCAACAGAAGAGTATGTAAACCACAGATTCCATTATTTATTACTATCTCACCTGTCCTTGAAGATCATCATTTCTCCTCGAAGTTCTGTTATTGCATCAAGTGACAAATTGACATCACATTTCTCTGGAGTTTTGGGGTGTTCGGGGTTGGGATCTTTGTCCCCTGCACCTGTAACCATAAATTATAATGTACCTTTATACATTTGCTGCTGCTGTTGTTTTCTTTCCATGCAAAATAACCATGAGCTAAATGGAACGCTGAAGAGTCTACCAGTACCAGAATGAATATGACTATCAAAGACAAACATTCTAGACTGATGATGTTTACTTTCTCTTCTTATTTTTCCTCTAACAAATCATGTTCTATGTTTTGGGGTTTAGTTATTTTGCAAAGGTATTTATGGCTAAGACTAAATGGGCATTATGGACACCATTATCTTTGGGTCCTTTGAGAAGGTTGCTTCCTCCCAAGGTCTCCCCTATGGACATTTCCATCTTTTCCACTTCATAATCTTTGATCATACTTCAATGTGAGACAGTCATGGACCTTAAGTTAACTACAGCAGATAGCCAGCTAGTAGAAACCACCTGTGCAAACCATACTGCTTGCTACAGTTTCTGTCTGCCAATTAAAAGTGGGTGTCTTCTGATACTGAGGCAAGGTACCCAGGATCCAGAGTTTCTGTCTAAATTTACCATTGAGCAATAAGAACACCAGCCGCAGATTGCTAACCCTAAGTTAAACTGCAGTGCAATGTCTACAACCCAGGATACATGGATGAAATGGCAAAAGGAAGACAAACCATAGAGAGTTTGGATTCCTTGCACATCATCATCAGGAAGCAAGAAGCCAGTGTTGCCAGTATATGTGTAAATAGGGAACATCAGCGCTCCCGGGTCTCTGGAGTGTTCAAGCCCCAAAGAGTGACCAAACTCATGGGCAGCCACAAGAAACAAGTTATATCCTACAAGAAAGCCAAACAAAAGCAAAAATACTTGTTAAAACAATATACATATGTATCCAATTGCTGGTTATAACCTGATCCTCTTTCAAAATGTCATTTTTGCACTGATAATCCAAAATACCTACATAGATTTCTGCATCTTCTAAGAAATGAACATACATGAACTAATGAACCCTAACAGGTCACTGTGAAATAGATAAATATTATTAACTTTATTTTAATGATGTGGCTGCTAGGACACACAGCCCAATCCTGCTGTTTTCATTCAAGACAATGAGAATGGTGCTTGAGTTGTGGCCTAATAACCTGAGCCTCTTAAAATTTTTCTTACACTTAATTGTATTTGAGAAATTTCCCACTGTCACTAATCCCAGTTCAACTCAACCATTTTAGCAAGACTGGAAGTTCTAGGTTGAAATCCTGGCCCAAAGCAGTCTGTGATAGTTTTTCCAGGATTCCATCCCTAGTGTAGTCAGTCTATTGACTGTCAATGTTATTTCCAGCATCGAATCAAGTAAATCTGTTCCCAACAAAGCTAGACGACACAGTGCTGAAAACCAGTGCCAGCAGTTGAAACAGTTTTAGTGACAATTGGATCAATTTTTCAGAAAGTGCTCCTTGTGCAGAGAAGGGCAAATATTCTCAAACTTCATAAAAGTGGCCTGATTTTCAGGTATGCTGAGTATCTACAACTGGCCTTAGTGGGGGGTTGTACTATCTATGTGAGATCCAAGTAGGGTACCCTAAAACTGCAAGAGCCATAATGAGATGTTTGAATGGTAAAAACCCAAACTGCCTTGTTTCTGCAGGCTGGTAGGTCATACTATTCAATATTCTGGTACATTCAGGCAATTGACAGGTATTCTAGAAAAGAGGTGCAAATACCAAATTTTAGCACAAATAACTTTTTGTCCAAAATTCATGATAGATATTTACTTTTTTCCTATCTACAATCTGGAATTAAAAACAACTCCCTGTGACTTCAGTAGCCCAGCACATAACAGAAATAATAAAAAACAAACAGGGAACAGTCAAAGTCAATTGTTCACAAACAACATATAGGGTGAAAAATATCCATCTAAAATACCTGGAAAATATTCTGAATAGCAAATGAGTTAAATGAAATCAGGATGAGATCATGAATGATTTGCTATCCAAAAGGGCCAAAACTCATAACCAACACTATTTGAAACAAATAGTGTCCCCAGTTCCAGTGAAAGTGATCTTTAGAATACACATTACCTCTGGAATCTGTTGACCAGGTTTCATCATCATCAAAATGGGCATCTCCTCCATAATTTGGTCCAGGTGGAAAGGCATGAGCCAATAATCCAGAAGGTCCATCAAAGGGATAAAAGTCACCATGTTCTACAAAGCAACATTTAAAATACCAATAGCATTTACATTTCATTATTAAATAGGCGAAGATATAATTAAACTGCTAAAAAATAACCTCTCTGTTACCTTTAGTTCCAAAAGAAATCATGATATCAGCAGTACCACTACGAATTCTAGTGAAGTTCAGTGGTGTCACTTCAGACCAAACCTTGAATGCCTTTTTGAATGCTCTGTCCACTTCAGCACGTGTCAGATCTCGAGTATAATTCACAATTCTATCAATCAGATAAAATACCTTCAATTAACCTTTTGGCAGAGCCAAGTAACTTTTGCAATGTACCTCCATGAAAACCTACTTTTGACTGGGAGACAGTCATTTCTCTAAAGCTATCGCTAAAATGCACATATCTCAGAAAAAGAAGAAGTTACATGAGGCCATTTAAGAAGTACAATGGTCATCACTACAAAAGCAATGTTTGTTAATAGCTTACTATGTAGCATTATCAGAGATACTGCAATTATTTCCATATTCAATACACAGGGAAAATAGCCCCCTCTCTCTTGTTAACTGCTTTTGTTATCTGGCAAATAATGACTTTTTAACGACACCATTGTATCATATTGTGGTAACTGCGTTCTTGCTGAGCTTGTCAGCCTGATATTCAATATAATGGCTGTTGAACCACTGTATAGTAGGATATCTTGAAAATAAGAAATAATAATGCTAAATGCTATGACTTTACCTGTATGTTAAATTATTTTTTGACCATTTTAGTTTTCTAGGGAAAAAGTTGTATTCCCCTACATCAGGGACACCACATCTTGGCTGTTGCATCAGTTCATATGTTTCTTCATCTAATATGCCGGTCACCTTCAACCCAAAAAAAGATTGCATTTCTCGAAGTTTGGATGCTACTGTGTTGGCATTCTTCCTCATTATGCCAGCAGGACTGGAACGTAGGTTGTAATGTGTCTTTAGATAGCGCTAGGGAAAAAATAAAATATTTCCAGTTTCCAAAGAACAAAGGTAATCAAACAACAGACTTTTATATCTAAAGACTGATTGTGTACTGTACCTCTGCAAACCGTAGGTCTTCTGTTGTGAATTCATCACTGTCTTCATGAGGAATAGGCAGTGTCAAACAGAATGACAAGCCCAACAAGAAAAGGAAGGCAGCTGCAAGGCTTGGATGCATCATGTTGAATTCTTTGGTTCTGAAACTCTGATTTTTAGAGTGCAAACACCTCTACTTTTATAGACCTAAAATGGTGAGTCATCTCTTGCAGACAAGTTAGAAATTCCTTGTCATTGTAAAGTAAACATGCTTACAGGGATTTTTTTTTTCTTCATCCCAAGAAGTTGTGGTTTGGCCATCTGTGGTCCCACTAAGGATTTAGTAACTGTATCTTTATATAAAGATGTTCTCAGCATATTTACAGATACTGTGGGAAGTACTGTGTAGAAGCAACTCAGCATTATTTCATTACTTTACAGTAACTTAAGTTGACCTACTATTTTCCCCCTTTGATATGATAACTACTTTCCTTTTATTTTGACAATAAATGACAAGTTATGTGAATGGATGGATTTGCTTAAAGTAAAATAATTGCATAATTTAATGTCTATACTAATTCATTAGCACTTCGATAATTTAGCTAATTTATCATCTTGATTCATAAGACAATAGCAATATGGAGTATATTATATTACTAACACATTTCTGTTTTGAGTTTGTTTGATTTCATTATTATTCTGAAATTCTTAATACAATTTTTGCTACTGGGCTCATTAGGAGGGTGGGTCTCAGTCCATATCAGAATCATCTATAGACACATTTTTAGAAATGGATTTGGCTGTTCCAGGTTTTGACTCCCAAGTTGGGGTGTACTTGAAAACACAGCAACTGAAAATTAGGTACTCAATTTTGAAAACTATTGGCCTTAGAGAAGCATTTGATTAAGGGCAAATATAAGCCTGTAAAATAGCCAGTTCCATGTAAATTGAATTCCTTTAAAAAAATAATAGAATTTATGTGAGATACTGTCATAGGTCTATTAGGCACACAGGCTATGTCTACACTTGTAAAGTTAAATTGACTCTGTTAAATCGACTTAACAAGGTCGACGTTAAGTCGACTTAAAGTCAACCTTGTTAAGTCGACTTAACAGAGTAGCTACACTTTAAGTCGAATTAAGCTGACCTTGTTAAGTCAACTTAACAGTAGACATAGCCGTCCACACTCGCTTTAAGTCGACTTAAGAAGTCGACTTAAGGCTTAAGTCGACCTTCAGAGGTGGGGTTATTAAGTCGACTTAAGGAAGTGCTTAAGTCGACTTAATAGAAGCCCAGTGTGGATGTGGCTTTGTGTAAGTCAATTTAAGCGTCCTTAAATCGACCTAAGTTGCCAGTGTAGATGCACCCACAGTTACTACTGTCATGTGGGCTATATAAAAATCTAGCTAGGCAGATTTTATTTGTGTACAAAGTATGACAGAAACATGGGATTATGCTAATTCACAAAGCCCAACATGTAGCAAAATTGGTAGCATGGCAGCAGCAAAGGCTACAGAACCCAGATTGGCTACCATAACTGATTCTCTCCACATCACATCACATCACATGCCTCTTGCCTGTATACCAGACAAAAGTTCTGTCAATGCTGAAATTCACCTGCCACCTTCATTTACTCTCATCTGCCATCAGAGACCTCACTGGCTTTATAATACACAACAGATCTCGGCATAATTCAGTTTGTCTATGAAACAGGAGCCAAACAAGAGACAGTGAAGCTAAATGTGTAAAAATTCTGCCAGTTGCACAAATGACTAATAGAGTTTTATCAAGTGATAAATGAGTGTTCCATAGAATCGCTATGGATAGAAATCTCATGCTTCCATGACAATATAACATTAGGGATCTACTATCGGCCACCTGACCAGGATAGTAAGAGCGATGATGAAATGCTAAGGGAAATTAGGGAGGTTATCAAATTTAAAAACCCAATAATAGTGGGGGATTTCAACTATCCCCATATTGACTGGGAACATTTCACTTCAGGACATATTGCAGAGATAAAATTTCTCGATACTTTGAATGACTGCTTCATGGAGCAGCTGGTATGGGAACCCACAAGGGGAGAGGCAACTCTAGATTTAATCCTGAGTGGAGCGCAGGAGCTGGTCCGAGAGGTAACTGTAGCAGGACCGCTTGGAACTAGTGACCATAATACAATAGCATTCACCATCCCTGTGGGGGGAAGAACACCTCAACAGCCCAACACTGTGGCATTTAATTTCAAAAGGGGGAACTATACAAAAATGAGGGGGATAGTTAAACAAAAGCTAAAAGGTAGAGTGACTAAAGTGAAATCTCTGAAAACTGCATGGGCGCTTTTTAAAGACACCATAATAGAGGCCCAACTTCACTGTATACCCCAAATTAAGAAACACTGTAAAAAAACCAAAAAAGAGCCACCATGGCTCACCAACCGTGTAAAAGAAGCACTGAGAGGTAAAAAGACTTCCTTTAAAAAGTGGAAGTCAAATCCTAGTGAGGCAAACAGAAAGGTGCACAAACAGTGCCAGCTTAAGTGCAAGAGTGTAATAAGAAGAGCCAAAGAGGAGTTTGAAGAACGGCTAGCCAAAAACTCCAAAGGTAATAACAAATTGTTTTTTAAGTATATCAGAAGCAGGAAGCCTGCCAAACAACCAGTCGGGCCCCTTGATGATGATAATACAAAAGGAGCACTTAAAGATGATAGAGTCATTGCAGAGAAACTAAATGGATTCTTTGCTTCGGTTTTTACGGCTGAAGATGTTAGTGAGATTCCCAAACCTGAGCCGGCTTTTGTAGGTGACAGATCTGAGGAACTGTCACAGATTGAAGTGTCACTAGAGGAAGTTTTGGAATTAATTGATAAACTCAACATTAACAAGTCACCGGGACCAGATGGCATTCACCCAAGAGTTCTGAAAGAACTCAAATGTGAAGTCGCGGAACTGTTAACTAAGATTTGTAACCTGTCCCTTAAAATGGCTTCGGTACCCAAAGACTGGAAGTCGGCTAATGTAACGCCAATATTTAAAAAGGGCCCTAGAGGGGATCCCAGCAATTACAGACCGGTAAGTCTAACGTCGGTACCGGGCAAATTAGTTGAAACAATAGTTAAGAATAAAATTGTCAGTCACATAGAAAAACATAAACTGTTGAGCAATAGCCAACATGGTTTCTGTAAGGGGAAATCGTGTCTTACTAATCTATTAGAGTTCTTTGAAGGGGTTAACAAACATGTGGACAGGGGGGATCCAGTGGACATAGTGTACTTAGATTTCCAGAAAGCATTTGACAAGGTCCCTCACCAAAGGCTGTTACATAAGTTAAGTTGTCATGGGATAAAAGGGAAGGTCCTTTCATGGATTGAGAACTGGTTAAAAGACAGGGAACAAAGGGTAGGAGTAAATGGTAAATTCTCAGATTGGAAAAGGGTAGCTAATGGTGTTCCCCAAGGGTCGGTCCTAGGACCAGTCCTATTCAATTTATTCATAAATGATCTGGAGAAAGGGGTAAACAGTGAGGTAGCTAAGTTTGCAGACGATACTAAACTACTCAAGATAGTCAAGACCAAAGCAGATTGTGAAGAACTTAAAAAAGATCTCACAAAACTAAGTGATTGGGCATCCAAATGGCAAATGAAATTTAATGTGGATAAGTGTAAAGTAATGCACATTGGAAAAAATAACCCCAACTATACCTATAATATGACGGGGGCTAATTTGGCTACAACGAGTCAAGAAAAAGATCTTGGAGTCATTGTGGATAGTTCTCTGAAGATGTCCGTACAGTGTGCGGAGGCGGTCAAAAAAGCAAACAGGATGTTAGGGATCATTAAAAAGGGGATAGAAAATAAGACTGCAAATGTATTATTGCCCTTATATAAATCCATGGTACGCCCACATCTCGAATACTGTGTACAGATGTGGTCTCCTCATCTCAAAAAAGATATTCTAGCACTAGAAAAGGTTCAGAAAAGGGCAACTAAAATGATTAGGGGTTTGGAGAGTGCCTCGTATGAGGAACGATTGAAAAGGCTGAGCCTCTTCAGCTTGGAAAAGAGGAGACTGAGGGGGGACATGATAGAAGTATATAAAATTATGACTGATGTGGAAAAAGTGGACAAGGAAAAGTTGTTTAAATACTCCCATAATACAAGAACCAGGGGTCATCAAATGAAACTGATAGGTAGCAGGTTCAAAACAAATAAAAGGAAGTTCTTCTTCACACAACGCACAGTCAACTTGTGGAACGCCTTACTTGAGGAGGTGGTGAAGGCTGGGACTATAACAATATTTAAAAGGGAACTGGATAAGTTCATGGTGGCTAAGTCCATAAATGGCTATTAGCCAGAAAGGGGTTAAGAATGGTGTCCCTAGCCTCTGTTTATCAGAGGATGGAGACGGATGGCAGGAGAGTGATCACTTGATTATTGCCTGTTAGGTTCACTCCCTCTGGGGCACCTGGGCACTGGCCACTGTCGGTAGACAGATACTGGGCTAGATGGACCTCTGGTCTGACCCAGTACGGCCTTTCTTATGTTCTTATGTTCTTATGATGACAAATAGCAAAAAGAGATGTAAGTGGGTGGAATTTTGTACTGGATTATTTGGCTAGGTTTCTATTTTAACTGCAAGTTTCAGCCACTACCAAAGATAGTCATAGCAATTAGAGATGGAAAACACCTATTAAATCATCTTGTCCACATGAAAGCTTACCCCCTCCCCATGCAGCACTGTGCTCTGAGTCCACTGGATTACAGAGAACTCACATCGGACTCTTTTTTAGTGCACCAGCTGCACGTTCAGGGATTTACATTACATCTCCAAGACGCCAGAAGGATGGTGAAAAATCCCACATGGTCATTTGTCAATTTTCCCATATGGGGGGAAAAAGCCTTTTCAGAACCATAAAATCTGGTGATCAGCATAGCCCCCAGCAGCCCAAGAGCTCCCAAAATAAAGGTGTGAAAAGGTGGTCTGGAAATAGCTACAAGTCAGCAAGGGGCAGAAACAACCTCTGTTTCTTTCCCTTGCCTCTGGAAGTGGGAGCCAGTTAGTCAGTCTGTCCTGGCCCCAGTCATCTAATTGCAGTGGGAGCAGCTTGGACAGTCTCAGCACTCAGACCAAGTTAAAACCAAACCCCTGGCAGGGGAGGAGAGGGAAGAGAAATCAACCGGGAGCAGAATTCCCCTCTGTGTTTTCCCCTATCACCCACCACAGATTGGAAGGTGAGGGATACCTGGGTCCTTGCCACTTCCTGGCTCACTAGTTATGCACCCCAGTTAGCAGGTGAATGTTATCCAGTTCACCTTTAGTCCCTTCTACATGCACTCACATCAGGGCTGGCCCAGCCACACAGGTGAACTAGGTGGTTGCCTAGGGCACGAGGCTTTAAAGGGCACCAAATTAGATGGAAAAGAATTTTCTACATATGTTATATCTAATAAAATGTGCGGGAGGGAGGTGCCAAAATCATAGTTTGCCTAGGACACCAAAAACCCTTGGGATGGCCCTGATTCACATACTGTGGTGGCAGGAAGATAAATTCTCACTTCTTCTTAAAATACAGTTCTACTCTAAGAAGTTACTTTGGTGAGATGGGAGTGTATGATTTCATGGTCTTGTGTGTCATTCATTCCTTGTCAAATCCATTCCATTTGCCACTAAAAAGATTTTTTTTTCTAATTGCAGCCTCAGTAAACTCCCCATGGGCTGTGATAGTTACATTAGTTTCTTTTCCTCTCATGCATCATCAGCAACAGGTAGTAAGTTCTTTTGCTTTGCTCATCCCTTTTCCTCTGCCTCCTCTCACCTGTCGGTGACTGGCATCTCTATGGGTGCATCTACACTTAAAAGTTAGGTTGACTTAAGGAGGCTTAAGTCAACCTAACTTATTCCCTGTCCACATTGGGCTTTTATTAAGTCAACTTCAGTTGTTCCTTAAGTTGACTTAAGGAAAACTTAAGTCGACTTAATAACACCTAGTTTTAGGTCGGCTTAAGGCTTAAGTCGACTCCTTAAGTGCACTTAAACCAGTATGGATGGGGATTAGCACCTAAATCGACCTTATTAAATCAACTTAAAGTGTTAAATTGACTTAATAAGGTCAACAAGGGGTATGTCTACATTAGAAAAAGTTAAGTTGACTTTGTTAAGTTGACTTAATAAGGTCGACTTTAAGTCGATTTAAAGTCAAATTTATTAAGTCGACTTAACAAAGTCGACTTAACTTTTCTAGTGTAGACATAACTTATCTCTGGTGCTCTGCACCAGGGATGGATTAACCGGCCCAGAGGCCTTGGGCTGATGCCCACCTCAGGGCCTCACTAGTGGTGTCCCCTGCCTCCACTGCAGGTCCCCCAGCCTGGGCTCCCCATCGTAGTGGCCTAGCCCTCACCCCCCTGTTTCTGGGGGGTGCCTGGGACCCAAGGGAACTTCTGCCCCATCCCCACTCTGGCCAGTCTGCCAGGGAGCAGCTGGCATGCGGCACAGCAGGCCCTGAAGCAGACCCCTTAGGGTCATGGGCCCTGGAGAGCTGCATGCCACTGGGCTGGAGGCTGAAGTGCAGGCTGTTCCAGTTGGCCCCACCCTCTGGATGGAGTAAACAGGCTATCCCCTGGGGGCAGACCAGCCAGCCCAGAGGTGAGATGGGAACACAGAGCTCCTTCCCCTGGCTCCAGGGCCTCCCCACACTCCTCCCCACAGTGCTGGCAGGACAGTAGCCCAGCCTCTGCTCTCCTGACCTGCCAGCACTAATTGGTCCTCTGCAGATTATCATAGGGGTTCTGGGGCTGGATCCAGGGGCCCCCTTTTGGCTGGGACCTGTGGCTTAAACCCCTAAAGCCTCTTTGATAATTCGGCACTGCTCTGCACAACCCCTTTGCTACCCTGGGTTCTGCCAACCCAAACCTCATGGTAACTTTACCTTGTTCCAGGTGGTGTCAGGAAATAAACCAAAGGGAACATCTGGTCGATAGGTGGCCTGGTAGAATAGTCTAACATAAGAGCGTGCTTGCTTTAATGCTGTACTTTACTTAGCTTCAAGTACTTACATGTGTCCACAAAAGGTTAATAAGACATTCCAGCCATCTACTCTAAGTAATTACTAAAGTTGGGGACAGCTTTCAAGTGGAAACAGGGAGTGATGGCTTCTGACTGGCTTGATCTTCCAGCTGTTGTGGGAGGATCCTGAAGCTGTGTCCAAGAAGAGATCCCAAAGAGTCCAAGCCTCTCCCTACTCCCAGTTATCTTTGTTAGTAAACAATCAGTTGCCTGATTTCTGGACGTTTAGAAATTTCAATAGGGTTATAGACTCGCTCTTGGATCTGATCAGAAGATAATGAGGTTCTTGTCCTGGACTCAGGCTGCAGGGAGTTTTTACAAGGACCCCTGGGGTGCACAACAGGAATGTTCACTGATAAGCAAATCTGTATAATTTTTAGTTTTTATTAGATAGCATAAACTAATAGACAAGTGAATGATTAAAGGAAAATGATTAATCAAATGGATAATTATTAGAATTACAGTTTTGTTCTAACAGACATTTATACTATATGCTTTGGATTAATATACTCACACCCTTCCCTGATGACCTGATTGAGAGAGAGAGAGAGATGTCTGGTTCCTCAACTCTTGTGTGGAAGGCTTGGCTGTGCTAGAAAGCTAAGTATTACAAGTAATGCTTAAGTGTACACTAAGCCTGAGGACAAAGATGCTAGCAAACACAAAAGCCTGGTCTACGCTACCATGCTAAGTCAACCGGCGATGCACAATCTATGTTCAGTAGAATGCGTATCTCCCGTTGACTTACTTACTCCCACTTACCAAGGCGTCTTCGCTCGTCTGCATCGACTGGAAGTGCTCTCCCTTTGACACAGCCTTACTCTTTTTGGAGGGATGGAGTTACAACGTCAGAGGACGAGCACTTCCAGATCGCTTGAGCGAATCTATACTGGCTGCTTAATTGATCCTGCTGCATCAATCCACAGGGATCGACACAGCATTTTCAGTGTAGACAAGGCCTAACTAAAAGAAGTGTAAGGAAGAAGTTGCTGACAATTGCACCCAAGTAATGCAGTTTGCTCCTTTTATACCCGACATAGTATGGGTCCTCCTAACTCCAAACTTGACATTTTCACCCACAAATTGTGGGGGTACATTTATGCTATAGGTTGGTATGTTTTTGCATATTAATGACATATTAATATCTTTTCTTGATGGTTTCAGGCAGTTCTCTCACCTCACCTTTGTTATTTCTGGCCCTTTTTGTGGATTTTGTGGTGTGCTTGTGAATTTCCTTGGGCATAAACTGGAGAGCCCCCCTCCTTTGATGCCTCCTGACTTATCTAGGGTGATAAAGTCATAAAAACACATGTAGCTTCTCATTCTTTCTCTGGGCCAAAGGTCCTGAACCTATGTATGCTTTAGCTCTTCATGTAGGATGTGTCCTGAAGGCAACTCTTGCATTCCAGCTTTAACACTTGAATATGAATCTATGACTTTATTATAATAAAACAAATATTTATATCCATAAGAAAAAGCATATATGTGCAAGCAAGCAGGGTAGTTCTGTAGGCCAGTGGTTATCACTCACCCACCTATGCATGACACACCAAGGCTCTCCCATAGCCCTGCAACCCCAATTCTCTCCCTGGCCCCAGCCCAGTCCTGGCTCTGTAGCCTGGATTTTCTCCCTGGTCTTGGGCCCAGTCCCAGCTCCCAATTCTCTCCCCGCACAGTTCCTGCTCCCAATTCTCCCCCCGCCACCACACCTCACCCAGCAGAGCACACTCACCCTCAAGCCAAAGGGTCCAACCTCACAGATGCCAGTCACTGGAGTCCACTCCGTGGCCAGGCCGACCATGTGAACTTTTACATTTCCTGCCCTGGATCACTGCCTCCATGTGCCACAGGGCAGGAGATTTAAAACATCCTGCTCCAGCTGTTCGGCGTGTACAGATAAGCAGAGCAGCCTGTCTGTGTCGTGGCCATCCCCCTGCTGCTGGCTCAGGTCTATGGTGGCAAGTGCTTTCGGGGGCAGGCTGCTAGCCCTCAACACACTCAGCACTGTGCCGGAACATACTTTTGTGTTGTGACAGAGCAGTCGAGATTGTCTGCTATAGGCTACACACATCAAGAAAAGAAACTTATTGGGCAAGCAATTTCAAAAACTAATCAAGAGGTTGCCTCAGAAAACTAATTAACTAGATATGTTCCTATAGAATCTGCATGTCTTGAGGCCTGGACAACATTTCCTGTTGAAGATCATGCATAAATAAGCTTAATGGCTTTTTCCTGAAACACAGATCCTAGAACATCCACCAGACCATCACGGATTGGGGGGTGGGTGGAGGGTCAGGCGAAAGGGTGCCTTCACGTTATGGCCCAACCCCCCTCCCTTTTTGGCTTAGCTATGCCAAGGCTGCTTAGGCCTGTCAGAGAGGCCTACCAATTACAGCTGCTGTTAGTAACAAATATGATAACAAATATGATAACCAATATTACCCAATCAAGGGCGCCCTAGCAGCCTAGCCTTTTTCCGGTTTATCAATAATGAATCTCAGGTTGTTGCTGCATTTCCACTCGGGCTGCATGCTAAATAGCTAGCAATTCAATGCACTGGCAAATCATACGTAATAACACTGTCAATTCTGGCATACAATCTATCCAACATAATGATTTATACGTCTCCTACTCCCTTTCCTCTGAAAAACCCCACCCTGAGTTAGTCAGTTCTCCATAACTGTGCTAGTGACATATGTGATATTGCTTTTAACTGAATTAAGTGGTGGTGGTGGCCGATCCTCAGCTGGAATTACTAGTCATAGATCCACTGACATCAGAATTCAATGGCAATTAATCCCAGCTGGGAACCTGCCTTGTTGTGTTCAATTTAACCTTCCAGAGTAACACTTTGTTAAATTCAAGCCAAATGTTGCTGTCAAGTTCTGAGCATTGCTGCTGTGTGGAATAGCAGCAAATCTGAGTCCTGAGCAGTTTCAAAGTTGTATGCTACTATCAGGGAATAATTTAAACTCTTGTGAATCCCAGATGCTCTGAAATTAGCCTCCTCTAACTAAGGAGTCATGAAAAGGAACAGCTGGAGTGTATGTGTACCACTGTCCTTCACATTACAGATTGAAATTAGAAGTGACCCCCTGTGTGTTTTAGGCTCCTTTTTAAAAAAAAAAAAAAAAAAAAAAAAAAAGCTCAGGTAGTAAGAGAAGGGCTTAATTTGTAATGAAAGAGGTGCCGGGCTCTAGCAATATTTTTACTTTCTTAACTGAAGCAGCAAACTTGGTGTGCCGGTGCTACAAATTGCCCAGCTTGGAGCTGGTGGGGCTGTCTGGCACAAATTAAGCACTGGTTAGGAGCCTGTGCTTTTGGAATAGCAAGCTACAATTTCTGTGCTCTTTGTCAGAGTGAAGTTCTGGGTGGTAACAGTGTGCCACGGAGTGACACTGGTAAATTCTTCACTGGTCACAAAGTTATTACACTAAGTATAGCTTGGTTAAGTGATGTTTAAAGATGAGGATGGATAAATACCTATAAGCATTGGAAGGTTATAAATATAGAAAGAAGAGTAAATATTTAGGGATAAATGAGCACGTAATGGGGTCTCTGAGCCCCATTCAAGACTTAGGCAGGACAGGGAAAGGAGCTTCTGTTTCCTGCAAATAAACAGAACTGCCACGCCCAAGCTCAGCTGCAAAAGCTGTCAATCTTGGAGACAAACAACAGAGTCCTGTGGCACTTTTAAAGACTAACAGATTTATTTATTGCATTAGCCTTCATGGGAGAAAAGTAGGATTTTCTCCCACAAAAGCTCAAGCGATAAATAAATCTGTTAGTCTTTAAAAGTGCCACAGGACTCTGTTGTTTTTCTGCAATAGACTAACATGGCTACCCCTTTGAATCTTGGAGACAGACAGCCACAGCTGAATCTTGTGAGGGCAGTCAAGACACAGTTTAAAGGGGGTAGAGCAACAAAGGAGGAGGAGGTAGAGAAGCATAAGATGGTGGGGGTATTGTAAGCCCTGCATCAGGAAGGCTTCTTGAGCCTCCTAACTGGACAGCCCTGTAGTAGCATACTGAGGACAACAGCCCCTAGAGCCTGCCCCCATACGCGAGGGCATGAACTGAGACAGTAGGACAACCCAGTTGGAGTCTAATCTGTTCACTAGCAGGAACCTGTGATAGGGTGAAATTAAGGGAAGGGAACAATGTTAGACTGAAACAAACAAGGAGTCTTTTGGCACTTTTAAATCCATCAATGGTGTGAAAATGTTAGAGTATAGTATCATCTCTCAAAGAAATGGTCTGAGGCCTTGAACTTCAGATATTTGTGGTGAGACTAGTCAAAACACTAGTAAATATACCATCAAGGACTGCCTGCACTAGCAGGAGGATGAACTAGGTAGCCAAAAAGTTCTCTTCCACCCATAATTTCCATGATCTAATTAGTTTTCAAGTGACAATACTCAGGTTTCTCAGTCTTTAAAGTCCATAGGAAAAGCACTCCTCTAAAGACTCTGTTTTAGTGCCTTTTCAATAATTTTTCTAAAACCTCATGGCCCAAATACACAGACATTTTATTTGAAGAAAAAAAATATTACAATAGGAATGGTTTTTTTCTCTAGGCAAACACCTTAACCTATTCAGTCTTTCATCCAAAGGCATAAAGTTAAATATAGATGAAGAATTGGAAAAGGGGGTTCTTTTTCAACATTAAATGTTAAAAATAAAATAGAAAAACAATCCAACCAATAGACATTTCTGCTTAATAAATGCTGGTCCTTTTTTTCTATTTAAAAGGCTATGTCCACAAATGAAAAGAAACCCCAATATTATGGGCAGTCTTTGCACATGTGTAGAAAGACATACACCAAAGAAAGTGATAAACTGAAAGATTATCTTTAATGTTTCAGCATATAATTATTTTGTCATAAACATTAAAAAAAATTCTCAAAACAATACAGAAGCTAAGTCATGAGTGATCATGTATAACAGCCATCCTGTGTGCTGGCGATAGTCTGAATCCTGGGTTCCATGCGCATCCAGTTTTCATTAGGAAATTTTGGACATACAAGGAATGTTGATGTGAATTTTATTACTGTCATTACTTCTATTACACTAGTGGCTGGAGGCCTCAACAGAAGTGCAGCCTCTCTTGCTAGACATTAATGGGGGAGGCACCAGGGATGCACTATGTAAATAGGTAAAAGTAGACAAAGGGTTTAAGAAAATGGAAGTGGTTCACTGAGAGATCATGTGACTTAAAGTGAGACAGAAATACCATGGCAGAGCTCCCTGGCAGGGCTAGATTATAGCAAGGACTTTAGGGGCTGAGGGCACACAGTCCAGCCCCTAAACCCACATCTGGCTCCCCCTCACCCCTCTCAGCATTGACACTGCTTCTGCCTTGCCCGTGTGGGAGGTGACAGGGTGGTCCTGGGGCCAGAGGCTGGGCTCTGTGCTTCTGTCCCCGTCCCCGTCCCCCTCCTGCCCCACCCCACTCAACCCCTGCAGGCCAGTGACTGTTTGCTCTACCTCAGGGGCGGGGCTAGCAGGATCTCGGAGCAGCCTCCGCCACTCCGGCACAGCCTTCCAGGCCCATGGCCCTAGTGGGCTGCACCGGGGGCCATGCCACAGACCAGCCAGCCCCACCCCTGGGGCCAGACTGGCTGGAATGAGGCCAGGATGGAAGCGCCCTTCAGTCGCAGGGCCCCACCCCATCAACAGGTCTCCATGCTGGGAGGGGGGCAGCAAGCAGTGGGGGGAAGAGGGGCTGTGGTGGGATGCAGTCTGGCACCCCCAGGCCCTGCTCCCTGGGAATTAAACTCAGATCTCCCGAGTCCCAGGTGAGTCCTTTAATCTTAAACAGTAGTAAAACACGTTGGTGTTAGCTGTTGTTTCAAGCTGGCAATTATCTGCAGTTGTACCAAAGGCTTCTGACAACGCCCAACGGTGTGAAGTATAAAATGCTATCCACATAGGTTCAGATAACAAAGGATGGCAAGATCCCAATTCATGTGAAAAACATCCTGTGTAGTGGGTTGCAAAATAAAAGTTAAGGTGGCTCAAGGCCTTGTGCTGTCCTTTGCACTGAGGCAAATTTTATCCGGTACAAAGATGCCAGCACAAACTGTTACGTAGTCAAACACCCTTCAGGAACGGTCTAGTTATAACTTAGTCCTACTTTCTGTGCAGAGGGCTGAATTAAATGCCTACTGAGGTCCCTTCCAGTCCTACACCGCTATGATTTTACAAGTGTGCATGTCTGCCAAACTGCTGAACAATATGCTAATAACAAGCACAACACCATATCTGCAGTTCTCATATTTGGGGTCATGTGTAAGGTAAATGGGATTGACGGTCATTTTCTCAGGTAGTTGAGCGGTAAGAATTCTCACTATGCATTTTTAACCCCACAGACAGAAACAGAGAGGAATAAATTAAGCCCTGTAAAAGCTGTGAAGTGCTAATCATTCAAAAACAAGGACCGTGCCAAGAAAATAGCTTCAAAACAAGTTTAAAAATACATATTGAAAGTGTGGCATATTTTGATTTATTCCAAACACACAGTCCTCAAAATAGCAATCTAAGGTATATTTATTTCTTCATTTTTTTCTGTGACCCTAAGATGACAGTGAACTTTAGAAAGACAAATAAAAGTGAATAGATCACTTGGCAACCTCTGCTAGAGACAGTTAAATTTAAAATAGAATCCTCTAATACTTATGGCTAGCTCATCACATTCAGTAACTCTTTGCCTCATAACATCCCTGTGAGGTAGAAAAGTATTAAAAGGCCCATTTTACAGCTGAATAAAGTAAGCACTGCAGTGTTAAATAACTGGCCCAAGGTCGCACATAAGGGCCCATTTTCTGCAACTACACAGGCAGATTACTGCATCTGTGTCACTTCTTGGGGATTCCATCCACGCACAGGAATCCACTTGTACAACTAGAGCCAAGGAAAGTTGGAACTAGAACTCAGGACTTATGAGTTCCAGGGTCCTGGTCTAACCTTTCCGGCCTCATTTCATTTGCAGACAGCTGCCAAAAAGCGATATCTGATAGAGCTGGACAGGAAAACCATTTCCTGTCCCTGGAAAACATTTGAGATCCGGAAAAATGTTCCCATTCTGAATCTGGACACAAATTTTATTTAAAATTTTTGCACACTGACAATCCAAAACCATTTCAGTTTGGATCAATTGAAATGCTTTGTTTCAATAATTTCAAATGTTTCATTTTTAGTTTGTCCATTTCATTAATTTTTGTACACTTTTTTTTTTACACTATAATTAATTCACATTCAACACAAGAAGTTGTTTTGAGCTGGGAAACCAGAATTTTTCATTTTGAAAATGTCAAAACAGGCTATTTCAACAAATATTAAACTTTTTTTCTGAAAATTTTTGACTTGAGAAATTTGTCAAATCTGATGTTTCCCCACAAATAGTTTTGGTTTTAACAAACTGATATTTTTTAAATAGGAAAACAGCTCATCAGAAAATTCCTGTTTCATTCTAGTATTTGAGTTACTAAATTTTTATTTTGCTTTAACAGTGAATGTATTGTGCTAACTACATGGTATCTCTTGGCAATTGTTGATTTTTTTAATGTCAATCACTGTACATACAGGTAGAATATGTCATTAAGGAGTAGAACCCATAGGATCAATAGTTAGACTCACTTGTTGTCCCTACTGATTGAGATGTGGGTTAGCTCAATATGCAATTTACACTCTAAGTGTGAAGAACATGCTTATGGCAGATGCTATATTCCAATTGTGTTTGGTCCATGAAAGTAATAAGTGAAACCTACAAGAAGAAGAAAACCAGTTTAAGAATCATTGCAACCATCATGTTACTTATTCTTTAAGATGGTAGAAATATTTTTCTTGTTTCATTCCACTAGGTTTATCGCTTTACTACTTTGAACAATGTTGCTACATAATATCTGATGTTCACTATGCCCCTCACAATATTTGAAAACCACCACCAGTGGTCCAGACAGTGTCAGCTCAACCTTCTTCAAAATGAGAAAGAATTGGTCTGGTTGATAATAAAATTTAAAACAAGGAAAAGGAAGGAAAAGGAAAAGCCAGTAGATTCAGTACTAATGCAAAACTTAATTTTCTATATTTGTTTCTGAGGTTTCTAACACATTACATTTCTATTTTAAAGAATCCTAATATTTACATTAACACAAAATGTCTGTTTCAAAACTGTTGGTAGCACTAATACGAGATTACATCATTAGTTCTTGCTATGTTTTAATATACTAGCTTCTGGAGGTCAGCCTATTGACACACCCAACCGTTATGGCAAAGTGTTTTTCCTAGCATAAAAGTGTAACATTTTCTTGATATGCTGCATCAATTTTACCCTGGGAAATCTTCCTCAATTAGTTTTGAATAACCATTTTCCATAGAATGACGTTGTTCATCATAGCTGTAATAAAGATAAACAAGAAGGAAAAAATTAAAACTGATTATCCTATTTATAGTGATTCAACATTTCTCTTAAGTTGAGGTAGTTCAGGGTTGAGACATAGTAGAAAGGAAAGAAAAAGCTTATATATCTAATGCCTGTGCTGTATCTTTTCTGTGAATAAACTGAGGACTTTCATCTCCTAGACTATAGATTCTACTGTGCCTTCCACAAACTTTAAAATAGAGTAGGTAAATATGAAGCCAGCACTAATTCTGCTGAACCCAAATATTAGGATTAACTTGACAACACAAGCAGATCACTCAACTTCTTTGTCTCCTACCAATACTATACCTCCAGTACTTGTCTCCTGTGAAAAAATTTCTTTCCTGTCTTTGTATCATGAAAGGTAGCATCTATGCTCTGTATAGCTCTTGGAAATCCAAGTTGATAAAGTTTCTTGGGGTGACCTTCAAGTATAAAATGTCATTTTAGAGCCCAAATTTCTTTCCTGCATGAAGTATTGATGAAAGGAAAAACACAGGAAAAATGTAGTGAAACCAAATCCATAGGGAATTTTAAAAAACAAAAGTGAAGGTGAACACCAAAAGGAACCCTGCCATTTTTTTATTCCATCAAAGATTTTATATCACGCATACTGCTACAGAATCTGAGGAACAGAGAGAACCCTGTCAAGGTGGCACATGATTCTGTCCATTCTCAAACCAAACTCAGAACTTGCACAGAATATTGTACTCCACAAATGGGGGTGATAGCAGCAAAATCTAGGCACTATAGCCATGAACTCTTCTTGATCAGATACATTCAGATGGTACCAAGACTTCAAACGGTCTTAGTAAATATCTAAAACTTACCTCTTTTTATACAAAGAAATTGTGAAAATAGATTAAGAATACAATCCTGTAGGGTCATAGAATCATACAACTGGACGGGAACATGAAAGGTCATTGAGTCCAGTTCCCTGCACTCATGGCAGGACAAAGTACCACCTAGACCATCCGTGACAGGTGTTTGTCTAATCTGCTCTTAAAAATTTCCAGTGATGGAGATTCATACATTTCCTTTCTTTCTTTCGTTCTTCCTCCCCGCTCTTCTTTTACACTCAATACAATCCTCCCGGGATGCCATGTCAGGGTGACAGATGGGTGCCTCCATTCCCTTCAGAAGAGAGTCCCCAACCACCACTACCCTATGTTTCCCCCGGGGTGTGGTGGCTGTGATCCTCCCAGCCTTGGGGATCCATGGCTTCTCTTCTTCCACCTCATCTCTGATTGCTAGGCAGCATAACAGTTCTTCATCATTATGGTGGGTGGGTTGTGAGCAGGTGTAGAGCACTGCCTGCTGCCAGAAGCAACCAGCTGCCCAATGTCCTCCCTGTGACAGAGCCATCCTCCCCTGATGGTGTGACAGCAGTCCTGCATAGCTGGATAGTTTCTTTGGCCTTTGATGTCTCTTCATGAATGCTCTCGAGGAATTCCTCATGGGCACGCATGCTCATGAGCCTAGCCACCTCCTCCTGTAGCTCTCCTATCACAATACAGGGCCCAGCTCAGTGGAAGTTGCAAGATTTGGCCAACAGAGTCTGTAAAGTGCTTTAAAACAGTGGTTCTCAACCTTTTTTCCCTCATGACATACTTGACAGATGATGTTCCCCTGCATGACACACTACAATCTACCAGTGGCGATGGCACTTGGGCTGGGAGCACTTGGAAGGCTGCGGTGCTAAGGAGGATGCAGGACTCAGGGACCTGGGTTGGAGCAGAGTCAAGCCAATGCAGGCTGGTGCCCAGGTGGTCTGGCTTGATGGGGTAGGTTTATTTATGTGGAATAGGCAGTGCCCCCCTCACCCAGCCCAGGATCTCTGGGTTACAGCCCCTAAGTCCTTTTACTCTTCTGGACCTAGCTGCTGCTGTATTGTGCAGCAGGAAAGGGCTGTTGAGGGCAGTGGGTGGCAGGAGCCCCAAGCTGGCTCCAAGGTGAGCTGCCAATTTTCCGTGACACACCTCCCGGCTCTTCGCGACACACCTTTGTGTCCCGACACAGTGGTTGAGAACTGCTGCTTTAAAGCAAAGAATGCTATAAATGTAAGATGTGATTGCAAGTTCTTGAGGCAAGGACTGTATTCATACACATATGGCACAAGGGGGTCCCAATCCTGACAGGACCCTCTTATTGTAATTGTATTATAAATAAAAATATTGAATAATTATTAACACCTCTGGTATCATTAGTCCAGGTTTCATCATCATCATCATCATCATCATCATCATCATCATCATCATCATCAGTGAACATCTCCTCCAAAGTTTTCTTCAGGTGGGAAAGCATGAGCCAGTTGACAGAAAGACCCATCAAAAGGGATAGAGTCACCATGCTCTACCAAACAAACAATGCCAAAAATTAAAATTATGCTCCTGGGTCCCACAAAATGGGCCAAGTTCTATCCTGATGTGTAACCCTGTCAAACCTCAGTGGAGCAGTGCAGGGTTTAAATCAAAGCAGAATTTAGCCTAGAGAATTTTAAAATAGTAATAACAACTTTTCTCAGTCACCTTTCATTCCAAAAGAGATCATGATGTCAGTAGTGCCAAAGAAGAGTCTAAAGAAGTTAAGAGGAGTCACATCACTCCAGACTTTGAATGCCTTCTAGATTGCTTGGTCCACTTCTTTCTGGGTCAGATCAGGAGTATAAGTCACAGTTCTGTTCATTAGCACGTGCATAGGTTAGAAAATCTTTCTGTTAGAAATATAAAAGATTAGCTGTTTAAATGGTAATCAGCTGTTTAAATGTTTTAAACAGCTGATTACCATTTAAACTGGGCAGAGGGGAGTGGCCACTGGGCTGGCTTCCTTCCAGGGAAAGCAGCTGGGCAGCTCTTGCTGTTAGGGAAGCATAGAGCCCAGAGTGGCTATGTCTACACTAGAAAAGTTAAGTCGACTTAACACTTTAAGTTGACTTAATAAAGTCAATTTAGGCACTAATCTCTGTCCACACTGGCTTAAGTCAACCTAATAAGGTCGACTTAAACATTAAATCAACCTAAAAAGAGGTATTATTAGGTCAATTTAACTTTTCTTTAAGTCGACTTAAGTACCTGAGCAGGTTAGGTGCCTAAATCACATTGAAATCTATGGGAGTTAATCATTCATATGCTTTTGTAAATACATTTGGAGTCCAACTGCATCTTTAGACACCCTAAATACTTTTAACACCCTGGCCCTAAGTCACTTTTGAAAATGGTACTTATATTTGTATGTAATTTAGACACTTTTGAAAATGTTGCCCAGGAGACAGAAAGTGCAACCGAGAGAGCACCCACTTAAAAAAAAAAAAAACAGCAACAGTTTTTCTCTTCAAATTATTATATATAATAGCCTGAGCAGTAAAGGAAGAACAAAACTCCAAGAATGCAGATTGCTTCCTGCAGTTTCCAAACACAAGGATTGTTTTACCTTGTTGAGCAATTCTAACTACATGGTGTCCTCATTATCTCTAACAGGAAAGGAATAAATAACAGGAAGAAATGATAAATTTCTTTTTCAAAGCTAAGACACGAACCCCCACCCCCTCAAACCATACATGTCAATAAACCACCAGTGACTGAAATGATAGAATATGTGGTGTAGTAGCCATCAGTTAACCAACAGGCATTTCTTTCTTTGAAACATTGCTAGTAATAAATCAGTGAAACACATACTAGTATTTAGCACTTATAGAGGGCCTTACAGCTTCAAAGGACTTTATAAGTATTAAGTATTCAGACAACCCAATCAGCTAAATCTGCAATTATAATTATAAAGAATAATATGAAATTTAGAAACTTGAAGTAGTGTGACTAAGGCCCAAAGGCCCAAATTTTCAAAAATATTATTTTGCATGTATTAATTTATGAGTGTTCAGCTTTAAACACATAGGGTCAGATTTTTCAGAGAAGCTGAACCCCCACAACTCTATTTGAAGTCACTGGATAGTATAGGTCATCGTGTCACTGGGCACTGACCCATGAGGCCCATTCCCTGAACGCCTTTGCAATGCCCCAAGCTGGAAGAGCAGCATATGTGGCCCCATTGCACCAGAGCACTGCCAGCCCGTGCTGTCCTACAATGCCAGTCTTACCCATCCTTGGGTCCTGTCGTATGCTGCCCTGCAATGCTGCCTGCCCCTGTGTGCCAGCCCCACCCCCATTGGGGATGACTGACTCTCCGAGTGGCCAGCCCCTCTCCCACTGCTGCCCCCTGCTGGGCACAGAGTGGCTGCCCGAGTGGCCAGCTCCGATCCCAACCCAACCTCCTGCACCGCCTCTCTGATGGGTGTGGTGGCTCAGATTTTTTCTTTTCTTTTCTTTTCTTTTCTTTTCTTTTCTTTTCTTTTCTTTTCTTTTCTTTGTGAATAATGCTCCTAGTTTAGGTGCTAAGCATCTCTGAAATCAGGCCTCAAATGGAGTCACCCAAAATGACAGAGCACTTCTGAAAATGTGAGCCTAAATGACTTAAACAAGGCCTCAGAAATGTTATTTTAAAGCTCCTTTACAAGATCTGGCTCCATGCACATGGGAACAAGCTTGCAACCCCAAATGGCTGGTAATAGTCTCTGGTGTTTATAATTAGGTTTACAGAATTGAATTTTTATATTTGTATAATTTGGATGGATAATGTCAATATTTATTTTATACCGTTTTTCATTTTTTATTTATTTAAATTTTGACAATTGTGGTAAATTATGTGTGGGCAGACAAAAATATTTAATGACAGTAGATGTTCAGAGTCAATAAAATAAAGCTTTATAATCATTAAAACACAAATGGTCAACATCACAGGTCAAAATATACAAAGTAAAAGTCCTTAAATCAAACTCTAATAAGTTCTCAAGGAGCATTTTTCTTACTTTGTCTCTTTATACATTTAAATTATGATCAATGGAAATATTTTCATATGTTTGTATGTATATGTGAATTGACATTTATTGACATTTACCAATAAAAATCTAATCCTTCCAAGCCAATTTATAACATTTCTACAGCAGTTTATCCAAATTAGGGCAAAGTGTTCTTTGCAGTCCAATCCTCCAGCTAACAGGTCTAACAAAATAAGGTCTACTAGCAGTGATCTTCCACACCAAATCATTACTTAATCTCTCCTTGCCATTTGGTGGTGACTTAAATCTAGTGTTCGTACTGGG
This sequence comes from Pelusios castaneus, assembly GCA_007922175.1. Lineage (NCBI taxonomy): Eukaryota > Metazoa > Chordata > Testudines > Pelomedusidae > Pelusios > Pelusios castaneus. The sequence goes on from ML686135.1 coordinate 226,778, forward strand.
ACTAGCTCTAATTCTTTCACCAGGGAATTCAAAGCTACAAGTCATTGCCAAGTCAAAAAGAGTAATAAACTTCCTGTGAAACCTAAAACAAGCGTTTGTATTGCATGCAGTTTATGTGCACAGTTGTACAAGCTCAATTAATTTTATGCTTACTATGACTGAAGTGAACTAAATCTAATCTCTTATGAACTGATAAGATTCAGTACAAGGTTCTGTGAGTCATATGAATTCTGTGAGTCAAGCTCTGGTCTCAAATTCAGACAATTCTTGTGGCTTATTAAAGAATGGAAAGACAAACTTCCTTGTCCTATTCTCTTGAAAAAGAGAGAAAAAGGTGTTGCATACCTTTCACAAACATTTTAAAGCTGATATTTTTCAGTGAATCATCCCACTGGGTTTTCTATGGCTAGTGATAAATAATAGCTGAAAGGCACAAAAGCAAACTGTTAAAGTGCAAAAAAGAAAAAAAAAAGAAAAACTCATGTTAAACAAAAATCAAACATTGTTGCAGAAAGTGGAGAAAGCAAGTCTGGGGGACAGCCATTTTAGACTTCATTCTGACCAACAGGGAGAAAATGGTTATGAATCTGAAGGTTACAGGCTATTTGGCTGAAAGTGATCATGAAATTAATAATTGCATAATTTGAAAGAACGGAAGATATGAGAACAGCAAAATAAGCACAACAGGCCTCAGAAAAGGGTTTAACAAACTCACAGAACTGGTAGAAAAGGTCCCCTAGGAAGAAAATTTAAAGGAAAAAGGAGTTCACAAAAGCTGACAATTTCTCAAAGACAACATTAAAGGGACAACTGAAAACTATCTCAATGCCAAGGAACATCAGGAAGGTTTAAAAGGCCAATATGCCTCAGTTGGAGCTCTTTAATTACCTGAAAACCAAAGAGAATTCTACAAAAAATGGAAATATGGATAAATTACTAAAAAGGTATACAAAAAATAGCACAAGCATGCAAGGAGAAAATGTGAAAGGCTAAGGCACAAAGTGTGTCACCCCTAGCAAGTGACATAAAAGACAATAAGAAAAGGTTCTTTAAATATATTAGAAACAACAGAAAGATGGAGAAAAGTGTAAATCATCAAGGCTATGTCTACATTTGTTAATTTAAGTCAATTTAGCATGTCTACACTCAAAAATTAAGTGGACTTAAAGACGAAAAGTGAAAAACCCTTGACACTGAGCTTGGGTCAACTGACTTGGGCTTATGGGGCTCAAGCTGCAGAGCTAAACATTTCAGAGTAGACATTCAGGCTTGTACTATCCTAGGCTCTGAGAATCTCCCCCGTGCAATATTTCAGAGCCCAAATTCCAGTTCAAGCTTGAACAGCCTCACAGCAATGTTTAGCCCAGCGAGCCATAATCCCCTGAGCTGGGCCAGCTACTCAATGACACAGGACTTTTATTACATTGTAGACATACCCTGAGATTCTGAGGACCAGGTGCAAGGGAATAAATACTGTCCACTCTTAAGGGGTCAATGGGATGGGTGGATTCTCAGCAAATCATAAGATCATTGAAAAGAAGAGCATTAAAACTTTTTGTAAATTGTAGAACTGACAATGCATATTTAACTTTTCTGTTTCTTCACTTAACTTTTCATTGCTCATCCCTCCCGTCCTTTGTTTGTATGGTTTCCATTCAGATTCTTCAGGGGAAGAATGTGGTTGCACAGATGTCTCTCAAGCACCTAGCATACTGTGAAGGATCTGCAAATAAAACAAATAACTGAAGAGTTACCAGTGCTTTCAATCTAATCTAATAGGTACCTAATTTCCAAGCCTGTCTCAAACACTAGAGAAAGAGTGATCAGCTATAGAAGTTGAATAGTAACCACCATAAACAACGAGAGTCCAGTGACAACTTAAAGACTAACAAATTTCTTCGGGCATAAGCTTTAATGGGCTGCAACCCTGCATTCGTCTGACAAAGTGGGTTGCAGCCCATGAAAGTTTATGTCCAAAGAAATTTCTTAGTCTTGCCACAGGACGCTCATTGTTTTTGCTGTACACAGACTAACATGGCTACCCCTCTGGAAATAGTAACCACCATGGATACCCCCATAGCTTTTCCTACCCTCTTATGATGGGTTTTTCTTCCACATCTCCTCATCATGTTAAGGAAAGGAATGACATTTCTCCCAATGCCTTCATGACATTCCCCTCATACCACTAGACCTCTCACACCTACATCGTAGTCCTGTTCCAAACTATGTTGCCAACTGATTTTATAGCAAATCTTGTGATGTTAGGTGTGTTTCTTAAAACTTCAACTATCAGAATCTCATGATTACTTGCAAAAATTAAATTTCTTAGGTGTATAAACGTTTGCAGCATCAAGCTCTTACACTGTAAGTTCAGATGAGACTAATTTGGGAAGGGGGGGTCAAGGAATTTTTCTTATATATTCATCTGAACTTAATACAGTATTTAAACATGATTTCCTTTAAAGCACAGCAAAAGTGGGGGAGAGCTGTGTTTTCCATTAGAAAAGTACTAAATAGGACAATCTTTTGAAAAATGTACAAAGATGCATTTTCAAACATGCGTTTTCCCCTCATACTGATGGGAGCTAGTTCTCAGGGGAAGAATAAGACAGTATCTTTGGAAGATTTGGGCACTATGGTTGGTCTCAGATGAGGCAGAAAGTCACAGGTGGAAGAAAGGAGAAGCACTTACATGATAGGTTTGGGGAGGATGATCAAGTGCTCAGGCATGGGAAAGAAAAACAAGAGTCCTTTTAGGGAGGTCTGAGAGATAGTCTTTTTTGGCGAAAGGGTTTGAAGCCAATGAAGTTAGGCTGGATTCACACTAATGTTACAGAGAGCAGAATTGAGCCTATTATCCATAAGCCAATCTTTTTGTTTTGCATAAACTAGCCAAAGATTGGATTGCAGTCTTAAATGGGGAACATATCATTTACATGGTATTGGTTTGGTCTGATCAATCTGTTGGTTTTTCTCAGATTGATTAACTGCATCAATTTGGCATTCGAAGTCTGTGCAGTATGAGTGTGCACATGTAAAAGGAAAAGAGCATGTTCTTGTCTTGTTTTGCAAACCCACTGAATAACAAATGTGTGTTGTTCTGCTTTGCCACTTTACATCCATTTTTCCAATCAATTTACACCTGGCATGTCACTGCTACATTTGGCTCAGAGACTTCCATGAGAGTTGCCTCCTCTCATTCTAGGCTTCCTCCAGAATGAATTTCTGTGCAGAGAGGCCTTTTCTGCTGTTAGGTTTCTGTCAGGGGCCAAGATTTGGCCATAAATCCTCTTCTGTAGAATAAAGCAAAAGAAGTAAGTTTGTGTTGGAGTCCTATTAAAGATATGGCTGGCCATAGACAGAAGATAGGCAAACAGCTGTATTTATTTTTCCAGTGGTTTAACTAGATGGAGAAATAATTCATGGCTTGATACTATGGTCCTGGAATTTCACTTCTTTACCTGTCCTAACTCCAGTTGCTAAAGATCCCATAAATTGTAAGGATGGAGTTAAGGAAATTATTTGTGCTGTAACTGGGATTCCTGCTGGAGGACTGCATTAAAACTAAAAGTGGTGTTTCTCTTAGAAAAAGGTCTGGCCCTTCCTGAGGTGACTTTCCTTAGTTTGATACATTGTATCTGTTCTATAATTAATTTGAGTGAAAAAAGAAGGAAGTTAAATTCTTATCCAAGCAACTCCAAAACTTTTCCATACTGGTGAGAATCACAGTGGTGTATAGTTCTACAGTGTTATACAAGTAAAGCCTCTTAAAGAAGGAATAGTAGCTTGTAGGCAGCAGGTTAGAAATTGAAGCTGTTAAACTCACTGAGGAGGCAAAATGAGTGGGTGAAGGTGGCTCCTACCAGGTGTGGACAGGTAGAAGCATTTTTAATCTTAGATGTCTCATGACTCACCTGTTTGTATTGTAATGTCAAAAAATGGTGCATAAAGCCTAATAAATAAAACATATGAGTCATATTCTGGCATCAAACTCAGACAGCACCTAATACTTAGGCCAATCAAAGTGTGAAGGTGAATAGCTGTTGTTTATCTTGAAGTTTTATTTTTTTACTGGAGAGGGAGATTTTGTATTTCATTGAGGAAATATTTGCTGCAATTGACTACTACACATCAACCTGCAATACTTACAAACATGTTTAAACTTAAGATCTATTCACGTCAACTTCTGCCTTGAATATCTGTAAACATTATAGATCCTAAAGGTGTAAACCACACCCACTCGTGTGGCACTCTGTCCCCCTCTAGTGGTATCTGAGCCATGTAGGGATTGATGAATGTGTTTCCTATAGGTAACAGATGGGAGTCTTTTAACTCATTCAATAGAGGTTCGTGCCTCAAGATCCATAGCTACCAGATTCACTCTCCAGTGCTAATGACCCATGGTTGTGAAACAAAGACAATTTTAAAAAAAATCAGAAATGATAAACACTGAAATCCAATACACTACAATCAGTTATATATATACAATACTTTTAAATTAACAGTAGCTGAGATAAATGGCTTTAAAGAAAATCATTTTCTATTTGATTGCCCAATGATAAGCTGCAATGTTTATTTTAAAATATGTACTAGACTCGTATTTTTTATGCCTCCAGGACAAAAGTTTGTATCAGCAATAACATAGAATGAACATTTGCACAAGCATAAGATCTGTTTTTTTCATAGCATTGCACAATGTCTGATCTTACTATGTATGTGTTTTTGGTATTTTTAAGTCAGTCATGGATGGAAAATGCCAACTTGGAATTGAAAACACTTAGGGTCCAATCCTGGTTTTGTACAGACAAAATTTAGGGCAAGATCAAAAATATAGGCTATGGTCACTACTTATTACATATATACATTTTACATACATTAATTACTGAACTTTAATAAAAATAAGTTTTATATTTAAATAATACCTTATGCATAGGATAATCCATAATGTGACACTAAAATGAATTCCCTTATAATTATTACATGGAAATGTAATCTTACCTTTTAGACATAAATGATGGATTTTTAGGCTGGCCTTTACTTTCATTAATTAATTAAACAAATATGGAAAGTTATGGTCACTTTGCATTTCTGATATTTGGTTTGGGATTGAGGGTTTCATATCACAGTCTGTGTGTATCTGTAACACCTGATAAATGATTGGAGGGTTTATAAGAGCAATATATGTTTGTCTGTTGGCAGGCTTGTAAATCAACATAGATTGATTTTTTTGAATGCTTCAGTGAGTCTGGCACTTATTTGCAAATGTGACCTTGAATAAGCTCACAGAACTATTTCAGACCCTGTCCACAGTCATATCCTTCACTTTCAATAGAAAAGTTGAATTTCCCCAAACAAATGAGAAAACGGTGATCATAAGGACTGAGCAAAGGCACCATAAGATTTTTAAATTAAATTGATTGCTAGTATAATTCCATTGGTCTCTAAAGAGTTACACAAGGGATGAATCTGGCCCTGTGTTTCGGACTTCTCACCATATAATTATAGAGGAAAGATGAGCACAAGAAGTGGTTTTCTGGCTTTCCCATCAACATGGTGAGTGATCCTCTTGGGAATGAAGACAACAGCAGACTTCATTTATATTATTGTTTGGTATTTATTTCCCTCTCCTCTGACTCTTCTTGGTCTGAAGAGCTGTGACTGATCTTTTGGAAATAATATGCTTAATCAACTGAAATGATTAAGTCCTGTTCATTGAACCACACCGACTGAACTTTTTCCCATGTCTCCTTAGTTTGTAGAAGCTGTTGAAGTTCTATCACATCCTTCACAAATCTCAGGTGAAACTAAATAAAAAGTACTTCTTTTGGAACAGCACAGCTACATACATAAGAATGCCCATATTAAATCAAATCAATGTTCCATCTAGGTCTGTATCCTGTCTCTGACAGTGGCTGTGCCATATGCTTCTGGCAGTGGTTGATTTAGGGACACCCAGAGCATGGGGTTGTGTCCTTGACCATCTTGGTTAATGGCCATTGATAGACCTTACCCTCCATGAACTCACCTGTTCTTTTCTGAATCCACTTATACATTTGGCCTTTATGGCATTCCCTGACAACGAGTTCCCCAGGTTGACTGTGCTTGTGTGCTTTGTTTGTTTTAAATGCTCAGCCTATTAATTTCATGGAGTAACCAATGGCTTTTGTGTTACGTGAAGGGCTAAATAACACTTCCCTATGCACTTTCTCCATTCTGTTCATGAGTTTATAGGCCTCTGTCATATCCCCCCATAAGTCATCTCTTTTCTAAGCTGAACATTCTTAGTCTTTTTAATATTTCCTAGTATGGGAGTTGTTCCATATCTCTAATCATTTTTGTTGCCCTTCTCAGCATCAGTTCCAATTCTTATATATATCTATTAAGATGAGGGAACCAGAACTGCATGCAGTATGCAAGTTGTGGGTACACTGTGGAATTTTAAAGTAGCATTAAGATATATTTTGTTTCCTAATGATCCCTAACATTCTGTTAGCTTTTTCAACTGCTGCTGCACAGTGAGTGGATGTTTTCAGAGTACTTCAGCAGCTGTATTAGCGCCTGGCTGATTCTCACTCATTACTAATGATGGGATGTTACAAATCATTGAGGGCTAGACCTTCACTGTCTCTAGGTTTTTGTGCAAGGGAGTGAGGGGGCATAAGGTGCCACCTTACATTGTGGGTTGCTGTTTAGGAGGGCACACCTGTTCTTCCTAGCTTCCACTTCCCTCCAACAAACTGGGTAGGAGGGTAGGGCAAGGACTGGGTGAGGATTTAGCTGTAATCCACCAGGTGGTGTAGCTATGTCATTGCGGTGGCTGATGTCCACTGTGTATAGGCCCAGTGTAGTTTACTTCCTTCCCAGAGTGTAAGGGAGGAGAAGACAAGGGAATGAGATAGTGACTCTCAAATCACAATCTGCATCTCATGCTGCTCCTGCAACAGTTCAGCTACACACTGCCACTTGCTCATGGTGTGTTACAAAGTGACCATCTAGCCCTGAGTAAGCAAAGAAAAAAAAATCAGGGGATGCTGCCTCACAAAATGTACCTTATGCATCTATCTGATGAGTGTAACTTACGCCTTATTATTTATGACCCTTCATAGTATCCGACTAAATGCACAGAAGTAGATTTTGTAAAAGTAACAAAGTCTGAGGGCTTGTCTACCCTGGGGATGGGATTTAATTTTAGGCTGTCGAATTACAGAAGTTGAAGGCGAGTGATCACAGCAAATTGCTTGCTCGGGGTCTGATGTCCCCACTGCTCACATTACTTCCTGAAATGCATTGCACGATGGGTAGTAGATTCAGAGGCTTGTTGGGAGCCAGTCATCCTCCACTCACTTCCTCCTCCCGCTTCTTTTCTAAAGTAAAAAAGCAGGAAAGTCTTTCCTTGCTGTTTTTCTGTCACAAGCACAACAGAGAGGCACAGTGCTGCATGAAGAGACAGGAATTAATTGAAAACTACCTGGAGCTGCAGGCAAGGGAGGAGCAATGTTGCTATGGTGAAGCAGACTAGAGAAACCAGAAAAGCAAGATTAGAGCTACTCTCTGGCTACATAGACCTAAATTCGAATTGTAGATTTTGACCTCAGAGCTACACCATTTGCAGGGCTGGTGTTATCAGGTTGAATTACAGGATCATATAATTCAAACTTACTGCTCTAACAATGGAAACGCAGGAGGTCGAGGTAAGCAGCATTATGTCAAATTTCATTGTCAGTTTAGACCAGGACATAGGAGTATAAAACTCCACCAGCGCACTAAGGTAGTAAATCTTGGCTGAGATATGCTGAGCAGCTGCTGGCTGCAGCATGTGAATTATAGGGTATGTGGGTTGGTGAAGTCCCACTGCAGTATACTGACATCTCAAACGATGGAAAATAAACAGTCATTTGTGTTGCCTCTGAGGCTGACCATCAAAGCTAATTCAGAGTTAAATAGGTGATTTTCCTGTTCATTTATACACAGGAGTTTTCCCAAGGGAATAATGAAATTGATTTTCTTGCTGCATAATCTAACCTTTATTGCCTGTTTATAGTAGGATAATATAACTTTTAGGGTCAGATCTTGCTTCCACTGAAATTGTTTGGGATTTTGCTATTGATTCTCAAGGGAATAGCATAGATGTCCTGAGTCCTGATCCAACTAAGCCCTGAAACATTTTTAACTTCAAGCATTAATCTCACTGCCATGATTTCAGTTCACTTTGGGGGACTTTCAGCTCCTGTCCCTACATGCTTCTTGCTTATTTTTTTGTTTCTGTCACAATAACAGAAACTAGATACTGCAAAAAATCATTCTTCTGGAGGAACTTGCTGCAATATTCCATGTATCCATTTACTTTCCCAGTTTTTTAGCAAGGAAACACTAATCCACTGATATTGCATTACTTCACAGCTAGTTGTCTGCAACATTATTTCTTGGGGCCTACAAACAGACTGTTATATTTCAAGTGACATGGAGTATGATTCTGCTCTCAAATATAAGCCTATGTACCTGACATCTGAATTGACTGAATAATTTTGGGATACTCATAGCATGGATCGGTCTATTCAGTCAAAACAAACATATGATAATGTTAAACAATGTATATATGGCAAAGCATAGACTGAAGATGACACTTGATGTAGCTGGATGAACCTGGCTCTTCCAGAATGACACTGCGTCTGACAAAGTGGGATTTTCTCCCACGAAAGCTCATGCGATAAATAAATCTGTTAGTCTTTAAAAGTGCCACAGGACTCTGTTGTCTTTCTACAATAGACTAACACGGCAAACCCTTTGGAATTTGACTGTGTCAAAGGTAGTTATTGAAAATTTCAATCCAATTTTTAAATAGAACCATTACATTTCAGTTTTGGCTGAGAAATGGCGAAGATAGGTAGTTATAATAATAATAATAATAGTACCTAGCACTTGCATGGGTTTTTTTGCCAGTAGATCTCAAAATTCTTTACCTCAGCCCTATTTTATAAATGGGGAAACTGAGACACAGAGAGGGAAGGGACTCATCTAAGCTCACTCAGCAGGCCCATGGCAGAGCCAAGATTAAAACCCAGCTCATGTGTAGCCCAAGCTGGAGTCCAATCCATCAGACCACCATGCTTCTCCTACTTTAATGTTCTCTTCTTCTTCCTTCTTAAATAAAAGAGGCAAGCAACCATAAATGCCTGGTTGTCCTTGCAGGGTTAAGCTAGCGTAACTGATGTAAGACTCAGGCCCATAGAATATAAGGATGTCACCTGGGCTTCACACCTTCTCAGTATTGTTATACCATATGTTTTTAAAATTAAAAGTGGGGAAAGGCGACAGCTAAGGTTCAGGAAGGAGGAATTTTCAATACAATGAGATGTTACAGGAACTAATACATATTGTATCCTGGACAACATCTATTAGTTAATGAGACTGGCAAAGCAGGGCCTCAGCAGTTTTGTGAGATGCCTGAACCTCAGGCACCTCAGGCTTGTAAAAAGTCAGACAAAGCCACCGTGCCAACCACAAACAGCTGGGAATTGAGAGGGGGCCGTGAGCAAGGACCCTGATATTCCCAATGGACACTTCAAGCTCTCTGAGATTTAATTATGTCCTGTGGACACTGCCCGGCAAAGGCAAAACAGAGGTTGCCCTCTGGCTGAAAAAAAACAAACAAGTAATCGGTGTGATCCAAAGTCTGTGGTCAGCGTGGTTGGGACACTTATAGCTTCCCAGTAGAGGTGGGTTGCACAGGTTTTACAACACACACTGTGCCAAGGGCCTGGAAAGCAATCTCCACAGAGGTCTCTGGAAGGACAGCAGCCACACAGACTGGAAGGAGAGAGGAGAAAGGTCATTGCAACTGCTGAGCATAATTGTACCACACCTGAGTTCTTGGAATTGCTTCCTTATGTGCTTGTTTGTAAAAGACAGGGGCCTATTTTTGACTGCACCAAGGTAGCTTCTAGCTGGCTTTTGAGACTCATTCCTGACTCGTGCAGAGCCTTTCTCACCACATTTGTCGTCCAGCACCAGCAATTCTTGAATTGTCCTAGTCACCTGCTGCTTTACCTCATTTCTGACTGCTTCTTAAGAACATCCCAGTCCACCCAGTCCACAACTAGTCACCAGTTACAGTATCTCAAGCACAACATAAGTCAGGTCCAGCTCTCTAATGGTCACCAGCATAATGAATAAACCTCATCTAGTTGTCACCAGATACGTACCATTTGCTATTTATATTCATAAATCTCCCTAGGCTGAGATGGCGTTTCTGAACTTTTTAGTGGTTCTATTGCTTGTTGTAGCTGGCATGGGATACAGATCAGCATAACCACTCTTCTGCTAATCAAATACTAGTTCTTATTCTGGCTGGAAGGAATCTGACACAACCAATGCAGCACTCTTAAAGTGACTAACAATAAGTATTATTGCTCCACCTAGAAGGCCCTAGGCTCTAGGGGCTGTATGTACAAAATGTTGGGGATAGTCCTGCCCTGAGACACTTACGGTAAAATGACACAGACGGTGGAAGGGAGAGGACAAATGTAGTGTCACTGAGTAGGTCAGGAGCAGAGGCAAGTCTGACACTAGGTAGCCTGATTTCTAGCTCATTGATCTCTACACTGGGCTAGGGTACCCCTGAAAGTGCACATGATGACTATGACTTCGGTTTTTAATTATTTTTATTTATTTATTTATTTTTGGCCTAGAAGAAGCTTAGCGGGAAGGAAAAATCCAGAGTTAAAAGGAAATGTTTACCTGATTGAAACAACGTGGATGTAGGCAGTGCGTTACATGGCACTATGTTAAGGAAAGTGTAATAAAGTGAAATTCCAAAGGGGTAGCCGTGTTAGTCTATTGTAGAAAGACAACAGAGTCCTGTGGCACTTTTAAAGACTAACAGATTTATTTATCGCATGCAATAAATCTGTTAGTCTTTAAAAGTGCCACAGGACTCTGTTGTAATAAAGTGGTTATCATGGGGCTATATAGGCCAGAGTTTCTCAACCATTCCAGGTTACTGTACCCCTTTCAGGAAGCTGATTTGTTTTGCTTACCCCAATTTTCACCTCACTTAAAAACTACTCGCTTACAAAATCAGACATAAAAATGCAAGCATCACATCACTCTACTACTGAAAAATTGCTAACTTTCTCATTTTTGCTATATAATTATAAAATAAATCATAATTCCCAGGTTGAGAAACCCTGATACAGTATATAGAGCAGTATAAACATATAAACATGTCACTGTCTGTACAAAATTTTGGTTTGTACTGAATCCGCTAGTGCTGTTCATGTTGCCTGTTGTAAAACTGGGCGCATATCTAGGTGAATTGACATACCTTCTGGAAGAGGTCTGTGTACCCTGATCTAACTTACTCAGCATAGTAGGGCATGTTGGCAAGCTCCACCTTTCCCTACAGCCTATTTGTCAGTGGGAGTCTCCCCCTCCCCACTCAATCTGTGGTGCAGTTTAATAATGCAGCATGTCCCCATCCTGCAGTCTTGTGAGTTTAGGTTGTTTCTGTTGCACTGAGTCCCTTCCCAAGGACAGCAGCAAAACAGAATGAACTGTTTGCTCCATGCAGTGTCATTTGTAGAGCCCTGCATAGATACAAAAATGTGGATCTGCATCCGATCTGCATCCGGGATCCACATGCTGGGTTCTATGTCCATCCGCATACCCACCACCCCCACCTCGCAGCAACTCCTGCTCTGACTATCGAAGCAGAGCATCTGCCTGGCTGCTGAAAGGGGAGGGAGGAGGGAGTTGCTGGGGCTCCTAGAGTCAGAGATGGAACTGTCTGGTAAGCTGAGCTCCCAGGAGTGACTGTCTCTGATTGGCTGGCAGACTGCAAACAGAACTGGGCTGGGATTGGCTGGAGTGCTTTCTTTTGTTCCCTGCTTGCTTACTGCTCTCTGCCACTGTGGCGGAGGTAGCAGCTGCAGTGATCACACCCTGGGCGGATAAAAATAGAATCTGGATCCGACCTCCAATCCACAGCAGTGGATCTGCAGATATCCGCACGTGGATTTGAAGTGGATATCCATGGATCTGCAGGGCACTAGTCATTTGCTCCAGTTCTAGCTAACCCTTTAACTGGAACATAACCCACAGCTAGAGAGTCCACGTAGCAAGTGTGAACAATCGGGACGGGGTGAGGCATAATAGGTTGCCTGTATAAGACAAAGCCCCTGTTATCAAAATAGTATCAGGATATCTGGTCACCTTACCCCAGTTCAGTGTGTGTGTGTGTGTCATGTCCCCACTCTATGGCTGATCCACTGCTAATGCTGCCTGATAATGATAATAGGCCTTTGGTTCAGGCAGCTAAAGGTCCCCAATCAGTGGTTAAAGTATAATTTGATGGGCCCCAGAACCCTCCTAATCTCTGGGCCCCCATCCCATATTGTCTGGGCCCCCTTCATGCATGTGCAGGCCCCAGCCCAGATAGGCGTTTGCAACCACTTCTCACTACCACATGCATCGGTTATCACTCCATAAAAATATTTATAATTTTATATGGCGTTTATGTCTATAGCAATTATTGTCACAAACTAGCAAACACTGCATCACACAATAAGTATTGTGATTAACAACGGTGGGGCGTAGGACCTGCCAGCAGCCAGGGCAGGGTGGAACATGTGTTCTGCTGGATTTTTCTATTTTTAGGGGCACCGGAACTCTGGTCCCACAAATTTGTGGGCCCCGGAACTGCATTCCAGTGCGTTCCCCCTTATTTTAACCCCTGTCCCCAATGTAGAGAGATGCTTGTAGAAGGTTGCGATCTTAGAGCCACTCCCTAGCATGGGTCAGTGTTGTGTGAATTGGGAGACGTACCCTACAGGTGATCTAACATGGCTGCTCCCACCTACACACCTGGGAATCACTCTTGTCTGTGTTTCATCATGAAACCTCCAGTCCAAATTACCGCCAATCAAATGGACTGGTGGAAAGGTCTCAGACAGTAAAGAACCTGATGAAAAAGACTTGACAGTCGGGGTGATCTGTATAAAGCACTGCTGGTCTACCGAAGTACACCCCTGGAGAATGGCTTTTCTCCAGCTCAGCTGTTAATGGGAAGAAGGATCAGGTCTAATTTACCTATTACTGATAACTTGCTGCGATCTCAAAACAATGCTACCATTTGGAAGAGGAAAGAAAATCAGAAATGGAATCAGAAATATTTTTTTGACTGAGGGGCTTGTGATCTTCCATCCCTTAACCCAGGTGATAGAGTGTTCCTGAGGAATCACACCTCTATTACTTGGGGCCAAAGAGGTACCATTACAAAACAGCTGCATCCACGGTCTTATGTGGTCCAGACAGACCAAGGGGACACATTTCGACATAATCGATGGGATCTATGACTTATCTCAGAGAGTTCCAAGACTGCACAAGTTGAGGTAGATTCCGGCATATCTCCCCTGACTGATCCAATAACCTCAACACATGATGAAGAAACTATCAGGGAACAAGAAAACTCAGACTTGAATGAAGAACCGGTCCTGAGAAGATCTAATAGAGTAATCAAACATCCGGAAAGTTCCAAAGGGGTAGCCGTGTTAGCCTATTGCCGAAAAACAACATAGTCCTGTGACACTTTTAAAGACTAACAGATTTATTTATCACATGAGCTTTCGTGGGAGAAAATCCCACTTTCTCAGATGCTGTGAAGATGGGAAACTTACAGAATGGGAGGAAATTAAATGCAGGGAAGTGTATGACATAGGATCAGATCAGGCTGTAACAGCAAATCAAAATAGGTATTAGGATTCAAACACTGGGAAACAGCACATAGAGGAAGGTGAGGTCAAATCACCTCACAAAAGAATAAATGGACACAAATCTGACATCAGAAATTGCAACACTACAAAACCAATAGGGGAAGACTTCAGTCTCTCTGCTCACTCCATTGATGACTTGCTAATAGCTGTGTTGAAACAGATGAATAACAAATCACAGCTTCAAAGAGAAACTGCAGAACTCAAACTAATATGCAAATTTGACTCCGTTTCCTTGGGGTTAAACAGGGACTACGGATTTTTCTCTCATTACAACAGGTGATTTGATCTCACCTTCCTCTATGCTTTTATATGGAACTAAGTGTTAACTCGTTTTCCTTAAGAGGGGAGATGTAGAGAGATGTTTGTAGAAGGTTGTGATTTTAGAGATACTCCCTAGCATGGGTCAGTGTTGTGTGAATTGGGAGACGTGCCCTGCAGGTGATTTAACATGGCTGCTCCCACCTGCACACCTGGGAATCACTCCTGTCTGTGTTTTAAAAGTTCTATTCCTGACTCATTCAATGGTGTGGTCTTTAATGAAACCTCAAGATCATTACACACAATTCAAAACTCCCTGGTGGCCTGTGTGGGAGGGTTGCTACAGGAGCATACAACATAACAAAATGAACCCTCATTCTTAACATAGTCATACAGAATAAACCTAGATTAAAACCATAAGTGTCCATCTTTCAGATAAAACATAAAACTGAGGACCTGGTTTCTAAAGAGTAACAGATGAGGTGCTAATCCCTCAGTAATCTGGCATAAATTCCCCCTGAAGTTGTCTTTATGTGAGCTTTCCCTTTAAAAGTGGTACATAACAATGCCACCTACTGTTCAGCCTCTTACGGCAATCTCCCCCTAGAGCAGTATAGCTCTGTACTTTCTCTTCTCTGCTCAGTGGCTATTGGCCACAATTTACTCTTCTTCTAAGTAAAAGCAGTGACATAATTTTGGAGTTCTGCTGGTACCAGGCAGGTGGAATGTGATCAGCTGTGACTTATTCACTGGCAGAGTTCTTCATAAAGTTTAGAGAACGGAAACTCTCAACTGCAACTGGAATTCCCAGCTGGAGATATTTTCCGACTGTGCATTTTACCAGACATTTGAATCACTGGTACTATTTGTCAAAAGTCCCTTAGAAGGTTCTTCCTGGTGCCTCAGCTTCCCAAAATCCCAGTTGTTATTATGACTCCAGCTTGGGTCAATGATAGAGCACAAAATGCATTGGTGCGGCATGATCCGGCAAGGCCCATTGCCTCCAGAGGGGGGTGCTAAGCTTGATACTGAAGATAATGGAAAGATGAGCACATTGGGATCAGGCCCCTCCATTTAACTCAACCTACATAAGAAAGATAACTATTTCATCCCACTTCACATTCTCTTTCCTTTCTCAGTTCTAGCAGGGTTCTATAGGCATTGATCCAAATTCTGCTGTCAATTACACTAGTGAGATCAGAACATTTATTCCAGGCTTGTGCTAAGACCATAATCTTTGGCCCATTATTTTTAAAATCTGATTTTCCCCTATAAAGATGACAGGCCAGAGAAGGGATCTGCTGAACCCAGCTCTCACGGTGCTGGGGTATGGATGGCTTTAAACCACCGTTGTACTTTACTTGTACTGGGCTTAGCCCCTGGATAACTTAGAATAATTTCAGGGCTCCTTTAAATAACATCTACCAGTACTTGCAACAGCTGCCTAAGAGCTGTTACCCTGGACAGGAATTTCCAGAGTTCGGGATGTTCTATATTGGGGGAATGCCTAGCCACCCCAGTAGGACAGCTTATCATTTCCTTTACACTGCTGACAAGGCACAAACGGGCCGTCACAGAAGTCAAGATCAAGCTCTCAGCTCTATATTTCCTGTTTATCATTCTAGAAAATTGTACAACTAATCAAGTTTAAAAGTTTTGTTTGTTTTTAGATGACACACTAGGATCTTATTAATTCAGCTGCATACAGCACTGATGCTGTAACTAATCTGGGGCTGGTCCTGACAGCTCATTCCTGTCTCCACACATGGGGTTTTTGTTTACCAAACCACTAATTTTTGCCAGGAATGGTAACCACAAAAATTGCCATTTGGATTATGAATGCAGTTGGAACAGAAAACAAATCCCTTCCTTGTTAGAGTGTGGAAAAGGAAATGAGAGGCCTACCGCGGCATTGGCTAAGAGATGACCTGCTCTCTGACCTACTGGAGCAGGACAACACCACAGGAAATTTAACACTAACAGTGGTTTCGTTGCTGCCAGTAAAGGTTGACTGGTGTCACAGACACAGCATTTTGAACCTGCTGCTTTGCTTTTTTTTCTATTATAGGTCAAGTCTCGCCTCTAAAAGAAACCCTTGCACAACTGGTGCCTGGAGTAAAACAAATTTGTATTATGCTTATTAGGTTACCCAGCTAGAAACAAGAAACTAAGATATCAGGGAAATGGGAGCAGCATGCTTCTTCTGAGAAAATATTTTCAACTTTAGATCAAAATGAAGGCAATGTGCAGTAGATACGGATAAGAAAATACTCAGAAACAGAAACAAAAGGGATGAGGGGCCAACACATTTTTCTAAAAATCTTATAAAATCTCTCTTACTTTCCTTTCTCTGTAAGTCACACAGGAACGGGGTGACTTTGAACAAATACAATAGTACCAGGAACTCAGACATGCAAGATACTTGAGCACTCTGGTCCTGATTCAGGAAAACACTTAGGAACGCAAGTATGCTTATTGAAGACAAGGGCTATGTCTCTACTGGCAATTTAAGTCGACTTAAGGAGGCTTAAGTCAACTTAAATTAAGTCACGTACACACTAGGCTTTCATTAAGTCTACTTAAGAAATTCCTTAAGTTGACTTAATGAAAGCTTAAGTCAACTTTGTTACAAGTCAACTTTGTTACTATCACTCATTAAGTCGACCTTAAGTCGACTCCTTAAGTCGACTTAAGGACAGTGTGGACATGGAGTAACCCTTAAGTCGACGTTATTAAGTCGACTTAAGCGTGGTTAGATCAACTTAACAAAGTGGACTAAGTCGACTTAAAGCTAAGTCAACTTAGTCCACTTCATTAAGTCAACTTTTATACGGTCGACTTTAAATGGACTTAAAGTCGACCTTATTAAAGTCGACTTAACAAAGTTGACTTAACTTTTCTAGTGTAGACATAGCCAAGGAGAATGGAGCAAGGCTGCTCAGCAGCATAGAGAGTACCTATACATATGGAGTATCTATACTACACTGTGTGAGTAACAGGTTCAAATTGTTGTAGACCCAAATCAGCCTTTATCCTTATAAGATGCATTAGTTAACATCCAGCCAGTTTATTGTGTTTTTTTCTTTTAGTTAAGATCTTGAAAACTGAGATACTACCTGAACATTAAAAATGTCCATGGCAATTTTTATAAGAATAAAGGCTTACCTTAGTGTCCTTGGACAAAATTTCTCTCTCATCCCTTATTGTGCAGTGTGCTATTCTCAGACTGTTCCCTTGGCTATTGCCCTCCACTTAAAAGTGACTGTTTGACAGGTTCTCTGAGCATATACTTTATCCCAATAGAATTTTTAAACCACACTCTAGGGCTATGTCTACACTTGCACTTTTAAGTCGACTTTAACTAAGTCGACTTAACTAAGTCGACTTAAAGTTGACTTAGTTAAGTCGACTTAGAGTGTCTACACTTAAAATTAGAGTCGACTTAAAGGGGAACTTACAAAGTCGACCTAGAGCGTCCACACTGGGTGCTCTAGGTCGACTTTGTGGGGCTAGGGGGACCTTGGGCAGGTCCATGGTGGTGCAGGGGAGCACCCCCTGTGTACAATGGGGCAAAGGAGGACAGGGACCCTGGAAGGGCAGAGCCCTGTGTATGACACTGTCTGGATTTAGATAAGCATTTATGAAATTATTTTCTATGGATATCTCATAAATGCTATAATCCATAGGAACTATGTCATGTTTGGTATCAATAGAAAGGTAGTAATTTGCTGGGAATGATTATATAGTTTATGTCTTGGAATTCTATTTTGATTAGAAGTTAAGAATTTGATGTTATATCCATACTTTAACTTGTGTCAATCTGGACAAATGTCTTAGAGGGGAGGGACAACAGAGAGACATAAAGAATACAACCATTGTATCCTTAATGGCTCATCAGTTTACTCCCGGGGATCGTATCACCTGGCAAATTCCTAAACATTAAGGAGACAATGGTTGTTCACACCTTCCCCTCTAAGACATTTGTCCAGGTTGACACAAGTTAAAGTATGGATAGAACATCAAATTCTTAACTTCTAATCGAAATACAATTCCTAGACATAAACTGTATAATCAGTCCCAGCAAATTACTACCTTTCTATTGATACCAAACATGACATAGTTCCTATGGATTATAGCACTTATGAAATATCCATAGAAAATAATATCATAAATGCTTCCCTAAATCCAGACAGTGTCACACCGTGCCCACATGCCCTGCCCTTGGGGGGGCATGCCAGGCTCCCCCTGTGCCCCCCCCCCCAGCAGGGAGGGCATTGGTGTAGTCCTGGGGTAGCCCTAAGTCGACTTAGGGCTACCCCAGGGCTAGACTGGCTTAATTCGACTTTAGAAAGTCGAATTAAGCCTTAGGTCGAGTAGAAAGGTGGTTTAATAAAGTCGACTTAATTTTCATTAAGTCGACTTTATTTTCCTTAAGTCGACTTAAGGAAAGTGTAGTGTAGACGCAGGGCACATTAAGTTGACTTAAGCCAAGCTTAAATCGACTTAATTTACCAGTGTAGACGCAGCCTAGAATTCTATAGTAGGGATCTAAGTCTGTGTTATAATCTATTAGCTGGTTAAAACATCCTGCAGAAAGGATTTTATTCTCTACCACTTTGCATAGCTTTTTAGAGTAATGTTTACATAAGCCTAATTAATGTCTATATAACTCACATGATATTATACCTATCTAGTCCTATAACTCTTTTCTATAATGAAATAAATGTTTTAGAGATCCTTTGGGATAAGCAATTATTACTGTTAAGTGAAATCAATTATAATAAACAGTTACATCCAGTTATGAATCACCGAAAGAGACCATTTAAAAATAAAATAGTAATAAAATACTTTGCATCTGCCAAAAGCTAGAGTAATTACTCAGACATCCTATTATCAATTTGGATTATCATCTAGCAACAGAGAGTACACTGTATGGTTTTGCAACAGCTTGCTATTCTCTGACCTATGTAAATGACATGTTCTAGATGATTTCGAGGTATTACAGTTCTGTGAGCTCTAGCTCTGAGATGAAAAGATGGATTAACAGACACGTCTGCTTGGTCTCTCATCTCATCTTCTTATCATAACAGGAAAAAATGGAAGCAGTGCTTTTTGTAACATCTGTTGTTAGGTAATCATACCTTAGGTGATCAAGCTCATGCTGTGGTGTGCCATTGGATTAGAAAATTCCTGTGTGCGACATTCCTCTCAGCTCATCTTTCTTTCAAATTTTTTTTTAAATTCTCCTTTTGAAAAGACGTTTTAGCTGAAAATACCATAATCCCCAGATGGGATCTCCTTTCATTAAATGATGATATTTCAGTTGGCTTTGTGCTATATTATTTGTCTTTTCTATTGTCTTTTTTGTTGACTTTTAAATAGATTTTCTGTTAACAGAGTTTTTAGTACCCTGATGACACGTTCCAAAGGGGTAGCCATGTTAGTCTAATTCAGCAAAACAAACAAGGAGTCCTGTGGCACTTAAAGACTAACAAATTCATTTATCGCATGAGCTTTCATGAGCGAAATATCCCACTTCGTCAGACGCTTGAAGATGGGGCAGTGTGGGATTTTCTCCCATGAAAGCTCATGCAATAAATAATTTTTTTAGTCTTTAAAAGTACCACTAGGATCCTTGTTTGTTTTAGAATCCTGAGTGTCTCTTGGACGCTGAGCACTTCACACATGATAGATCTAATTCTGAAGAACTCACTTAGCATCTATTCAGTCCTGATGCAGGCAAACACTCACTGAAATCAATGAGCCTGTTCTGATCTCATATCAGTTTTATGCTAGTATAACTTGGCTAATTGTAACTGAGGGATTCCTGATTTTCCATGGTGTGAAAGAAGAAGTGGGTCCATTGACTTGAATAGGAATTTCACCCAAGTACATACAGAGCAAATATTAAATGTCAAGATTTGGCTAAACATAATCCCATCAGGAATGGCAAGAAAAAGGGTTCTTTAAAAGAGACCATGGTATGGCCAAGAATAGACAATATAATTTTGGCCGATTGTATTTGAAGAACAGAGGTGGAATTGAGTCTTAGTATGTAACAACATAAATCTCAATCTCAGGTAAAACAAGAATATGAAATAATGCATATCCTCAGTAGCATTATTTATTATTTGCATAATCATAGCACCTTGGACTTATGTCTAGTACTCCATTGTGCTAGGCACTGTACAAATTCAGAACAGAAAGTCAGTCCTGCCCAAAAAGCTTATATTCAAAACATGAGATAAGAGACAACAGGTGGATATAAGCAGACAGATATTTAAGGAGCTTGAGGTATATTATAATATTATCACACAACAGCCCCATGTGGCAGAAAGTAGTAGAATAGTCATCCTACAGATGATCAAACTAAGGCACAGAGAGACAAAAGGGGTTTAGTCTGAATCATGCCATCACAGAAACAAAGAAATCCTGATTCCCAATCCCATCCTCTAGTCACTAGACCCCATTCTTCTTCTTCTTCTTCTTCTTCTTCTTCTTCTTCCTTAAAGCTAGTCGATGATACACAGGAACCACCTTAGATCCAGGTGTATTTGGCAAATGGATGGATATTTTGGCATCTAGATCTAGTCTCATAATGATAACAGAGGAAACATAAGCAAGCTACAGTATCAAGTTTTTTGTGGGTGCTCAATGGAAGAATTCTTCCTAATGAAACCTCCTCCCGCCACCTGAAAATGGAAAAACTGTTTAAAATATATGCATTAGTCCTGCCATATAATTCCTGTAACACCAAAGGACAATTCACTCATGTTTTTCATCTCAATATTCAAATATTCGAAGTAAGCATAAAGTAGCCTAATAAAGGTAGGCTTCTGCTTCAATCTTGTGACCTTGGTAAAACTGATATCTCTTGGGTTGTTAATGGAATATTATATCTATTATATGATATGTATGTGTAATGTGTATTAAAATATTATATTTATGTGCATATTATATTATAATATTCCATTAACAACCCAAGAGACTATGATCTGCTTTGTTTTTGATCTTGCAGTTTGCATCTCCTAAATAGTTATAGCATGCCTTCCTGTAGTCAAACAAATGAGTACTCCAGATGCCCTATAAGTTACTTTTATATTCAGGAGGTGAACCTGTATATACTCACATTCTTCTACGTTGAACTTCCATCTTGTACCCCAAAAATCAAATGAATCCCCCTTCCTCACCCTGGAAAGTCTAACAATTCATTATCCTTTACAAATGTAAACATAGGTAAGAAGCCATATGGGAGGAGTAACTCACGGAATATTCTGTGAGAGGGACAATAACAACATTTTGGGTCCCACCCACAACCGGGGCCAGATTAATGCAGGGGCTATAGGGGCTAAAGCATTGCGCCCTGGGCTAAAGGGGGGCCCTGGACTCCATCCCCTAAGGCCCCTGCAAGATCCAGCCCCCCCCCCCACCTACTAGCCACAGCGCCGGCAGGGCTTGCTAGGGGAAGGTACTGAGAGGCCCCCTATCCTGCTGGTGCTGGGGAAGGTGGGGACCTGGGGCCAGAGACTGTGCTCTGGGCACTCCCACCCCAACCCTGGACAGGCTGATCTGCTTCTCAGGGGTGGAGTGGGGTGCTTGCTCCACTCCAGGGGCAGGGCTGGCTGGTGCCCTGGAAAACAGAGATCAAATAAATTTTTGGTTCTACCATTGTGACCCTGGTCTATATGTTTGGGATAATGTTAGTCTTAGTCAGAGTTATACTCTGTGTACAATCAGGTGACATAAAATGAAGGAGCTTGGTTTGAAGAAGGGACATTGAGCCAATTACATAAGTTTCAATTTAGCCCATACATAAGGCAAGCTATTGTGGAAAATGTGCATGAGAGTGGATCCGGAAATTTCCCACAGAGGAACCTGATGCAAAATACAGCATTTTATCCAATCCAATTGAGACACGGGCCAGATTGGAGAATCAGAAATTTGGAGGTCAGAGAATGGGAATGTGCAAGCCTACAGCACCATCTAGTGGCCACAAGAGAGATTGCGCACTAATCAACTTGATTGCATTGGTTGTTTGGTTAACATTGAGAGCCAGACAAATAGGGTTCTACTGCACCAGAAGAGCTCACAGGCACTGGAAAGAGATCTGTGGATCACCTTGCCAGGCAAGTAAACAACCCCTTCATCATCTTCTTCAGTATATTACGTAATGATGAAAAATACTTAGTTTTGCAATTTATGAATATTCAGGAAGGCAATTGGTAAAGTTCTTATGAAATCATGTGCAGATGCATTTTGGTTTATTGGATATTTTAGAAGTTTTTACAGATACATGCTGCTACTCACCCCCTACAACATTATTAGTCATCACTTATGTTAAACAATATGCTTTTACTATCTTGCCAGGATAAACTAAAGACCACATGAAATGATTGCTCTCAAACTCCACATTTCAATGAACTGAAGATTTTTTTACAATGTTTTTAAAAGCACTCTTTGGCTTCCATTTTATTGCACTTGCAGTCTGCTCTGTTATATGATGAGCTAGGCTTTCTCTCACTGCAGCATGAACGTAGCTCTTTCTTTCTTTCTTTCTTTCTTTCTTTCTTTCTTTCTTTCTTTCTTCATAGTGTGACTTCCATCATACAGGCCAGAATTTAGCAAAATACTTTAGTAAAAGTAAAATTGCCTTTGCTTACCATATCGGCCAAGGTTGCATATAAGATTTAATTGATTATAATACTTAAATTAATACATTTAAATCATATTAACAATCTGAAACAATTAATATACATGTTGGTTTATTTTATAATTATCAGAATGGACTCATTTTTCATTCTTTTTAGACTTCTGATTAACTGACATGTATTGTTCAATAGCTCCTAATTTCTACCATTGTAAATAAGACATTCTTGCTAGCTAACCAAATGAACCCAGATGAGGGATTCCCAAAAGCAACAATCTCATCCATAGGCTTTCCTTACATATATGATGACTAGTTATACAGATCATACGCACACATGCACACACGCACACATATAAAAGCTTATATATTTATAAGCATATTTATAAGCATCTTACTTTGAAATAAATATAATATAAAGTAAAGCGACAATGGGGAGTCATTTTTTCTCTTAAAAATAGTTTGTGGTGTTATGAAAGTAAGCAAGAGTCACATTGAACCTTATATCGTCAGCATTTTGTAGTGCAAACTGAGTGCATTGGTCCTCAAACTAGGGGTCACAAGGACTGCGAGCTGGAAGCCCTAACCCTGGCCAAGCATGGGGCTGTGAGCCTCCCCACTTCCTACCAGAAGAGGAAGATTGGGTTAGGGATGTGCGTCAGATACACAGATACTGCCCCGCTTCCCCCACCCCACCCCAACATTCCTCCATGCCCTTCTAGAGGACAGTGAGGGGAGGAGTAAGGAGCAATACTACATCCAGATTGTGCTGTGAGGTGGGCAACAGGAGCTGCTGCTCTCTGCCCACCCCCTACACAGCCCAGGTGGGGAAAGTGTTGTGAATGCAGGGAGCCCTGACATAGCTTCTCACTCCCTCCTCAGGTCCTCAGGGAATCCATCCTGAAACACTTGGAGGAAAATAGAGTGATCAGGAACAGTCAACATGGATTCAGCAGGGGCAAATTGTGCCTGACCAACCTGATTTCCATCTATGATGAGATGACTGGATTTGTGGATGCGGGAAGAGCCGTTGACGTGCTATACCTTGACTTTAGCAAGGCTTTTGATACGGTTTCCCACAGCATTCTCATCGGCAAGTTAAGGAAGTATGGGTTGGATGAGTGGACCATAAGGTGGATCGAAAACTGGTTAGATCAACGGGCTCAGCAGGTAGGAATTGTTAAGGTGCTGTTATGAGCACCCCATAAACTGGCCGCCACCTCCCTTGTGATATAAAGACATAGAAACTGTTTCTCCTCAGGTCACGTAGAGAAACTGTTTATCAGATACTCTTCCCAGGTCACATACCAGATACTGCCCCCCAGGTCATGTAAAGAACTCATGGCTGCTAGGCTTGTAACTATCAACATGCTTTATTGCACGTAGAGAACTCCTGGCTGCTAGGCTTGTGACTATCAACATGCTTTATTCAGACCCTGATTCGCTCTCAGCCAGCTCCCAAAGGGGTGGGTCATCCCCCTCGCCCATGTGCTGGAGGGCAAGTCAATCATGGCTGCTCTGGCCCCCACCCCAGGGGTGTAGAAGTCTCTGACCTGGAACCTAGAGAGCTGGTGAAAATTCCTTTGCCCAAATAAGGATAGGAGGAACTGGGCAGCCCCTCGCCCCAAAATTCCTGCTGCAGCGAAATCTGGCCAATCATAGCCCTCGGCAGGAAGCCGTGGGCTGGGCCATAAAAGCTTCCATGCCGCATGGAGCAGGGGAGAGTCTCCTCGAGTTAACTGCTAGGCCTGATCACCCTGCAGTAGGAGTTCCACCGAGAGTGCCGGCCCGAGTCGATTTCAACCTCCGCCTTAAGACGTCATGCTGTTGCTAATTACCTGCCTGATAGTCATGGTACGTATGTGAACCCGAATTACCCCCCCCACGTTTACTCCTCATGATTGAATGTGAATAATTCTTCTACCTCAGTTTTAACCCAAGGTATTACAATTGGTGTAGGTTTGGGGATTATTGTTATGCTTATTGTTTATGTATTGGATTCTGTCTTGTTATACTTCATCTCTGAATTATCAAAAGAGTCCAAGAGGAGGGTTTATTCTAAATGTTTATTTCTGTGTAACTCATGGTATGTTAAACTGTGAAGTAATCACCTGGGGCTATCTTGTTATCTGTGAAGCTGACTTCTGAGTTTAGTCCAGCAAGCAGCCCAACTGTTAACCCTTTGCGTCCCAAAGAGGGAGACTAATAAAGTTTATTATTTTTGGCCACCACTTTAAGTTTCCAGGAGCCTTCCTTCTCCCATCCTTTACCCACTGCGGACAAGAATCAATGGCTCGATGTCTGGTTGGCAACCGGTAACGAGTGGAGTGCCCCAGGGGTCGGTCCTGGGGCTGGTCCTATTCAACGTCTTCATTAATGATCTTGATGATGGAATAGACTGCGTGCTTAGTAAGTTTGTAGATGATACCAAGTTGTGGGGAATGGTAGATACTCTGGAGGGCAGGGACAGGATCCAGGGAGACTTGGACGAATTGGAACACTGGGCCGAAAGAAACCTCATGAGGTGCAACAAAGACAAGTGCAAAGTCCTGCACTTAGGACAGAAAAACCCCATGCACTGCTACAGGCTGGGGACCGATCGGCTAAGTAGCAGCACTGTAGAAAGGACCTGGGGGTTATGGTGGACGGGAAGATGAATATGAGCCAACAGTGTGCCCTTGTTGCCAAAAAGGCCAATGGCATATTAGGCTGCATCAGTAGGAGTATTGACAGCACATCGAGGGATGTGATAATTCCCCTCTATTCGACACTGGTCAGGCCGCATCTGGAATACTGTGTCTAGTTTTGGGCTCCCCACTACAGAAAGGATGTGGACAAATTAGAAAGAGTCCAGCGGAGGTCAACAAAAATGATTAGAGGGCTGGGGCACATGATTTATGAGGAGAGACTGAAGGGACTAGGCTTATTTAGTCTACAGAAGAGAAGACTGAGGGGAGATTTGATAGCAACCTTCAACTACTTGAAGGGTTGCTCCAAAGAGGAGGAACCTAGGCTGTTCTCGATGGTAACAAAGGACAGAACAAGGAGCAATGGTTTCAAATTACAGCTGGGGAGGTCAAGGTTGGATATTAGGAAAAACTTTCTCACTAGGAGGGTGGTGAAGCATTGGAATGGGCTACCTAGGGAGGTGGTAGAATCTCCATCTTTGGAGATTTTTAAGGCTCGGTTAGACAAAACCCTGGCTGGGGTGATTTAGGGGGAGTGGTCCTGCTTTTTAGCAGGGAGTTGGACTAGATGACCTCATGAGGTCCCTTCCAACCCTATTATTCTATGATTCTATAGCTCCTTTTGGTGCATGGAGGAGCGGCGTTGGAGATAGGAATGAGCAGCCTAGGAGCCCCATGCATGCAGGTCAGTTACCCAGGTGTCAGAGGAGGGGGTGTAGGGGCTAGGGGAGAAGGGAACACAATGCAGAGGTTAGGGGCAAAGGAGGAGTGGGGAGTTCACAGGGGCCAGAAGGTTGAGCTCAGAGGCTTGCCATGTGAAAGGAATCACCATACAATACAAAACCCAATACAAAAGGTTTGAGCACCATTGCAAGCATATATTGTCTGAAAGCTTTTTCTCGTTCTGTCCCTTTTCTGGAGTACTCTTCCATCCCATATTCAAATATTTACTTTTGGAGCAAGTTCAAGATTGCATTACAGAATAACTGTTTACCAAGTTTTGATCTAAGACTAGCACTGAAAATATTAAAATGTGTTTCTAGACTTGCTTCATTGGCCTCATATTAATACTATGCCCCACCATGCGAGATCATCAATGGAATTGCACGGGGATCCATGTGAATTGTTCTGTTTGCAGGGTCAGTCTCTTATACAGCAATATCTTTGGATAGTAACAAAGGACGGAATTCTGATCACAGTTACATTAGTATAAAGATAGAGTAACTCTATGGAATTGTTCTGGTTTTACAGTGCTTAATCTATAAAGAAATTGGTGCTGGGATTCAAGCAATTAAGTGCTGGGGCTCAAGCAATTTTTTTTAACATTCATAACAGATACAGCAAGCCCAGAGGTGCCAAGGCTATGAAATGTCAAGCCTAGATGTGCGAGGATTAAGCCCTGGCACAAATTAAGCACTGAGTGTAACTGAGAGCAAATTTTGGTGCTTTGTTATTGCCCTGTATGCTATTCCTGGTCAAGCAAAAGTTGACATTCCACAAATAATAAATACTATTTATATGCTTTTATTATTTGATTCCAGTAGCAACCACAATATGCTAGGAGCACTATAAACATGAAGGTGTGCTCCCTGCAATGAAGAACGCATTATAATCTCAGGTACTAATCCTGTTGTCGTGGGTAGATTGTTGTGCAGGTGCAGCAATCTGTTTATGCACTGTTATTTTTAAAATCAGGGACTAGAAAGGTAACAGGCAAAGAGTAGAATAACAATATACAATTCAGGTAGTCAAGGTGATGACTGCCCATGTCATGATAGTATTATTTTTTAATTGTTTATTCAATAAATATTGTGAGGTCAATAATAAATGAATCCTCCTGCACAAAACAAGAAAAATAGAACAGTAAATCAGGCATTCTGCCTGATCATCTCTAAATACAGAAGTGCCATTTGCTGTTTTATTGAATTCAGAAAGTGAATGTTCCTTGGAATTAAGTATATAAAGGTAAGCCAGTTAGGAGGCATTGTCACAAACTTTCTGAAATTGGCAGCCATGCCTGAGTTGACACAGAAACTGGCAGAACATCAAGTGGCTTCATGCTCAATTATAAAACAAAAAGCAGACACTGTTTTCATTTGGAGTGGCTACCACTGTTCAGTATTTAATACAGAAATATGACAGGAAAAGTGATCTGATCTATACTAGTCCTAAATGTAGTTTTGCTGTAAGCTGTGTCCCACGGAAAAAATTAGATACATTTATTGTAATAAAAGGAAGGTCAGTTCACCAAGAGCTAATAGTAAATATTGGATTAGAACAGAGATTGCACATTTGCAAATCAGAGCCCAGTTCTACTGCCTCCAGGTAGGAAGGGAATGACTTTAACTCCCACTGAAGTCCCTTTCCTTTTGCCTGTTGAATCTGTTCATAAGTGCATCTAGGAAAACAAACTTTGATACAGTATTTTGCACTATTTGTTTATTTGGCATATGCAAGCTGGTCAAACCAAGCAACAGTGTTCTTATCAGCAATGTTTAAGGCATGTAAACCACCAGGAAGTTGAGTCAATTTGCAGTCTTCAATAACATGTGTCATGGTTTCTGGCTGTCCACATCCTTTGCAGCACAAATTCCTTGTTTGGTACAAACCAGTTCAGAAGGCTCCCTTGCCTTTGCAATAAATCAAACCTGGGTTGATGTTGAGTGGGGTCCAAAACAAAATGATTATTTGTCACTTTCTCTGTAGACCACAAAGCTCACCATGGCTCTTCTATTGTAGTGGTTCCCAACCTTTTCGGTAACACTTCAATGAGACAAACAATTCCACGGCACACTCATTTTTTTCAGCTGAATTGATTGCTCATGAACCTCACATTTACTTATATTTACTCTGGTTACAGTCTTACTACAGTGGCTTGCAACACAGTGCCTACAACAAGCTAAAGAAGGATCAAATGCATTAATGTTTCAAATCCACCAGAAAAAAATACACGTCATCTCAATTTTGCCCTTTGGCCACCTGCATTTAGAATGTCCACGTTTTAGAATCAAAAGACCAATACCTTGCTTTTAATTTGATGATTAATTTTCATGAGTTTTCTGAGTTATAACTGTGGTTGGATAGAATATTGTTTAAGATGAAACAATGTTTGTTTTACATTGCTTTTCATTATCTTTGTACAAAATTTCATGGCACATTTGGACAGTTCTCATGGCACACCAGTTGAAAACCACTGCATTGTAAATTCCTCACCTGGTAAATTATCCACAATGGGCATCATGAGGGCAGATGACTATGTGGTGGATTAATCAAGTCTTTAATTGAGGATAGATGTGGCATGCCACATAGTTTGTCATAAGCTTTGCTATGTTTTCCTTTCTGTGAACACTCGATGAAGCAAAATTATAGAGAACCAGTATTTTGTACAAGAGTCCACTCAAATCTCAACTAATAAGCAAATAGCATTTTGCTGGAGCCATGGGGATCCTAAAAATAAGAGATGGACAGGCCTATTACCATAAATCATCTACTCCATTGCCCTGCCAATGAAGAATTATTCCCTATTGTACACTAACTAGAGTTTTGTCCAGTCTAGTTTAAATGCCCTAAACCAGTAGTTCCTAACCTTTTTGACTTGAGGGCCACAAATATAATTTTAACAATACTGAAGGGCCACCAGTCTCTACTAGCAGCCCTTCTCGTTCCCCCCAGATTGCAGCCAGATAGAAGGACTCCCTTCTTGCTGATCTCCCGTCCTCCTGGCTGTAGCAGGGAAGCCACATAAGTCCTTTAGCCCTGTACTCTCCACCTGGATCCCTACGCAGTGGCTTCCATCTACAGCCAGGGGAATGGAAGATCTGTGCTCTCCTCCCTCTGTCTCCAGCAGAAACCCCGGCACCTAAGACCTTAGGCAGTGTTTTGCTGTATTCTCTGCTACAGACAAGGGAGGGGAGAGATGATCTCCTATCCCCTTTAGCTGCAGCAAGGAGCCTGCACCAGTCTTTTAGACCCAGGAAAACACACTTCACCTGGATCCTTAGACAGTGGTTCCCTTCTGCAGCCAGCAGAAGGGGAGCCACGGGCCACTCTGAAAGATCCTACAGGCCACTTTTGACCCCTGGACCACAGGTTAGGAGCCACTGTCCTAAACTTTGTGTCACTTCCTTTTGGAGAATATCCACAGCTCAGTTACTACCTATCAATTGGATTTTTCCTGATAGTAAGCCTATAAATTCCATTTCTTAATTTTAAGCCCCTGCAACACCTGCACCAATCCAACTGTCTTTTGTGGTGAGGTGTACAGTGAGAACACCTGTTAGAACTTACCCCACAGGTGATGTAGGTGCGGGAATGTCTATTTTGAAAGTCCTGCTGGGGCTTCAGTATATGCTAGGGCCCTGAACAGTTTGTGGATTGTGAGGCATGCCTACCTGTGGAAACCTAGATGCCTATGGGACTAGAGGTGGCAACTGAGTGGTTGCTTGGAGAATGTTAATGTTGCTTAAATGCCATTGGCCATAGGGATCTACAGTGCCAGAATTCAGGGCCTGCGTACCTTTGTGGATTTAGCCTTTAGTAGGATTTTCTAAAGTTCCTAAGGGTGCGTCTACACTTGTAAATTAAGTCGACTTAAGCTTGCTTAAGTCGACTTAATTCTAAAAGGCTACTGGACATTTGTACTTACAATGCTTTTATATGGTTGTGGGATATGATCAGTTCCATATGTGCTGTCTTCTGCCTGGTTTCAGGGTGAAACAGTGAGACAAGATTCCCAGTATCAAAAAAGTTTGTTGGACGTCCAGTATTCAAGGCATGCTCATAAAACTTCCGTTGTCTTGGTCTGAGAGTCTTGTTCAACCTCCGCTGTCTTGGTCTGAGTGTCTTGTTCGTATAGTTGACTAAACATACTCAAGGACATATTTATTGATCAGCTGAAGCAAGGGGCCCATTCTCAAGGTGACTAGTACAAACAATATAAAGAGACACTGAAGTCAAACTTCAAAGTGTGTCAGATTGACCCCCATCAATTGGGAAGGAACAGCCCATGACAGAGCAAGGTAGCAGCAGATTTGTCATGTCACGGTTAAGCACTTTAAAGCAAGGTCTGATGTGAGAAACATAAACAGCCCAGAATACAACAGTTTACAATTGTCTCTGTCCAATATGTAATCAGGCTTGCAGTTCTTTCATTGCTCTGACCTCAGACAAATTATTCGCCTACAGTATTTGCTGAATTCTTGTATGTCAATATGACGTGAGAGTCCATCATCATCAGTGTTTATCAAAGTATAATATATTCCAAACATTTCCCTGTTGATCACAGCTAAAGTGGGGGAAAAGAATAATAATTATTATTTCTATGGTCATTTGTAATCTAAAGATGCACAAGCCTATAACTGTCTGGATTTGTTTGGAATGAACAGAGTAGTGTGTGTAATGGGGATAACTACATCCCAAGTTTGGATTTAATTAGGAATAAGGACCTCACTGGCAAAATAACTTGGGCTATGTCTACACTTGTTACATTGAATCGACCTTATCAAGTTGACCTAGTGCGTCTGCACTAGATATTTAGGTCGACTTAAAGTTGACCTTGTTAAGTCAACCTAGAGTGTCTGCACTAGACACTTAAGTCAATTGGCAGGGGCTAGGTCGACCTAGGAGTGGTGCATTGTGGGAAGTGTGGCATGTGGCACCCGAGAAGTGTCCCCCTCCCCTGGCCACTCTTATAAAACAGGAAGTGAGCTCAGCACCTTCCCCACTATGCCTGGTAACATGGAGCCTGAGCAGGTCATGGACCAGACTCTTCTCCTGAGATTTGCCAGGAAGCTGTGTGACACCTGCCAGCTCTTGGCAAGGCTTCTTCTGTTGTGGAGCAGGCTTTTGTGGCAACCCACCAGGCTTTTGTGGAGGCAGATGGCAGCCTGCCCCCCACCTTGCTGACTCTGAAAGCTGCCGCACTCACAACAGTGCACTCCATGCCTCGTCACTTCTGGGCACATGAATACAGCAGAGACTGGTGAAAACAGATCGTCTTCACCACCTGGGACAACAACCAGTGGCTGCAGAACCTCAGGCTGAGCAAGGGCACCTTCCTTGAGCTGGTGCGTGAGCTCACCCCAGTTCTGCAGTGCATGGACACCCAACTCTGACCTGCCCTGCCCATAAACAAGCGAGTGGCCATCACCCTGTGGAAGCTGGCAACCCTGGACTCCTACCGCTCCGTAGCCCAGCAGTTTGGGATCAGCAAGGCCACCATGGGGGCCGCCCTCATGCAGGTCTACAGGGCAATCAACAAGGTCCTGCTAGCCCGCCTCATCACCACAGGCAACCTTCACGACCTCCTCAACGGCCTCGCCAGGCTCGGCTTCCCCAACTGTGGGGGCATCATGGACACCACCCACATTCCCATCCGAGCCCCAGACCACCAGGCCAGGGACTGTGTCAACCACAAGGGGTACTACTCCATGGTCCTGCAGGCCTTTGTGGACCACTGAGGAATTTTCTGCAACATCTATGTGGGCTGGCCAGGGAAGGCGCACGAAACCTGCATCCTGTGCAACTCCATCCTGTACAGGCGCATGCAGGCAGGCACCTTCTTTCCCAACCACACCATCATCATCGAGGACGTGCAGGTGCCCGTCCTGATCCTGGGGGATGCTGCCTACCCCTTGCTCCCCTGGCTCATGAAGCCACACACAGGCCACATGGATGCCAACAGGGAGCTCTTCAATCAGAGGCTCAACCAGTGCCGCACAGTCGTTGAGCGTGCCTTCAGACATCTCAAGGCCCACTGGAGGGCCCTCCTGACCCACCTGCAGCTCGGTGAGTGCAACATCCCAGAAGTTGTCAGCGCGTGCTGTTGCCCCTACAACCTCTGGGAGCTGCGGGGGGGAAGGTTCCCCCACATCTGGGAGGCTGAAGCCAAGTGGCTTGCCGCCGAATACAAAGAGCCCAACGACACCCTGCCCCGGACACAGTGGGCCCAGCGGCAAGAACTGCTCATCTGGGATGCACTGAAGGCCCACTTCATTAGCGAGGAGCACTGAGGGCTGAGCCTGCTACCAGGCACTGTCACCTCCACCCCCACGCCAGCTCCCCACCCCCACCCACCCGTCTCCCCCCATCCCCAAACTAATAAAAAGCACGACACACCAGAACTGGGGGGGGGGAGCAGCGGGGGTTGGAGGTTTCAGGGGGAGTGAGGAGAGTTGGGGGGAGTGGCCAGGGCTAGTGGCCTTGGGCAGGCATGTTCTGGGCTACCAGCGAGGAGGGCTGCTGCTGGGATCCAGGGCAGGGGCCCGAAGGAACAGGCACTCGTTGAGGTGCTCCAGGGCCTGGGTCTGCTGCTCTATGGGGTTCAGCATTCTCTTGAGCAGCCTCTGCTCAACCCTCCAGTAGGCATCGTCCTGCTCCTGCCAGGCCGTCAGGCATGCCTCGGTCCACTTGGTGATGCGGATTAGTTCCTCATACCGCTCATCCCTGGAGCAAGGTGCTCTCCTCCTCCTCCTGGTTGGGGATGGTGGGGCCCTGGGAGTGCCACGTATCAAGGGCGCAGAGTCTGTTGGGGAGAAGCAAAGAACAGAGTTCTTCCCATTAGCTAGTGCGGTGTGCAGCCTGACAGCGGCTGCTGTCTCCTCACCAACCCCCTGCTTCCCAATCCCTGTCCCTTGGGACAGGGAACCCTGGGTACGCGCCTCTGTGCTCTGCTGCCCAGGTCAGGTGCGGTGCCCACAGTGGTGATCTGCAGTCAGCCCTGCCCCAGGGGTTTCTCCTGAGGCCACGTGCCACTGGTGTCAGGTGCATTCTGTCTGGCCTTGGTGCTCCCACCTACAGTCCCCCCCACCCTATCTCCAGACACGCCACCGCTCAGCTCCAGGTCCCCCACCACCACATGGATCCCAGCCCCTCTGCCCCTGTGGGAGGGCCTTCCCCCTCCAAACCCTGTCTGTCCCTTGGCCATATCCCCCTGCAGTCCCTGTCCTACAGACATGCACATCCCTGCCTGCAGAGAGGGAGGGAGCACTCACCAGCAGGTGCAGTGGGTGTCGGGCGCACTGTCCCCTCACCTGGGTCTTCCATGGCGGGAGGAACCTGCTCCTCTTCCTCCAAGGCGAGGCTCTCCATTGGGGCAGGGATCAGCTCCAGGCTGACAGCTGACTCCGGGACTGGCGAGGTGCTCTCCTGCTCCTGGTGTCTGGTCTCCCCCTGTTCCAGCACCACAGCCCTGTCCACCGAGCCCTCCTCACCAGTGTGATATCCACCATGTGTAGGTATCCCAGTATGCAACTCACCACCATCCAGTGCACTGTCTTTTGGGAAGTTTTGGCAATGCATGGTGGGGCAGAAAAGAGTTACATAGGAATGACAGAAACTGCAGGGTCAAGTTCCTATCATGCAACTTTCTCCATCCAATAATGCCATCCCTGTACCATAATTTTCATGGCCCCATTTCTAAAAATCTCACAAATCCACTTGGCACTTGGCTCTGTTCACCATCTCTTTCAGAAGTATGGAAGCAGCACAGCTCTACACCATTATCACAAACACTGCAAGCACAGGACACGTGATTCTCCACTATTTGCAGATCTGCCAGAAGAGCTGCAGAGAACATGATGATTTTGTGGCAGACAGATTGTTACGGGACATTAAAAGAACCAATTCAAGGTTGTTGATGGCATTCCTGGAGCAGAATCAGATGGTAAAGTGCTACTTCTGGGCCTGAGAAATGAGCAGTGACTGGTGGGATCACATCATAGTGCAGGATTGGGAGAGGAGCAGAGGCTTCAGAATGTATGGATGTACAAGGCCACATTGCTGGATCTGTGTGCTGAGCTCACTCCAGTGCTCTAGGGCAAGGACACCAAAGCAAGAGCTGCCCTGACAATGAAGAATTGTGATATGACTCTGGAAACTTTGCAGTGCTGGATTACTACTAGTCAGTGGGAAATCATTTTAGAGTTGGAAAATCCACTGTGGGACCCGTTGTTATGCACGTACGCAGGGCTACTAATTGTATCCTGGTACACAGGACTGTGACTCAAGGCAATGTAACAGACATACTGGATGGATTTGCAGCAGTGGATTTCCTGAACATGGTGCATTGATAGACGGCACACATATCCTTATTTTGGCACAAGACCATCTTGTCACAGGATGGATCAACAGAATGGGTCATTTTTCTATAGTTATGCAAGCATCGATGGTAGCTGGGGACATTTTACGGACAGCAGCATTGGCTGGGCAAGGTAGGTGCGCCACGTTCACCTCTTTCAGAGCACAAGACTGCTCAGAAAGCTGCAAGCAGGGACTTTCTTTCCTGACTGGCAGATTACCATTGGCAATATTGAAATGCCAGGAGAGCTCGTGGGGACCCAACGTACCACCGCTCCCCTGGCTCATGAAGCCATGTACCAGCCACTCGACAGCACCATGGCTGATCTGTAACTGTGCTTGTACAGGCTCTTCTTCCTACAGGCTGAGGAGAACCAATAGCTCCTGTTTACTCCAGGCCAGAGTGCAACTGGAACATGTAGCTGGCATGGTCAGCTGGGGAACTGAACAGAACAGTGGAGAGCTGCTGGTTGTGTTCACCAAGATGGACAAGCAGAAAAAGGCATTTAAAAAATTGCAGGATTTTACAATTGGGGAGGGGCTTCTGGTCTCTGTGACACCCCCCCCCCCCCCCCCCCCCCCCGCCGCCCGACCAGTGGAGTTCACAACCGGAGGAGTCAGTGTTGGGCACGGTGAGGCAGCTGCTGGAGAACTGTTAGGGTTGACATAGGTAACCCAGAGTCTATATGTGCATTGCTTCAACTTTAGTACATCAAACGTGGCTCAGTGCTACTCAGGAAGGTGGTGTTATGTTGCATAATGGAACACTTACATCACTGGGGGGCATATTTAAGTATAGACAAAGGCACAAACAGTTTGACACAGGATGGCTTCTGTCAACTTATCTTCGTAGCATAGACTTGGCCTTAATCTGACCTCCTGTATGACACAGGCCAATGAATATCACCTTGTGATTCCTGTATTTGAGCCCCACAACTTGTGGCTGAGCTAGAGCATCTTTTAAAGAAGAATCTGAATATTATATAATAAATTATATGCATCATATTATTAACATAACAAAAATTAAAGACTTGTAACAGAATTGTGCAAAGGATGTATGTTGAAAACTTTTTTTATTTACTGTTTATATCTCCTTTCATAATTTTGGAATTTTTTCTCACCAAACCACAACTTTGGTGGTTTTCTGGATGTGACTATCATTGAGCTGATGCATCATAACCACTTCACATCTCCTTGATATCACATACAGTAAAACAAAGGCAGATGTGGCTCATCAATATTATAAAACATCAAGCTGGGAGAAGGGGAATGGTTAGGATGAGAGTAAAAACTCCAAGTGAAGCATTTTTAATATATTAAATTTGGAAGATTGTATTTTTAAATAATACTCAGCCTTTAACAAATTATCACATTTCTTTTTCCCAATTGCCTATTTTACATATGCATTTTTTATTTAATTAAGAATTTGTTTTTGCTTGGCAATTTCAGGCAAACATTGGTAAAATTCATAATAGGATGGAGAAATTCTAGAAACCAGCATAACGCTCAAGTGATAAGACTGCCGGTTGGTACAGTGTACTCAGAACCCAGGAACTGGCCATAGGCCTGGAATAACGGTTGTCATTCCTCCACACTCAAGAGTTCCTGACCATTGATTGCCTTTCTTCCAGCCCATCAGTGGACCATACCCAAGTGCTCTCCTCTACACAAGTGAGAGAATAAAAATTCACCTCAGTAATAGAAAACTGGAATTTTGCTTTAATGTGGCTGCTTTGCAGTGTGTTAGAGAGAAAAACCATTGTCATCAATAGAGAATAAAATACTTGGGCTTTTGAGAATTATTTTTGGTGAAGAACATGTAACCTGGAACTTGACAACCCTACATTATCACATAGCAAGGAATAATCTTAGGCCTTTGTGAGGCAAGCTCAGATAGCTGCATACTTGCAGTTTGCTAATCGGAATGTGAGGATGGGACAAAAAGTTATGGAAGAGAGTGAGTGAATAGCAGCCTTGGTTTTAAGTGCCCTGATATATTGTTATGGCTAGAAATACTAGAAATGTTTTGAAATAAAAAGTAGTTTTGTTGAAATTTGAAGAATTGGTGACCCACTAGGAGTCACAATAGGTAATGTGTTTTGTTTCAAGTTAGCTATAAAAGATTAGTTGAAAGAATATGCTTTGGAGCAGTCTGAGGGTGTTTTTCTTTGAGCAACAAGTTGACATCGAAACTCCCATGAGCTGGACAAAAAAGAAGTCCCCTGAAGCCTGGCTGGTGATCACTTGAAACTCTCTCAGACTGGGATGTCCTAAAACTATTGCATATGTGTTCGTGTGCTCAGTATCTAATAAATAGCAATTTTAGATAAAAGCACTAATTTGTATCAACTATTTATCAAATGAAAGTGTTGTGTTCCATTGATTTACTCCTGATAACACCTGGAGTGAAACAGAAAGTTACTTCTGCTTTGGGTTCCATAAAACGCTGGGTAACACTAGGTGCCATTTTTCAGGTGAGATATAAAATGCTATCCTGGGTGTGATGTCTCTAAATTCTGCTGAATTTTCACTGATTTATATCTTGATCACTCACTTTACTAAGAGACTAGATTGAATTAGTTCAAAGTTATCCATGCTATTCCACTTATACATTCAGAGATGAGTTTAATTTATTGTAAAAGTTGGTCAAACAAACTTTTTTCTGGTTTCTGCAATGTGTAGTTTTTGCCAGTTTAGACCATTTCTAGACTTCTTTGGATTACTTAGATACACTGAACCAGATTAGCAGCTCCACTCACCCTCCTCTAGAGCAGGCCCAGGGGCCCCAGGATGCCCCCCACCGTGGGGCCCCCAGCCTGGGCCTCCCAACCACAGGATCTGGGCCCTTGCCTTCCCTTCCCCCCCATTGCTGAGGGGGCCCTGGGGCCCAAGAGCACTTCCAGTCTGCAGGGGCGGGGGGAGGGGCAACTAGCGCACCTCCCCACAGCCTCCATGAAGCCCCCCAGGTCCACAATTATATGGCAATTGAAAAAAAATGCAGTGGAACATATATCACTGTCCATTCTTAGGCAACATTCTCATTGAATTCAGTTACATAATTGCTCAAGCAATTGGAAAGGGACAGGGGAAAGAGGTATTAATTCCAACTTTATTATCAGATTTGCTTGCAGGTACTCTTGCTATATTGGATTTTTAACTGATCATAACCACCCATTTTGGTTAATATTGCAAAGAACCTATTACATTTTATCATCTAAAATATGAACCATTTGTTTTGATTACATCCATTGCAGAAAGAGAAAATATGGAGACAGTGATTCATAACTTCTTGCTAGTGCTGGATTACACTGATGTCAGAAATAATAAATGCCAGACGCAGAATTCAAAGTACTGGTATTAGACCAGATTCATCTCTTGCGTGTCATTGAATTCACTGGAGCTACACCAAAAAATAATTTAGCCTCTATGCACAGATCATGTGGCACACTTATATTTGTCAAATAGGCATAGATTTTGAGGTCTAATTATAATATTTGTCAAAACGAGAACTATTCAAGTTTTTTTAAAAGCTGACAGTATTTGGAGTGAAAAGTGATTCTAATATCCAGTGTTAATGCACCAAATGTTGAGGCTAGATTCAAATTATTACATAAATGTGGCCAAAAAGAAAGCAACATATTATTAACAAAGAAAAGGGTCAGAATCACTAACTCTGACTCTGCAGTTACTGTAGTGAACTATTATAATAGTCGCAACAAAACCTGCATTAATCAGTCACAAAATGAGCATTAAAAAACCTAACTGTTAAAGACTTGTTACTGGAATCTTTAGAAACATTAAGCTGCTATGTCTATGAGTACTGGAAGGGGATAATTTTCTGATTGATAGTCATAGTTAGTCTCTCTAGTAACCCAGCTCACATATCCATTTCAGGAAAGAATGAGGTTTATATAGAAACTCTGGAGGGCCTTTTTGATTTGTGCTTTTCATTACACTTTCTTCCTGGATGATTAACTGTGGCTAGGGTTTATTTTTGATTCACATTGATCGCATCAGAGATTAAGTTTTGAACATTATTTATTGTATTTCATCAAAACTTGCTATGCATTATACAGATAAATATAAAACCAGGCACTTCTCCAAGGATCTCACCATCTCGCCATCCCAGTCCTGCAAGCTTCTCCAAGCAAGAAGCATTACTTCTCCAAGTAACGAGTCAGTCATCAGCAGGAGCAGAACTGCAGGCAATGTATCTGTGGTGTATTGAGACTGTTTTGAAACTGCAGGCTATCACTTTAGGAGTGTGAGTGTGGAAGGATTTCCTGGTCCCGTTTGCAGTCTAGGGGGCTCTATAAGGAAACGTTCAGTCACAATCAATCTGAAGAAAACCAGCCTAGAGTAAAGTTGGTTGAATTCTTCTGTTTTATGGACCAGTCTGCTTTGTCTCTCTCTCTGGTTTTAGGTTCTTTTGTGTTATCATTCCAAATTCTAAGAAATAAAGTAGTGTTACACTGACACCTTCCAGCAAGAGTATTTTATTATTTTATCTAATTTCTCTCTGTGTTCTGTGAACACAATGGTATTAGGTATGTAGCGCCCTTGTGGCCAAGATTGAGTCTGCTCTGCAGGCAGCTCTAGCCAAGGAACACAACAGGCACAGTCCCTCCACCCCAGGGGCACCTGTTCCAACTCCCTCCCACCCCCGGCTGGAGTAATCACATACACACGCTGGGAGAGCACAATGAGTATGGGGAATGGGAAAGATTTATTTACAGAGGGATGAATGGAGAAAACAACAGGGGGAGATGGGGCAGCAGTAAAACAGGGTAACAACCAGCACAGGGCCCTGCAAGCCCGGCGGTGCTGTAGGCTGAGCGGGCAGACAGTGAGCACTGTGTCCACATGCCAAGTTCAGGAGTCCTAGGCATGGTGACAGTCCAGCGTGAGTCCTGGGTGCTCCTGGTAGTCTTTGGCGCCAGGGAACTTTCTTCAGCAAACCCCTCCGCTGCTTCTTCTGCCGCCCTCTGCAACCACAGAACGATGCTGTCCCCACTTAACGACCTACAGCCTTCCCCTCAGTCCCAGGCCAAGTCCCAGGCCCAGCACTCATGGCCTCGCAGCTCTGGGCAGCTGTGTCACTGGGTCCACCTCCAGTCTGTCCTTGGGCGACTCCTCCCTGGCACAGTGTCCTCCTGGCTCCTGTCGTGGGCATCCCTGGTCAGCCACTCTACCTCTCCCAGGCTTCAGGCAGGGTCTCTACTGCCTCTCCTGTCTCTGGGCCTCTGGCTGCAGCTCTTCTGTCTGGAGCTCCAGTCACACCCTGTCACTCACCTTCCCCATAAATAGCACTCTCTCCTTCCTGAACAATGAATGCCTTCCCCTCAGGGCAAAGATTTAAATGGACCACGCTCTCTAAAAACCCCCAAAAGTTAGGGTTAAAGTCAGGAACAAGTGATTGATGGTGAAGTGTAGCATGAGTCTTGTTAGGGACAAGGATGAGAGTTTTGTGTTACTTGCCTTTTAATCATTTACAGTATTTTTCTGGCACTTGGAGGAGACCAAGGTTCATAGGCCTCAAGTGAAAGGTGTGCTGGGAGCAGGGACTCGACGATGCTTTGATCTAGGTTTATACTTCTGCAATGGGTTCCTGGTCCACGAAGAGGTGGGAAGAAGAACAGATCTATTTTGAGGACTAATTTCTGTTGAAACATTATTTTTTCTTTTCTTCTCTTACTGCTTTTGTAATAAGTTTCAAATCTGTACTTGCAAGGACAAGGGTACACTCGGGTGTTTTGACTATTTCCCTGTTGGAACAAAATGGAATTTGCCAGATTCACTTTACATGTGTAACTTTCCATAGAACCCTACAGCACAATGAAGTGTTATTGGCTATAATGTTGTAGCTCTGATTTACTCTGATTACTTTCTGAAGGCTAGTTTTAAAGTACATTATTTTCCAGTTGAGTCACTTAATGAAATGATAACAAAATAAAATCCTTCTG
Organism: Pelusios castaneus; assembly: GCA_007922175.1. NCBI lineage: Eukaryota > Metazoa > Chordata > Testudines > Pelomedusidae > Pelusios > Pelusios castaneus. The sequence goes on from ML686135.1 coordinate 267,174, forward strand.
TCATGACTTGGCATTTCTCTTTGCTTCTGCACTTTTGGCGATTTTTCTATTCTCCTGAAGCTACATATCTGTAAGATACAAACATTCTAAATCTTTTTTGGGGTGGGGTGAGGATGGGGAGTGTAATTAATTTTCTGTGGTTTGCAAATTTTTTTCCTGTTCTCTGTCTCAAAACTCAAGTAAAATTGTAAAATGACCATAGATAATATTGCAAGCCTCATGTTTAGATTCAGGCATTAACTCACTTTCAGGAAGTAAGTGACGTAGTTAACTTTTTAAAACATAATTTTTGTGGAAGGGCAGAATCACAAAAGCTGGGACAAACAACAGAGATTTGTAATGTTTCTGCTGGTGACACAAATGTAATAAAATAGATTAGCAGCAATAATAAATAATAAATAAATAATAATAATAAATATAATAAATAATAAATAAATATTTCAGCCAACCATCCCAAAGTTTAAAGCTCCCATGTTCTTTTTTGAAGAGATCAGAGGTACATTTAGTGTCCTAACCACATCCCTTCTCAGTTTTAGTTCCCTTGACTTTTGGATGGTGCATGAAGCATTGCTTCACTAATTTCAAAGGGCTCAGTTGTGCAACTCTATTTCACACTGGTGAGCACTGACACAATTAGTTTCAGCAGGTGGCTCACCAAAATGAGTTGTGGTTTTACAGTCAGGTTCCAGCATTAGCTCAGACAAGATTGACCACTTGTGAACCATGCTCGTATGACAAAATAAACAAGGAGTCTGGGGGCACATATAAAGACAGTTTTGGGAAAATATAGGCATCTGTTTCCCAAAGCATGTACTTCCCAGACACTGTCTTACTCTGATCACTACATTTTTTTCACAAAGTGACTCATAACACAAACATTTACAATTAAAGAACAATTTAGCTAACTTTATAAAAATATAACATGGGGCAACGTGCATTATAGCTGCTAAATGGCAATTACTGCACATACCCTTATTAAGTTCTATTAAAACTGGATCAATCTAATCTCTATTCATTCCATCAGGATCTTTAAAATGCCATGAATTCTACTACCAATTTGAAATGACTCTTGTAATGTTTTCCCAAATGATTAGCTG
>ML686135.1:273270-288650 GCA_007922175.1 Pelusios castaneus
ATCCCACTTCGTCTTCAAAGCGTCTGACGAAGTGGGATTTTCTCCCACGAAAGCTCATGTGATAAATAAATCTGTTAGTCTTTAAAAGTGCCACAGGACTCTGTTGTCTTTCTACAATAGACTAACACGGCTACCCCTTTGGAATTGTACTATACAGTGTATACCCTGGATGAAACTCTGATTTTACTAAGGTCAGTGGGAGTTTTGTCATTTTCCTCAAATTAAAGCCAGCATTTCACTTCTTGTTTCTTCTATTTTACCTGTGATTCTCTGAAGAAAAAGAAAAAAAGATGAGATTCTGATGAATTGCATGAGGATAAAGTTGAGAAGCTGGAGGGTTAACTGGAAAACTATTCTTCAAACCAATGTGACCAGAAATAGAGAAATCATAGACTTCTCCCCAGTTCTGATTCGGCTGTGGTTTTCTGGAGAGTGAAACTGAAAACTGTGGCAAACAGTGCAGAATAGCTTGTGAAGTTCAAGGATCTTTGGTGTAAGGTGAACATGTCAATGTCATAGATATGTTAACTGCTGCCAGATCTAACCCTTTGGAAATGATTTGCTTTTCATAATAATTCTGTACACTCAGTGTGGACTCTCTTCTACCCCACAATTGCCTCTGTAACTGTTAGCCCACAGGGATTCCACACATCCCTCAGGCCCCACAGTTGTGATGGAAGTTCGTTCCTATTCCAAAGAAAAACTTACCAGAAGCAACTGCATAAAAGCAATTCGGCTGTAGGTGATAGTCCAGATCTTCTGAATCACATTCATCTGGAAGGAGGCTCATTTTAAGTTATTTTTATGGGAGTTTCAAAAAAGACTTTTTCTTATATTCCAGCAAGACAATTAAAGTCTCACTCATAATTTTTTTAAATAATTCAGATCTCACAGAGCAACAGATTTACTCCTTTCTCCTTTCCTGGGAAAAAGTTAGTAAATCTGTTCAGCCGGTGTGTTGTATATGTATATGTATATAAACCTCTTAGGATTCATGCTGAAAATCCTCCATATATGACCTTTCAAAGCTCTGGCAGGAGGATATGTTTTTTTGCTGGCTAAATAACAGTCCATTGGGGAGGAACTTATAGTTAAGAGACAGGTATTGAAAAAGCCTAACTGTTATCTCTTGGGCTGTATTTTTAAAGTCCTCACTGTAAGAGATGCTTGTGAATGTCTATTTGGAAGTGTGCTCTTTAAAATGAGCTTTTTCTGTTGTTTTAATATTCTTTCTGGCTGAATGATATTGTAACACTGGATTAGAAAGAATTAAGTTTTAGGAGGCTGGAATGATACTAACTCAACCTTTAGGAACAGATACAAATGGCAGGACTATTCCTTGTAAATAGCTAATAACCATGCCCTACAGGCTAGAGTTTTGAAATGCAAGTGTATAGTGTTAGGTCTCTATTTGCCTGTGCTTACATATATCTTGACAGATAAACTGTCTTCCTGCCTATTATTATTGTTCTATTTATTTGGAGATCAAAAAGGGAAATTAAAATCTAGATGAACCTTGGGTGTAATAATATCATTGTCTGTATTTGTTTCAGAGGCTTAAGTAAACTCTCTATTAACTTTTTAATGGATAATTACCAATATGTGCCTAGAAAGTAGATGTTACTTCAAAACTACAAGTAATTATCTATTATGCACCAATGATTACCTGTAGTGATGTCTGCTATCAAGTGGCCACTGTACACCAGCTAAAAGATTATAAAAGAAGCTTTGGACCCAATTGTGTTTAAGACTGTTTAAACCTTTGTCAAGGGTGGTTTGAGTTGCAAGTCTAAGATCCCAGCCCAAATCTGGATTTATCCTGTTAGTTCTCTTTGGAGAATTTGAACAGACTCTGTACATTGATTGTTTGGACTTGAACCTATGAGATTGAAACAACTTTTGAACTCAGCTACCATATGAAACTAACCTTTGGGCTTTCATTCTCATCTGTATGGTCAATGATATTTTAACCAATATCCTCTTTCTTTTTTTAAAAATAAATATTAGTATAGTTAAGAAGTATTAGCTATAAGTGTATATTTGGGTATGACCCGAAATAGCCATTGATCTGGTGTATAACATATCTAGTCCTTTGGGAGTGGTAAAACTTTTTACATATTATGAATAAATGTTTTAAGGTTTCAAAGGGGTAGCCATATTAGTCTAGTTCAGCAAAACAAAAAAAAGGAGTCTTGTGGCACTGTAAAGACTAACTAATTTATGTTTAGCATGAGCTTTCAGGGCAAAGTCCCACTTTGTCAGATTCCAGAGTGGAGAAAACTTTACTCTGTCATATTTGCCTTGGCTGTCTGCTTGGAAGCCAGAGGGCTGGATGGCTTTAAAGGAACTGTGTTTTTGTCTTCTGAATAACCATGAGGTGATCAGAAGCTGTTTGTTGCTGGGTTGGTATATCTTATGGAAGAATAACTACTAGTATTTAGGGTTTGCCTGCCCCATTCTTTGTAGTTTACCCTAATTTAAGCAATCTCAGCACGGCTCCTCTAAAGGCCAATGTCACAAATTATTTTACTGATGTATGATTTTTAATGCTGCTGACGGGCTGAGTTTGTGTTATCCTTATCTCCAGGCATGGGTGGTGGTTATTAATTATTAATTAATTATAATTGTAGTGAGAGAAACTAATTTCAGGGCACTGAGAATTTTTTATAATGCTGATTTCCCCACATTGGTGAAATCAATGTAACTGAACAAAATATAATAGTATAGAAGAAAACAGAAAATTTTTCTGTTTGCAAGGGCTCCAATGCAATATTTTAAAGTATTAATAGTATTGTTAATCCAAACCCAATTATTGTCAAATTTAGCAAGAAGGAGACAACATGGAAACTTGATGTTGTAAAGTTGCACTGTCTTTGTGCTGAATGAAAAAAGCAGGCTTTTTAAAAAAATAGGTAAAGCATATTTTTCATAACCTCGTAACTCAAAAACAGGTGAACAGATTTTTTTTGATCTCCCTCTCTTGTTAGGCAGCAGGTGCACCGTAACTCCCCCTTATCAAACTGCTTGAGTAATTTTATTGTTACTTTGCATTAGTCTTGCTTGTTAGCAATAGCTACCTATTATCTTTTGCCTCATGCTTAGTCCCAGGGCCTGCAAAAACTTATGCATATGCTTTGCTTTACTGCTGAGTAGTGCCCTTGATTTCACTCGCAATACTCAATAGTAAAATTAAGCATGTGTTTGTTTGTGAGGTTGAAGCCCTGGATTGTAAACTGTTCAGGGCAGGGATCAACTCTTTGTTATACTTTTGTATAGTGCTTAGCATAGTGGGCCTGCAACCTCTAAGCACTAATACAAAGCAACTAAATTAATTAATTAACTTTCTTCTCAGTGTTTAAAAAAGAAATTTAGGGACAAAGGAATGAGTGTGAAGACAAAATGTTTTTCCTACTCTGGTAATCTTTAATTAAAAGATCAGACTTGTATTAGTAGAGATTGATATGGAGTTTTGCAGAAATACTACTATTTTACCCTAATTTTAGAACCACCAGCTGATTGTGGATTAAAACTTCCACCCTCTGTTTTTGGCATAGTCTACGCTAGAAAAGTTTTGCTGGTTTGTTTATGCTGGCAAACCCCTTCCTCCTGTAGGCTCAGTTTATACTGGCAAACGAATGCTTTTGCTGGTATAATTTATTCCAGTTCCCTAAACAAAGTAAACTATATTGCAACTTTGTCACTGTAACTGCATCAACAGTAGAGCTTTTGCTGATACAGAAAGATTTAAAAAAATCACATCCCTAATTGACATTGCTACAGTAGTAAAAGTTTTTAGTGTAGAGCTGGCCTTAGTCAAATGTCACTGCACCATCTTTCTTTTCTGTTGGCAGATTCCAGGAGTTTGCTTGGCATTCATGGAATTAAATCATGTAATCTGCGAGCCAATCTGGTTTCATTTGCACCCAAACAGGATGCCCTCAATGACTTTGTAGTCTTGTCAGTCACAAGTAATGCTGTCAGAATCACTGAATGGCTGGTTGACTGTGGAACAAGTTCACCAATTATCCCCAGATTTAACCCATAGAAGTGGTGCTGTAGTTTCGGGTAGAGGTTACTTGTAGCGGAGTGATCTAGTATCTGATGTAGTTCTAAATGGTGCTGGGATCAAAGGTGCTCAGAACACCTTAAAGTCAGTTTCTACCCAGTGAAGTCTGTTGGGTTTACAACGGTGGACAGAATCATTAACATGCCAGCACTTAGTACTCTGCTCAAAAAATGCAATTACAGTGTTACCAATCCCTTCCCGCTCAAAATTAATTGCTAACTATAACAAATAAGGGGATGTTAATATATGGGGCATGCAATATTTTGATGAAAACTAAAATTTAAACAAGGGAAAATAGATGCGTGCAGAGGCCTACCTAAACGATAACCTAATATGAGAGATTAACATTTTATTTTGGAAATAAGAACAGTAATGGAGAGTACATTGTTAGGGAAGACATCAAGCAAATTTAGTAGTAGTGTACACCGAGTCTTTGATGCAAGTAAATAATTTGAGCTGAGAGTTTTCTCACAATTGCAGGTTCGGAGATTTACCATTTAATGGAAAATGAACCTTAAAGTAGGCAACAATAGGCTTAGGGTCCTGTAGACACCAAATCATCTTTTTTGTTTGTATGCCAATAGAAAAGATGATTTCGTGTCTAGTCAGATATCTGGAGGAGGTTGACACCTAAGCATCAAACTGATCCGATAGTATAACTGCCACAGAAGGCAAGACAGAAAGAACCCCTTACACCTAGGACTGAGGGTATGTCTATACTGCTGGAGCTACATTGATTGATGGAGCGGGATCAATTGAGCGAGCTGTGGAGACCTGCTCAATTTATCTTAGAAATGCTCTCTGGTCGATGCCATTAATGGACCCTAATTGCATAGCTTGCACGTCTCCCATTGACCACAGGTGATCGTGTAGACAAGGTCTGAGACATACACAAACAAAAAAAAGGTAAGGATTTTATTTGGATGAAAGGCTTGGTCCATCCATGGGGGTAGGTATGCAGCTTTTAGCCTAAATACAAATTCAGTAATGATCTTTGATTTGGATTCTCTACTACATAAGGTCTTCTTTAAAATACTTTTGGATTTAGGTTGTAGGCAGAATAGGGTACCAGTTCTTAGAATCATAGAATATTAGGCCTGGAAAAGACCTCATGAAATCATCTAATCCAACCCGCTGCTAAAAGCAGGATTACTCCCACTAAATAATCCCAGCCAGGATTTTGTCTAACCAGGCCTTTATATTTAAGTGTTTGCATTATACGAACACATAGGTAATCCTTTTATTACCATGACTTTTAAATACAGGTCACATCTTGAAATAGATGAACTATTGCCCACCTCCCCCCCAATATAGTTTTTTGAAAATAAATATGAAGTGTTATGAAATAAGAAAATTGTATGTTACCTGTTCAAGCTATGTAAAAAGGAACGTACTTGATGAAAACCTAAGAATTGAGGGGGAGTTTTCCATTTAATACCACATAAGAGACACCATTCTTATTAGGTTTTGGAAGACACAATATATTTCACACTGCTTAAATTTCTTTGCTTTTATTGTCATAAATGTGACAATGCATTTTACTTTTGAACTTTTTTTAATAACTGAAAAAGTTGCTGTAGCTATTTTGAATCCATCTATTGAAATGCACCTGAGCAGAGCAAAGCAAAGCTAAAATTCTGGAGCTAAAGCATTCAGATGGACTCAGATTTGGCTTGTGGAGATGGACACATACGTAAGGAAATACATTAGTAGCTTTTTTTGGCACTTATCTGCAAAAAGAGGTAAAGAAGTTTAAATACTCTCCCCTCCAACAAAACAGCTAAAATGACATGTCCACATTTAAGCTGTACAGGCCAGTAGTTTGCATTTAAAAGAAAAAGCCTGATTGCATTTATTAGCATAAAAACATGACTTTAAAAACCTAGATTCTATTTTTTATTCAATATGACAAAGTTACTAATTTCTTAAAAATCTAAATACAGTACATTCATTCCCAGGCTAAGAAGTTTTACAGCAACTCATGATTTTTAGCCACATACAACCAAGTTATAAATCCCTGAATTATGGATTTATTTTAAGAATACTGACAAAAACTTGATACAAATGATACATCGAAGTGTCTTCAACATTAAATACCTAAACACATTGGCATTGGCAGGTGCATCATTCCAACTTTCACACTAATAACGCCTCCTAGGAACACCTTTGTTTAAAGAGAACTCACAACTGTTCCCATACTTAAAAGGATGCTTTTTTTACACTACGAACATTTAATGTCAACTTGTATTCCAAGGGTTTTGGACAGCTTACTTTCCCAGCTTCATAGGGTCTGAAAACATTTTTCTTCTAACAATATCCTTGCTTAACTTCAACAATTTATTTCATGTTTTGCTTCTTCCAATTGTTCAAGGCACCCACACAGCAGTTTTAGTTCTTTGTCAGAACTACCTTGGTGCATCCTCATTCCACAAACCTTATGACCCTTCCTGCCAACGTATTCTGGGACTCCTGAAATAACTCTTACAAGACTTGGTGGAGCTTCTCTGAAGGAGATTTAGGGTAATTTCCAACCAAAAGGCACTGTGTTGTTGGTGAAGTTAGAAGTACCAGGAAATACAAAATTTGTGGTTTCATGCTTGGGAGACACATTTGTAGACTGCACTACATAAGCACAGCTGTAGTATGTGTGTGTGGACACCAGCCCCTGTGTAAGAATAGCAAGCTCAAGATGTTTCAAAACACTAGTTTTTGCAATGCTTCTTCACTTGGACAGAGACATAAAAGAATTTTAAATCTACAGTATAAAGTGACCCCTATAAAATTGCTCATGGGACAGCACTGGGTATCTCCTGCCCCTTGAACAGTAGGTAAATCTAGTAATATTTCTTTATTGCAGAACAAAAACATGGAGATACAACTACCTTTTTTTTTTTTTTTGCTGTTTGTCTACTGTAAACTAGTTAGTGAAGCCAGGAAAAAATATTTCCTCAGGTATGAGATTTCCTTGTCTTTCCTGAGCCTGGATAGGATGTGTGCAAAACAGTTATCACTTCCCTGAGGCAAAGATTTTCAAGTTATACCTAGCTTAGTCCATGCCTTAAAGAACATATTATATTTTTTATCTCTTGCATTTACAGCATTGGCCCAATGGGGCCTTGATCACTGATTGGAGTTACATGGTACTACCACTGTATAAATAAGAGAATAACAAGCCAGGGTCATAAATGTTTCATTCCCTCACTCGTCCTCGACTTGCACATTGCCTCAATAAATCCCACTCCCTCTTCTTCACAAGTATGCCAGGACTTTAACGGGGCATTCATCTTCACTGATAATAAAGTATACCAAAGTGATACCATCCCCCAGATTGAAATGCTGCAAGCTGATAACAGGTGCCAAAATGAAGCAATAGAAAACTGTTATAGGGATCAATATAGGAGTAACTGGGGGAAATTTAATGGCTTGAGATATACAGGAGGTCAAATTAGATGATCTAATGGTCCCTTCTGGTCTTAAACCATAACCCGCCCGCCTCCGCCCCCCGAGGGGGGGGGGGGGGGGCCAGGCGGGGACAGAATAAAAACCCATCACATCTTCAGGGAAAAAAGATTAAGAGCATCACCTTTATGAATGCTTCTAGTCCAAGCTATAAGAATCTAAATTAGCATTGAAGCCAAGTTATTAGGTGTTCCCAGCTCTCCTTTTTAAAATATAAATTGCACTTTTACGTAAAGCAATCCAGAGACTCAGCTATGGTAAAAATGTACAGCTACCTTGCTGTACTAAACAGTATCATTAGTACCCTTTGATAGACAAGTGATTTTTCTAGTCACACAGCATATGGAGCCATACACATACCATCTTCTATTTAAAATGGCCATGCATTTAAATTACAAAGCCCAGACGGGTTACTGGAGAAAACTTAATTTTAAGGCCTTTGTCTCCACTTGGATATGAATGTTATGACACAACGCATGGTGGAGTAGTATGCAGAGTGGTAAAACAGCAACCAGAGCTTAAGATCAACAATCGTTTTTCCTAATTTGTGTCACAGAAAACAATCTTACCCTCAGTAAATTACAGTGCCAGTTAAGGACATTAAAACAAAACAAAAAATGAACCCTAAAATGAAACTCATAGCAAAGGGCATTTCTGAGAAAGAAAAATCTTAAAGTTCTGAATTTGAAAAAACAGACACCACACTCACACTCAAGGGACATCCTTCACTTTTAGGCCTTTGTCAGAAATCTGGATCTTTATTGTTCTGAAATAAATGCTATAAACATAAGACTCAAAACCAAAGAAACTCCAACTTGCAGTTTCAGAAGAGGTGTGGTTCAATGCCCATATCATATGTAACAAGAAAACTTCCTTTAAAAAAAAAAGGAAAAAAATCACTGTAAAGTCTTTCATAAGCATGAAAATGCAATCCTTGGTTTTGTCTCATTAGTTTGTATAGAAGTGGGCATCAACAAATCCTGCATTTTCTTCAGAGTTCTTGCTATGACACTTGACGAACCTTTTGCCACTCAACAAATTCATCAAGGAGAACAGGCCCTGGAAAGAGCAATATTCAAAGTTACAAGATGTAGAATTAAAAAATACTTTCTATTCTCCTCATGAACTATGAAAGCTAAACCTTTTGGTTAGATAGTGTTCAGTGTCAATCATTATGATTAAATGTTTGAAGAATTTAAATCATGCCATACCAAAAATAGATGAATGAGAGCTGTATTTGTGGGATGAAGAAGGTAGGGAATGGTGAAGATTTTGGGGTTCTTTTATATAAAGCACCTGACTGTTTGAGTAGATTTTATTAAAGAGGTAAGATGATATTAAATAAACATCTTAATAGGGCTAAACCAGGCAAAAGAATTTCCTTTTGCTAAAGGTTTCAAATTTGAAATCATGAAATTGCCTAGAATAAGAAGCAATATGAGATGCCTTATTCAATAAAAGTATAATATACTTGTCTGTACTTTAGTATTGAATGGAAGAGACCCACAGATCATTCCCCAAAGGTGAGCAACTATGTCACTTCACATTTTAACTGGAGTCCAGCATTCAGTGACTCAAAAGACAGGCTGTTTCCAAAAGAAGGGTTTCATGAAGCAGCAGAACAGAATGGACCAGATCCCAAGCTCCTATGAAGTACTACAGCTCCATGCCAATTTATCAACTATTGATGATCAGGCTATCAGGCCAGTTTTTCTTTAGATTTTATTCTAAATTAGATTTTGGCCTTCAAAGTAAATTTTCCTTTCTTGGAACTTAAATGTATTCCTCTATTCTAGGAATATAGAAACTACACTTAAATAATGTTATGAATACTTACATGCACCATCTTCATCGTAGTTGCTAAGATCTGCATGGACAGTTCTGCTGAATTCTAACACATTATACCACTGATCCTTGTTCATAACTCTATATTTTGATTGCTAAGAAAACGAAAAAAATATTTAAACAGGGAATTAGATAATCATTTATTTATTTTTTAGTATTTCTAGAGTCATCTTGAGCTATTTCTCGATGTTCACAAGACTATTACTGGATACTGACATCCATTATTTCATCAATTTATAAGATAGCTATGAAAATAGTGTCTCAAGGCATATAACACCAGCTGAAAATAATAAACAAGATTACAGAGGATATATTCTGAACCCCTCTGCAGAAGCCAGAGCAGTTTCCTTGAGAAATTTGGTTGTGGATCGTGCCCAGAAAATAAAAATATCAGGAGAATCTAGTGGCTGTTGTTGGGAAACTTGGACAGAAGGGTTTGTTTTACATCTTTCCCTGAATCAAATTCAACAAGGGATTATTCTTCCTTCCAGGCTATGGGATAAAGTCCTCACAGACAGGGCCAGAGTAATGCAGGGGCTATAGGGGCTGAAGCCCCTGGCCATGGCCTAAAGGGGGGGCCAGGCTCTAGCCCTGAAGGCCCGTCTGATCCGCACACCCAGCCGCCCTGAATAGAGTCGGGATGACTTGGTGGGTGAGGGGAGTGCTGGGAGGGACCCTGCCCAGCTGGTGCTGGGGGGACCTGGGGTCAGATGCCGGACTGCACGCACCCACCCTGCCCTTGGGCCAGCTGTTCTGCCTCTGGGGGCGGTGTGGGCTGGCGCCTGGTTGATCCGCTCCAGGGGGGCAGGGCTGGCTGGCATGTGTTATGTCCTCCAGCGTGGCCTTCAAGAGCCCATGGCCCTGGGGGGCTGCATCGGAGGTTGCACTGCACTCCAGGTGGTCCTATCCCTGGTTGGGGGTAGACAGCTGGACCAGGGCTGGAGGGCCATGGAAAGCGGCCTCTGGCCCCTGGGCCCCCACCCCCCAGCATGGGCTCCCCCACAGGCTGCTGTGGTGAGGGGCAGGGGCCCCAAGCAGAGGGCCCATAATGGTGGGCAGCCCAGGGCCCCTTAATCTGGCTCTGCTTACAAATACTAACTTTGGATCACGTAGTTGCTTAAGAGTAGAGAGGCACATTTAACTCCAAGTTTATCTTTTCAACATGAAAAGGAAGATATTTCAGCTACTTACAGTACAGCTTCCTTTGGCTCAGGAGGGTATAGACTAGGACAGGAAAAAGTTCTCCTTTGAGATGTACAGAAGCTATTACTATTCACTGAACCCTCAAATAGAGGTGCACAAGTCATGAAATCTCTTCTTATAGCAGCACATTGCAATGTCATTGGCAAGACAGCTGAGACAATTTGTTATTTTTTAAAACAGTAAAAGAGTCCATACCTCCAGGTACTGGTAAAATACTGAGAACAGTGGCCATGTTCTTCCAAGCAAAAGAGCTAACATAGATTTTGCAGTATCAATATCAAGACTTCGCTGGTCTTTATCCTAAAAATACAAAGAAAGATGCACTTAGAAAAAATTGATAAAGGAACTTGTATATAAATGTTCTAATGACTGGATAGACTTACCCTTGCAAAATCAAAGGCATATCTGTAGATATTCTTAAAGGATGAAATGTCATTCAGTTGTGATCGCAAAAAATCAAACTTACTCTGTAACTTTTCTGTGCAGTCACATCTTAAACAAAAACAAACAAACACTGTTATATAAATTAAAAAACCAACCCTATATACCAGGGTCAAGTTTGCTCCTATTATAAACGTGCTTGCAGAGTGTGATATAAATCTGGTTTTGAAGTGTTCAGCATTCACAAGTCACTGAGTTTATGGATACTCAGGCCTGTAAATAGATTTTTGTTAACAAGTGCATTTTTAAAATTCTCTTCTAGTACTTTTCACAGTAAAACCTTTCTAATTACTAACGGCCAGATTTTGCCACCTTACCCATATGAGGTAGTACCTTCTTCTGCAAGTATGTCAAGCCTGATGGAGTAAAGCAGTGTTCAGTGTCAGTAAGGGCAGCAGAATCTAACTGTAAGTGAAGATCCTACGCTGCAAACCTGATATACATAATTTTCATGAGAGTTAAATGTATGTAAGAGTTGCAGGATTGCTGAAGCACTATGCAAAATATCCTAGAGCTTATTTGTATTTTATGACAACTGAAAGTTGAGAGCAAATGCCACAGAATGAACTGCTCAATGCTCATTAAACTGGGATGGGAGAAAAGGAGGTTTACAAATTACAGAACAGAATTTACAAGTATAAAATTGTTGCTCGTGATATTGCTCTGTTAAAAATAGCTTAGTGAATATTTTCTTAGCATGGTTCTTAAAAAAGGTGAATGTAGCCCATACAACAGAGGCAGAAAAGGGGTAATTTTCATCTGTGAATCCCTCTGTAGATTCTAAGACGAGCAGTTGGTTATATCAACTCTGCATTCCATTAGCGGTCTGTTGTAGGGGTTATACATGAGAGAAAAGCCCATGGGATTGTATGCTGCTGAGACAGTGTGCCTCCTTCCCAGCCAGCATCTCCTACTCTGAGTTGTGTTAGCTCACTGTGTGCCTTTTAGGGGAACCATACTATGGTGGTTTTGCTCTGTCACAACCTCTATCTTGCAGGCCACTAGCATCTATACAGAATTGCAAAGACCCTGGGCCAAATCTTCAGGGTGTAGAGAAGATTAGTGCTCAGTAAATAATAAAATAACTAGTTAATTAGATTGTATATACACATTGCAAAAATATTGTTTTATACTTAGCATATTTTACAAAACAAATAAGGCAAGGTTGAGGTTAAAACATAGGTAAGTCTGACATAAATAAAAGCAAGATCTAAATTAGTTCATTTTTAAATTTATCCTCCCAAGTGTGTCTGAACCTTGGAATATATTTGTCGACTTACACCCTGGACACTAGTCTCTAAATTTGAACATAGCATAGTTAAATTTAAAAAAAAAAAATCAAGATGCATACACAACAAGCATGTCTCTCACACTTCCATTGTAGGAACCTTTCTCCTGACATTAACCAAAATAAAATATGGATCCATCTATGGCAGACTACACATACAAAGTGCTATAGTAGATTAACTTTTGTGCATCAACCCAGGATCCTACCTTTAATGATACCTGTTGCATCAGAGGAAAGTATAGACACGTTGCACAGAGCTGAGAACCCAAGTTTTTGGATAAATAATCTGTCACCAAATTCTTATTTGTGACTTATCTAACAGATTTTTAATAAAGAAAAACAAACAAGCTTTATGCTAGTGTATCCAGCACATCTACAAAACAAACCACCACCATGCATACCATAAACCCTCAAGGCTTAAATGGTACTGACATAAATATTCTTTCTTTGAACTATTTTTTAATCTGCAAAGGAGAGACAGGGCCTCTCAGCACCTCCAATAGTATTGTGATTGATATAACTGAGCAGAACTGCATTGAGGAAATGGATCCAGGCTGCCTATTTCTCTAGTCGTGTAAAGAAGCAGTCACAGCTAATTCCTCCAAAGTGTTAGCAGACATTCCATGAAGTGCCTTAGACCATGGACACAATATAGCTGCAGTGGGAGTAGCACATGGAGTGGGAACAGCAGAGAAGTTCCACATCAACTGAATGAAATGTCTAGTGGAAGATTTCATTTACATTAAAATTACAACTTTCTGTTGGGCTATAGAAGAAGGGGAGACGATGATGGAGAGGAAAGAAAGTTAAATGATATCCATAAGAACATAAGAATAGCTATAATGGGCCTGATCATCTTGGCTAACAGCTATTGACAGACCTTTCCACCTTGAACTGGTCCTATTTTTTAAAACCCAGTTCTACTTTTGGCTTTCACAACATCCTCTGAAAATGAATTCCACAAGTTGACTGCACATTATATGAAGAAGTACTTCCTTGTCAATGTTTGAAACTTGCTACCTATTAATTTCCTTGGGTGACACTTGGTTCTTGTGCTATGTGAAGGGGTAAATAGCCCTCCTTCATTCTTTCTCCATACCATTTATGTCAGGGGTCAGCAACCCCCGGCACGCGTACCATGTCCTGAGCGGCATGTGGGCTGCTCAGGCTCCCCCTGCTGGCCCCGCCCCCCAGCATGGCCTGGGGACTGAGGCCACAAGAGCTGCATGCCAAAGCTCCAGGCTCCCTCCCGTTGGCCGTGTTTCCCCACTCCACACTGTCTGGGGTGGAGGCGCCAGTCCCTGGGACCTCGACTCCACAGCAAGGTAAGTGCTGTGCGGGGAGCCTTGGGTTGGGAGTTGGGCAGGGGTGGGGGTGATCAGCAGTGCAGCTCGGCCTGGATCAGGGCCCGGCCTGGGGATTGGCTCGAGGCCTGGCTCAGGAGCTGGTGTGGCTCGGAGCTGAGCTGGCGGCCCTGCCCAGGGACCCCAGCCGCACCCCACCGCAAAGGACCCCAGCCACCTCCCCAACCCAGAGTCCCTGGCTCTGCCCCCTTTTGGCCCCACCCTCGGCACCTTCTGGGGGTGCGGTGGGAGGGGCTGGCATGGGGGCCGGCAAAGGTTGCCAACCCGATTTATGTTATAGACCTCAATCATATAATCCGTTAGTCATCTTTTCTCTAATCAGAACAGTCTCTGTCTTTTTAATCTCTATTTTTATGGAACCTGTTCCATACTCCTATTCATTTTTAATGCCCTTCTTTGACCTTTTCTATTTTAAATATATCTTTTTTGAATGGCATGACCAGAACTGCACACAATATTCAAGGCATGAGCATACCATGGATTTATATAGTCGCATGAGATTTTCTGTCTTATTGTCTATCCCAGTCCTAACCTTCTCCTAGTTTTTTTTTGTTTTTGTTTTGACTGCAGCTGTACACTGAATGGATATTTTCAGAGAACTATCCAACAAAGATCTCTTTCTTGAGTGGTAACAGCTGCTCATGCTGTAAGATAGCTATGATTATGTTTTCCAATATGCATTACTTTGTACTTATCAACAGTGAATTTCTTCTGCCATTTTGATATCCGGTCACTCAGTTTTGTGAGATCTCTTTTTAATTTTTTGCAGTCAACTTTGGATTTAACTATTTTGAGAAATCTATATCATCTGCAAACTTTGCCACCTCATTGTTAACCACTTTTCCAAATCACACTCAGTTCTGATCCTTGGGGGATGCCACTGTTTACCATTTCCATTGTGAAGATGGAACATTTATTTATTCCTGCTCTTCATTTATCTTTTAACCAATTGCTGATGTATGAGCAAGCTTTCCCTATTATTCTATGACTGCTGAGTTTAAGTTTATGGTGTAGGATCTTGTCACAACTATTCTGAAAGTCCAAGTGCACTACAGCCACTGGATCACTCTTTTTCACATGCCTGTTGACACGCTCAAAGAATTCTAATAAATTAGTGAGGCATGATTTCCCTTTACAAAAGCCATCTTAACTCTTCCCCAACATATTGTGTTCCTCTGTGTCTGATTGTTTAGTTCCTTACTGTAGTTTTAAACAGTACTGAAATTAGGCTTACTGGCCTGTAATTGACAGGCCTGCCTATGGGAACTTAAAAAAACAAACAAAAACTTTACATTAGTTATCTTCTAATTATCTGGTACAAAGACTGATTTAAGCGATAAATAGTTCTGACTACGGCTTGGCCACAGTGACATCTTATTGTTTTATTTATAAAGGAAAAAAGGAGAAACACGGATTCAAAACTGGGAGAGGAGTTGTCAATAGGTTTGAGTTAAAACAACAATAGAAGGATTTTAAAAAGGGAAGAACTAAAATAGTTATGGCTAAAAAAAGAAAAAGAAATAGAGTTAATGTGACAGTTATGTATAAATATAAATTTAATTAAAATCCCAGGTTTTGATTCCTATTGTTCCATATTAACTATCTAGTTAGAGTATAAAGTCTTTGAGGCAAGAAACTGCCTTCTTGCATATCTGCAAAATCCACTTCTGTGCAAAATGTAAGTAATTTCATACAAAAATCCCAGTATGTTAAA
>ML686135.1:288660-300740 GCA_007922175.1 Pelusios castaneus
TTGAAGAGGTAACTATAGGTCTGGCATTTCCTAACTTTGGAGTGCTTGACTTTGCAAACTAGGTAACATTCTTTTCACAGTTCTTTGTATGCATTTTCTTAAAAAGTTCTTTTCTGTTTAATTTTTTTGAAGAGGGATTTTGGGGAGGAGGGTTCCTGCCCTATATGGTGCCCTTAGAACAAGGGTGGGGGAATGAACTGCTGTGACCAGGTGCTGGGTCCAGGAGGGTTTATAGAATTGATCCCAGTTTGACTCTCTTCTCCAGCACTCAGTGGGAAGTGGAGAATCCTGCCCCAAGTGATGACCTTCCAGGGGGCATAGGATACTGACGCCATATACGTGATCAGGGGGTGAACCCAGTTTTATTTTCCCCACATTACAGCTGCTCTGGCACCTTCCTAGCATTTAAATTACAGTTTGTGATGTTGTTGCCATGACAGCCCAGCCTTAGAATGCTCATGTTTATTTTAGCATGTTGTCAAAAGTTTCCTGAGCAAGAGAGAGAGAGAAAAGAAATTGTGATTTTAATAGTATCTCAGCAAAAAACTGAATAGAATTTCATAAGAGAAAGGAAAGGCTTCTCTAGGCCCAAGGCTTTCCTGATGACAATAGCAATGAACAATCGAAATATGAGTGTCTCAAAGAAAGGTCCCAAGAATCCTTTACAATGGAAAGCATTCGGCAATGTAAACATAGGTGTCATTTAAAATAGATGACTGATGGCATTGATTAGAGACTGGATATTGAAATCCTTTATTTAGCCAGTGAGCTAGTATCATGTAGGAAACAAATGAAAGTTTCCCCATATCACCCATCAACATACCTACATACGGATATGTCTCTATATCCACTCACTCGCGTATCTGCTGACTAGAATAACATTTCAAGGTATAGCTTTTGCTATGTGAACATTAGTTTATTATGGCCTGAAATAAGACCATCAATTCATCTAAGAGAAATCATTAAACAGATGATTTGATGGCACATGGCTGGTACTGCCAGTGACTGACTGCGGCCAGGTTTGAACTGGTGACCTACGAGCAAAAGGTGGTGTATTTTATTATCAGTCCTGCATACTATCCAGAAATTCAGAGAAGGATACTTAATATCTGCTGCTTCAAACACAAATTTGGACATACTACAGACATATAAAAAGCTCTTACTGTAATGAGGTCATCCCCTTCAACCATTCTTCCTTGGTAAAAAATCCCATGCTTTCAGCCTCTAATTTCCAGGCTAAAACTAACATAATAATCTACAGAAAAAGGGAATAAAGTATCAGTATACAAAGAAGGTAATAATTACAACTATAATTTATAAACTGATATCTAGATGATTATGAAGCACATTTAAAGCATTCAAGTAACTAAATGATTATGTTACAGACTTAAAGGATTCTAAAATGTAAGATGTAGCTAAGTTAGTTGAATTCTACGTGACAATCTTTCCTTAATTCTACATTTCAGAAAATGAAGTATATCTATTATTTTAAAAATAAACTTAGTTGACGTTAAAAAAAAATAAAAACAAACCCAAACCTCCCCAATTGTGTCCTTGAGAATTATAGGAAAAAAACCCCATAATTAAGAGGCCACAACACATTCCCCTTTTACTTACTTAAGTTTAGTTTTATGACAAAAATTTTATCTATTTAATTACTTAAATTTCCATGAATGTCCACTAGTAAAACCTACATTTTCAGGTTCAACACCAATATCTTCACAGAATTTTTCCATTCCCTCTGGCCCTACAACTTCATCAGGACCTTCAAAACCAAAGAGAAATCAGTCTAAGCTTTACACAACGTTCAAATCATAAAAACCACTATTTTTTTAATCTATGATTATATACATAAAAAGATACTAAATAAAATATTACATTTAAGAACTGACAGAATTACAATATTACTTGTATCACTAGCTTTTGCAGTAGACAATTACCCTACAGGCAACTTTATCACTTATAAAGTATCCTGAAAGGATTCAGCCATCTTCAATGTTTTGACCTAATCAACAAGAGTTCCTACAGATATTTTGTCCAGAAAAGCTTTCATGGAGGCCAAATAGCTATTGTTATTTTTTAAGTACTTCTAACATTATGGTTAAAGTCTAAATTTGCAGAGGAGGAATGAAGTGCTATAGGATTAATTATTTATCAATTAGTAATTGTCCATAGTCTCAGTTTAATAATTTAGGATGTTGAATGTACTTTTATAATAAATAATAATAGTGTGATAACATTAAATGTATTATATAGCAGATCTACGGATGAGGTTGACTGGGATTGTAATGCTTCGTTTTATGCTATATGCTGCTCCTTTGTATAATAAGGCCTCTGACAAGCAGCAAACTTTGCATCATATTAAAAAAACATGTACAGACATATTCTGCAATTTATTCATCACATTGTTTCTATGAACGTCTTCCTGGTACTTCAGGTATTTTTGCTGTGTTTGTTCCAACTGGGCTATTAACAAAGATGGATAGGTACATGTTGTTGGAAGGTCTGTTTACTTTACATACCATTTTGCTAGGTACTGGAAAGTTACTTTAGTGATCACTAAAATGGTGCGTTACTAAACTACAAAAGTTGGATGTAATGTTTTTGGGACAACCATGGTAATTTTGCAATTTACTGCTTTTTGGGGTACATGGATAATATTGGAAGGAATGAGATCCTGATAATTTTCCACATATTATAGCCATTTAAAATTAGCCATATTATGGCTATCACGCTGAATCAGAACTCCCTTTAAAATTTGGAAATTCTGCTGGTTAATGAAATGAGAACCATAGTCAATTCCAAATATTGAAAGTTACAGCCTTAACAGGTAGTGAGTATGCTACTGGCAGATAGGAAAGTAAATCTAGTTTAAAAAGCACACTCACTGGTTAACTGAAATAGTACCAGGGGGCACTCTGCTATCCAAATAACTGGTCTTGAGCAGAAGCAATCATATGGAATACATTTAGTAGTTGAGCATTCAGTCCTAAAAAACTGTTAACCAGTGCTTTTTTTGTGATGGTATGTAGGGGTACGGAGCACCGACATCTTTTTTGCTGGCCACGCTGCCCAGCTGGGGGACAGGGTTAGCAGGAAAAAGGAGTATGCCACAGGAAGAAGAAGGGTGGGAGAGGCATTTTTCAAATTTACTATCAAGACATGAGTGCTGGCACCTTTTTTAACATGAAAAAAGCATTGCTGTTAACACATACGAGGAACTATACATTACAATTAACAGCCCCACTGACTTCATTGGCAGTACCTGAGTGTGTTTGCAGGATCATACACTTAAAGCACTTTGCAAAGGACAATGATATATGAAACAACATGTAAATGTGCTGCAACCTCTTTGTGATTAGTTTTTTCTTTTCTACTTAATGTATTTTTAAGAAAGATTAAAAGTTTATATTAGAAAAAAATAATTTAATTGTATCCTTAAAACATTTAGTTCACTGTTTTATATGCAATAGTAAATAATTTTTTAAAAAATATAGAAGATAAATGTAAATAGTTCAAGATTCTATAAAACTGTAAATTGTATATGAATTTAGTTTTCATAAAAGCACTATGAATTTCATGATCAAAAGCCCTTGAGACTGAAATGCGCTATTATGCCTCAAATGTAGTTTGCAGGGGCCACCGTTAAGGGTAAGAGATTAGTTCACTTCCGAGCTTCTCTGCTGAGACTACCAACAAGGATGTCAGCTGGTGTCAATTGTGATATAGATAGTTGAGCCAGTTCCTAATGACCAAAGCCAATTCATTTCACATTGGCCAGTGAACAGTAATAACTTAGTCATAAACTATTTAGGATGGATTGTAGTCAGAAATCTAGAGAAGGGCCTGTAAACCATTAGCAATTTCCTAAGGCCCAATTTCTTACTGTTTAGTAATAAATTACACAAAACACAATGAATTTTTGTTAAGAGGAGTGATGAGCTGCATAGCAGGCTTAATGTATAAAAAAGGAAATTTTCTTTCATATTTAAAACAAACCATTGTTTGAGATATTGATTTTTATGGGGTTTGTTGTCATAATGAAAGCAAAAAGTTAGGGTATAGTACTATGAACTAAGGCACAAAATGCTATTTTTTAAAAAAAGATAGAGATGTTATTTCACTGTCTGAAGAATCTCTGCACCCCCTTGATTTTCCTCAAATTAAGAGGAAGGACATATGGCCTTTGGACTAGTACTGTGTACAGTGCAACACCGTTACATTATTTTAAATAAGGCCACAATAACTAATAAGCTTTAGGTGTACTGATCAAGTAGAAGAGGAATAAGGAAGAGGAGATGGGATTCAGAGGTTGCTTCTAAAGAAGTTAGAGGCCTACTTTTTAGCTGGGAAACAACTGTACAAGAAACATTAATTCATATATCTTATGACCTATTTATTCAGAAAAACATTAATGTGAAAAAGCACATCTTAATTTTCTTTAATTTCTTATTAGATTGTTAATGTCAAACAAACCCATATGATTTTAAACATGTCTGTAGTTACTTCCATACCTGCATATTCATAAAACCAAGCCAGGCACTTCTTGCTTGAAAAATGGTCCTCTCCACTTATCACTTTACCAGAGGCTTGAGATCTGCAATAGCTTATAAAAATACACATACAAAGATGCCTAAAATGTTACATCCACTGTTCCTCATTTTAAAAATTTACTACTTTCCATTAAATTCTAAGTAATTTATTACTAGTCAGAACTAAACCAAAAATGTCTTTAGGAAAAGTTAGCATATATAGAACAAAATGGAATTTGTTTTAGTTTAATATAGTACTTCATGTAAGTTCTATGCATTAATAAGAGTTGTGGACAGTTCTCTCACACTACTAAGTAGATTCATAGATTAGAGGAATAGATTTTAAGGTCAGAAGGAACTAATATGATCATCTTGTCTGACATCCTGTAGAATGCAGGCCAGAGAACCCCTCACCCACTCCTGCAATAGACACTGTATCTATGACTGATTTACTGAAGTTCCCAAATCTTGATTTAAAAACTTCAAGGTACAGCATCATCACCAGCAAGAGACCTATGGGCCATGCTACATGGGAAGGCAAACCACACCCCAGGGCTCTTGCCAATCTGTCTCAGGGGAAAATCACCATATAACCCCAAATATAGTGATCCACTAATCCCTGAGCACATGGGCAGGACTCACCGGCCAGCCAAACAAAACAGAATTCTTTGCAGCAACTCCGAACCTATGACATCTAACATCCCATCACACGTCTTTGGGCATATTTACCACTAGTAGTCACAGATCAGTTAACTGTCAAATTAGGTTGTCCCATCACACTATCCCCTCCATAAATTTATCCAGCTCAGTTTTGAAGCCAGGCAGGACTTTTACCCCACTACTCCCCTCAGAAGGCTATTCCAGAACTTCACTCCTCTGATGGTTAGAAACCTACGTCTAATTTCAAGTCTAAACTTCCTGATGGCCAGTTTTTAGCCAAATGTGTGGCAAACATTCCTTGTTTTAATATTTAAAAATATTACTAGTTTGCAAGAGCATAAAAGGACATGGTCAGTCAACATATCAATTCAGCAGCAATAGCTCTTCTGTTGTCTATCAAATTTTTAAACTTGGGTGCCTAATTAGGCTTCTAAATCCATAATTAAATATCTTAATGTAAGTGGCCTGATTTTTCAAAAGTGGTGAGCATCCAGAAATCCCACTTAAAGGGAACTATAGAGTTCAGCACTTTTGAAAGTCACACTATATTTATTTATGTAGAGAAATCTGAAAAAAAAATCTGTTTTTCTAAAGTAAACATCTGTTATCACGTAGCTAATAAATGGTCATGCATAGTTCATCTGGATGCACCTTAAAGACTAACAAATTTATTTGTGCATAAACTTTCGTGGGCTGCAACCTACTTAATCAGATGCACAGGACTCTTGTTGTTTTTGCTGTATACAGACTAACATGACTACCCCTCTGGAAATAGTAACAGTAAACAATCCATGGTAAACCATTAATTGTATATTCTCAGAAAATATATAGACAGTAAAGGATCAAGTTCTGCTCTTGCATTTCTGCGCTAAACCCCAATGAATTAACTGTGACATGCAAATGTGTATCTGAGGATAAAATCTGTACAGTTCATCATTCTACATTAATTAAACTTTATAACCTATATTTCTTTAAATTAAAAGTGATCACATGAAAGCATCTTTAACAAGCTGTAACACCTTAGAAGATATCTCCTTTGAAATTCAGATGACATCCTTTTAGATGATTAAATTATTAGTTTATTTAAAAATGAGGTAAAACTGACTGTAAATGAGGATCTGAAATTATGGAACTCCTTCAGCAACTATAAAATGAAACATGTCAAGCAAGAAAAGAAGGTTCAAATCCTGTGGTCAGTACCTCCCACTTATCACCCAGTAAAGCACTGCAGATTTCACTGGGAGTTCAACATATGCAGCACTTTCTAAAATCAGGCCTTAAATGACAAAATGCACATAGGCTGTGCTGCAGAAAAGCATTTATCAATTTGAGATTTAAAATATAAGTAATCAGGAAGAAACAAAGCCATACAGTGAAACTAGTTTTTCCCCCCTCAGATTAAATATATTTAACAAAAAAAAACAAAAACAAACAAAAACAAAAAATCCCCACAAAAACCATTGATCCAAATACAGAACATTAAAGCATCCACTGGTAACCTTTTGCCATGATGAAAACTAACTACTCCAGTCATATTCTTTGATTTCTGTATTTTAGTTTATACTTCTCACCCCATTACCCCTAAATTTCCTCAGTAATGTCTTGTGAGAAAATTTTCAAAGGCTGCTAGAAAGTCCAGAACACTTCAGTCAGTTGATTCTCTTCCATTCACTATTTTACTGACATGCTCAAATAATTCTAACAGATCAGAGAAGCACAACTTTCCTTTATAGAAGCTATGCTGTTTAGTTCCTATTGTATCATGGCCAGATTGGTGTTCTCTAATGTTTAATTATTGCTCTAAACTGTTTATCTGGTACTGAAGCACATGTGGCTTTTGAAAAGGGCCAACTTAGATACTCACCAGGCTACTGGCATATTCATTCATTTTAATGAGATGCTTCACACTTTTGTTTTTAGTATTCTAGGCTTTCTTGATTTTGTTATGAATCCTGCTGCATTCCTCCCAATCTGCCACAAATGCTGTAACTTAACCTTAGGGTCACTATGAAATCCAACCTCCCAGGTCTCCAGACTAGCACCAGCAATGAAGTGGAGAGTGATCAAGGAGACAGATATTGGCAGCAACCCAACCCCTATAGTAAGTGGTATAGTTATAGGAAAGAGAGGGAGAGTTGTAAGCAAGTCCCCTCACGATCCTTGAGCAAGCCAAACATGGAGGCCCTGCCACAAGATGCAGGATGTGTTTGTGACCCCGTTATGTGATGTCAAGCTGTCAAGATGCTGGGCCACTCTACTATGACACAGTACCCCAGATCTGAGCCAGGAGGTGGCCGGTACCCACGTGCCAACACATTGTGATGCTGTGGGATGCCAGGCAGAGCGATGTGAGGACACATCACCAGGCTGGGGGGCCGCGATATGCTTCGGGTGCCCTCTGAGCTGTGACAGCAGCTCCTGGCAGCACCAACACATGCCCGGCATCGCTCACCCTGCGCTGCCTAGCAACACTGCCCCAGGCTGCATCCCAGCCTTGCTATGGCAGGGACCCAGCTGGTGATATGTAGGATGGGGAGGGGGCAGCAACACGGTACCTGCCCAGTTTACATTTCTTGAGGCCGGTCTCATCTGTGGCCGCCGCGGATCTTCTCTTCTTCTTCACCGGCATCTTCCTGCAGTCATAAAACAAGAAGAGGAGCTTAATGGGCTATAGATTATTGTAATAAACCATAAATCCAGTGTCTTGGTTCAGTCCATGATTTGTAGTGGTTAGCAGAGTTATGAATTTAAGATCCCAGACTCACTGCAGAGGTGTTAAGGGGCCACTCGTCTCTGAATGATCCCTTAGCGTATGCCCTAAATACTTCTGCTAATCTGGCCCACCTTACATTTAGCTGTGATAGCCGTCGAATTTTGCTCAGATCTAACACCCCTCTCCTAGCAGCCCGGCCTGTAGCACTTTCGTAAAAGATCTGTGCAGCGATGCAGCACGCGTGCAAAGGCTTGGGTGGGGCAGTGCAATGAGGAGGCATCAGGGACGAGGGGGGATGTGGAGGGGAGGCACCTAACAGTTTACCGGTGGCGAACGGGCTGCAGGAGGCGGGTGAGGCAGGGCAGGGGCTACGGTGGCACCTGCTTAAGGGCGAGGATGGCCCGGCGCGATGGATGGAGCGCTGGGGGATTGCCGCGGGGCGGAGAGGGAGGCTTGGGGTACTGGGATTGGCCTGTGCGCGCTCCCGGCCCCAACGCGAGCCCCCCAACAGAGGCCGGACGGGGCCGGGCCGGGCCGGGGCAGCACAGCAGCTACGCTTACCCGCACGCACGGGCCTGCCCTCAGTGCCGGTCTGGGTCAGGGAGGGTCACGGAAGGACTGGGCTGGGCCAACCACCCTTGCCCCGCCCCTGAGCCGCCGGGGCCAGGATTCTGTTATCGATGGGAGCGGCTAGCGAGTGCCTATCTCCTCGCTCGATCCCTCCCTGTTCCCCCAGCCGGCGTCCACTGCACGTGGGGAACGCGCGGCGCGTGCCCGACCCCCCAGCTGAGCGCGCAGGCGTCCCGCCGTAGCGCGTCAGCCATTTTCGGTCGCCATAGTGACGGACGGGTCCTGGCAACACAGGGACGCCGCCCGGCGCTTTTAGGCCTCGCTCTGCGCCGTCCCTCACGGTGAACCCCCGGCAGTTCCCGGCCACTCCGGGGTGCGCTCGCCTGCCCTGCAACCCCCGTCCGGGGACACCCCGCCCTCATGGCTCTGGCTGGGGAGGGAGACAAGAGGAAACGCTTCCTAACGGTCACCGCAGCCAATTATTTCGGCCTGGCGCCCTCCGCCGATCCCGCCGACCCGTCCAGGGAGCTCGCTGCCAGCCCCCAGCTAGCCAGCTTCCTGGACGACGGCAACGAGTTCCTCCTCAGCGTGCAGCGCTCGGGCTCCCGGCTCACCGCGTCCAACAAGGTAGGTCCCAGGGCGAGCCCCCGGGCTGGCTCGGCGGGAGCTCCCGTAGGAACCATGGGGGCGAGGACGGACCGGCTGCCCTGCAGTGGGTGTCATGCCAGGCGGGTGCCCACGTGGGCCGGGGGATCTGGGGTATAACCCGCCATCCTGGTGTGTGACGTGCCAGGGCTGATGTGTCACGTGCTGTCCCGGCGCCCTTGTCCATGTGGCCCCTGGGCTCTGTGTGTAACATGCTCTTCTCGTGCGGGCGTCTACACAAGCACTCGTGCGGAGATGCCGTCCTGCTGAGAGTGGTCTGGAGGGGTTACATGTCGTGTCCCTGAAACTTCCAGCAGGGACCCAGATCCCAATTTATGTCATCCCGTCTCACTGTGAGTGCCTTTGCAGATCACTAGGTTTGGCCTGTGACATGCTGTCTGGGTTCGTGCACAATCCATGAGACCCAATATACAGTGTTCTGTCTCAGAGGAAACATCTGCATGGGTGGGAGGGGCATTTGACTATCTCCATATACCGGTAGATCATGGGATTTGGTGTGAAATTTCTCATTGATGTGGAAGTGCACATATAGATGATATGATACATTAGGACTAGAACTTGTGTAGACCTTTGACCCCAGTGTGTGGCATGCCAACTAATGGAAAACAACTGTGCAGACCATGGGGCCCAGTACATACTGTGGCCATAATGTGCAGCACATTATATATGTACAGGTTTCCCAGAGGCAGCTTTTGGGGTAGGTGAGGCAGGTGGCCACCTAGGGCCCCAAGCAGTAAGGGGTCCCATCAGGGGCGGTCGCCTGCTTCTCCTAGCAGGGGTGAGCACCACCTGGCATGCATGCCAAAGTTGGCACACAGGCTGATCCTGAGTGTCAGGTGCTGCTCAGCCTCCCCCCGCTGGCCCCGCCCCCAGTGTGGCCTGGGACCACAAGAACTGCCTGCTGTGGCTCCCGGCTCCCTCCTGCTGGCTGTGTTTTCCTTCTCCGCCCTGTTTGGGGTGGAGGCTGGAGGCCTGGGGACCGGTGCAGGGGTTCCGGTGCGGGGCCAGCTGGGGACCTGGGGGCTGGCACAGGGTGCGGCTCAGGGGCTGGGGGTTGGCTCATAGTGCGATGGCAGCGCGGCCTGGCTTGGGGGCCGGGGGCTGGCATGGCCTGGCTTGGCACTTGGAGGTGTGGGGGCTGGCTCGGTGGCCGGCACAGCCCGACTCGGGGTTTGGGGGGGCAGTTTGGAGTTTAGTCCTTCTAGGGGGCCCCACAGTGGGCCTTCGCCTAGGGACCCAGATAGCCTGAGGCCGCCTCTGAGGTTTCCATGTCGTTTTTGAGGCTGGACACATGATTTTTAATTTGAGTATTTGTGAAGATGAGAGAGCTAGCTTATGTTGTTCAGAGATACCCATGTAGAGGTAATACCTTTGCATGTAGAGTGCTTTATTTTATGTAAATTAGGTGCAGCTCCTGCCAACATTGAACTTTTGGCAAGTTGCTTTTGTTGTCTTCAGTTGCAGAAGATTTGGGGTGCCTGGCTTAGAGCATTTAAAGTTAATTTTATCCAAAACATTACTCACTATAATATCTTGACAAATAAGTAACACATGATAGTGTAAAGAAGGTGACTATCGTTCTGTACATTAGGAAAAGAAAATGAGGTATCAGACTTTAGTGTCCTATGTAGAATGTCAATGTTCTGCATGTTAATTTCAATACTTCATTCTTGAGTTACATTGTAGACTTCTTCTTTCTATTTATGATTTAATTTAAGAGAAGACTGAAATATTTATCTCTCGTGCTTGTTTTGGTTGGATTGATAGAAACTTGGTTATTTAAACAGAGGGGTTTCTAGAAAGTGGGATGGATTGGGGAGTTGGGGAAAGCTCTCCTTGTTGCAGAGGAAACCATAGCACATGAGTTGGAAATTATACAGTTAGTAGACAAAAGATTGAACATACCAGCTGGAGACCACTGTGAAATATGAGGTGATGGCCTACTAATGGACTCCAGAGTCAAACTGCTGTGTTGTCTGTGGGTCCTGCTGAGATGCTCCATTTTTCATTTTAACTTCCTAAGTGTGTGATAAATTTGAAACTTCCTTACCAGGATCTTCCTTGCCTGTTAGAAGGGAGAAAAAGATTTCTGTTCCCTCCTAGACCTAGACTCTTGGCTGCTCTGCAGAAGCTGATATCCCTGCTGGTCTACTTTCCCTTAGCCTTTGGTTTTATGAATCTTCTTCCATGAATTGTTTCTGTGCATGCCTCTGCTGCTCCTAGCTTTGTCAACAAGCTACGCTGTGAAATTGACATGAATTTTGTGTTTCTAAGGCTGCTCATCTGATACTGGGTGACAACATTGAAATTGATGAGAATCATATCAATTTCACTCTCCCCTGGCCTGAGGAGTCTATGAACTAGGAAGACTTCATAGATTCACATTGAAAAATTATCTTAAATAATGAAGAGTAGAAAATAATTTTTTTTTAAAACAAAAGCTTAAATTCTGCAGCATATGATTTCTTTACCACCTGCAAGTGAAAGTTTCCTGCTTGCCAGTGGAAGGTGGGTGAGTGGACTTTTCAGTCGTTGCATAAGATAAGTAAAATTGTTACTTCAAGTTGGAACTGGTTTTGGATGTTTTGACAAAATGTTTTTTTATCTAAACCATTCAAACCATTTCCTGTCCCGCTCTACTTATAATGAGGAGGCCCTTTTTTAGTATTTGATTTTGTATTACACTTCAGCTTCCTATTCAGCCCAATATAAATATCAAGTGAAGTTCTGAATTTGTATACAAATCTCATATGAAAAAAATGTTTATCATAACTAAAGTAACATAAAATTTTTTAATGAATTATTCCCTTACTCTAATATATAGAAAGTGCATTTGGAGGAAAAAAATCCTTTGACTGACCCTTTCTTTCTTTCTTTCTTTCTTTCTTTCTTTCTTTCTTTCTTTCTTTCTTTCTTTCTTTCTTTCTTTCTTTCTTTCT